>JAPTHN010000002.1:79050656-79650656 GCA_026936325.1 Platynereis dumerilii | reverse complement strand
AATCTTCGGGCAGTAACGCACTAGGCTGCTGACCTTGGACGGAAGTTTGATTTGTGGTTTGGGCTGCCAATGTCAGACAAATGTTTCATCCCTGTGCTAAGAGTGCATGTAATTGTAGTCTCCCTACCGTGAACGCCAGCCCTGTCTTATTTAGCCCTCTGTCTCATCCCTTCTTGCCTATCTTAAATCCATCCAATCCTTGCCTTCAGTCTCCCTACCTCAACTTTCAATGTATCATCGTCGATTCATCGAAGTGACGTTTCCAACCCTTACGAACAGCTCTCTCTGTGCATTAACCCTCCATGGTGCATAGAAGTTCCTAATCATTTCATATTCCTATTACTCTTTCAGAATCGTCAAAAATTGCTACGTGGCTTACCCAAAGCCATTTGTTGAAGTTGACTATGCAGTGCACTCATGATGGTGAAGCATACGTGAGAGCATCAGCAGTTGTGGCACAAGAGCAACTTGCGTTCCTGCCTGGACTGAAGTTAGCGGATGTAAGTTCACCATTGGAATTTAGCCCATATCATCAAGAAAATGTGTGAAGATAAATGGAGACTTACTATAGTTTCATCCTAACGATGCCGAAACGCCTTATATTATGTCAATTTTGTTCACATTATATTTGTGTCATTTCTTCTCTTCGTATATAACATGTTGAACACTTGGGTTCTAGCAAGTAATTCTCCCGGTTGTCATTAGCTTTTAATTAACTGCATAGGAAAATAGCTGAAAATGTAAAAGGTTTCATACTCCAAGCCAAATTTCTCCAGTTCAATATATATCTTACTCTGCTTTTTTTCCAGGAGGTATTCGAAAGATGTGTCGACTTAACCACCAGCGACACAGAAGCAATAGTAAGGAGAGCTGCCATTGAAACCATGTGCTCAATTTCTCAGGCAACATACAAGAATGACCATCAGCACCTGACAGCTTTAGCCTCGTGTATGAAAGACCTAGATTGGCAGGTGAAGCTGTCGATTATTAACCACTGCAAGACTATGTTGGATGAAGCTATCAAGGTCAAAGATGTGCCTTCTTATGCAACTGGAATTATCGCACCAGCAGACCAGAAACAGGAACAAAAATTACTTTTCGAGAAGCTCTGTTCAAGTGGCTGTGTACATGCTCTGGTGACGTGCTTACAAGATTGCGACCTTACAGTTCAGCACCACTCCTGCAAAGTTCTGTACAAACTCAAGGACTTTTGTACACCAATCTCCTTTTCTGAGAACAATGCCAAGTCGTCCATGGACTCTCTCACTTTCAATGGCGACTCTGGCTACTTAGAATCTGCAGACTTTGAGAAGGATTCTAAGGAACCTGCAAAAATACAGCTGTTCTTGTTGAACTTCCAGCTGCCAGATCTACAAATCCTCTCCAATGCAAGCATAGACACTTACTCCAATCCAGTCTCTATGCTGCAGGACCTACTGACTGCCATGAAGGCTCATGAAGAAAATCAAATTATTGACTGTTACTAATTAATTTGTAAATAGCCGAAATTTGTAACTTTCCAAGATGTGTTCAATAAATATGCACAGCCTGAATATATTCTGGGTCTAAATAAACAGCACCAAATCTCAATCAATCTTTCAGATTCAACTTAATCAAAATAACAAAGATGCATTGTTTACATTTATGCAATTATTTATATCAGAAAGCAAAATGTACAACAGGATTTGATTAAGACCTACAAGCATTCAATTTCAAAGAACATAAGCAACAAATTTAGGTTATTTTGTCCCTAACAAACACTAAAAGAATAACATGGAACTAAGTTCAGCAAATTTAATTAACTATTTTTATCAAGAAAGTTCATAACTTTGTTTTCAAACCATTTTTATTGTGTGATTGACACATATTTGTCAGATGAGGTGACTGATTAGCTTTGGCTTTTAACATAAGACCAAATCTTAAGCACAGATCGCGTATGGTAGCAAAATCACAAAATAAAACTTCCTAACATACAACCATTGTGATAATGAACATTTAAAATTCTTAGACGTTATTAAACAGAACAGAAATCAATATACTCAACTAAATAGATTCAAAACTAATGAAATTAAGAAAACTAGCAGTCTGAACAGAAGTTAAACAATAACCAGCACATATGTTAACAGATGTTGTATGGTGGAATAAAGATGTCACTAAATATCAATTAACAAGGCAGTTTAGTTGACACAAAGCATGAAAATTCTGAAGTAATAGGCATAAATAAATCAACTCATTCTAACGGACAAATGATCTAGACGGTCAAAAATACTTGGAAATAAGCATTTGCTTTAACACACAACAGAGCATAATGGTATCAAGCATAAATAAATCTTAAATAAACATTTGATATTTACGATATATTCCGACAATCCCATCATCATTAATCCAAGTTACGTTACAAGTATGGTACAAAAACAACCATGACATGAGAGTGTGGACTGAGTGTCACACTCCAGACGGCACATTGTATGACGCACGTATCTGTACATTTAACAGAAACAAATTGCTCGAATGAATTCATCAACGAATGCTTGTTGTTGTCATTAGGAAATTGTAGCTCGAGACGCACAGATGAGGGATCGTAGAAGAACATCCAGCAAAAACCAAGATAACATCTTGTCAATACTTCAATGTACAAGTCGCCCACCCCTGAATCTTCCCTAGTTGCCCAACCCACGTCAGTAAAGATGCACCCCCTAATTAGAGTCTATGTTATACCGTGAAGCGGTTTCTTGTCGTAGAACCTTGCTTGATCATCGTATCCGAATGGCACTGAAAAAAGAAGAAAACAGGTTAGCAACGCTATCAACTTATCTTTACTATTAACAAAATGGAGTCCAGGATCTATCTCAATTTCTACACAATGTTTGGCCTTATTACTTCTCCTGTACCTTCCACCTTAGTCCCCCTGGAATGATTCTTCGTCCATTTACCAACATAACTAAACTGCTCTAGGCCCGGGCCGCATCTTATGATAAATTGTTTCAATTACGGAATTAAAAGTTAAAACTTCTTTCTATTTAGTTTGAAAATACAATGGAAACTCATAAGCTGTAGGCTTTTAGGTACTAAACATAGAATATAAATATCTCCCCAAATTAGCACAACATCATTAGCAAATAACAAAACAATTTATATTATGACCTGTTTATGTGGGCAATTGCATACTGAAAGTCAGCTGCTGTGCAGCCTGTATTTTTGTTGCTATTGTAAAATAAACAAATATCTTGACGTATCATATTGAACATTTAAATATCTTATCGTATCATATCAAACAAATATCTTAGCGTATCATATTGAACAAATATCTTATCGTATCATATCGAACAAATATATCATCATATCATATTGAACAAATATCTTATTGTATCATGTTGTAGAAACAACACATTTGAAACAACTTTATACCCAAATGAGCTAAAGAGACATGCACCATCAGTAAAATTATTAGAACTATGAAACAGACTTCTTTATTATTGCCAGTAAAACTTATATTATCATACGATGATGCCGAAGCACAGGGCAAATATCTCTCACTTAGAAACAATAATCCTTCGCAGTACTTGTAAGTTCACCAAAAGGCCTGATGACAAATTCAAAATTTTAAGTTTCATATTGATCAAATTTGCTGGAAGTTTTTTCAATACATTCAATGCACCCTATAAAATGGGGTATACACAAAGTAAATTTTATCTTGAAATACAGATGGATAGATAGATAGAAAACTTAAACTGCTTTGCTTGAAGCTATTTGATTGATTCCGTAATCCACACTATTAATCTAGGCCTAATCCATATTGTCAATTGCGCTTATTCCCAAGCTAATTCCCAAACTATGATTCTTAATTCATGTGGGCCACATCTAACAATTAATTAATCCTAATTTCCACTTAATTATACGTCCAATATTACAAATCTTCATTGATCTTTAATTCTCATGATAACTTCTTGTACAGTACCACGCAAATTATATTTGAGTCACCTGTTCGTACAGGCATTTTGGCCAAAATTATCATTCAAACATACATGTCACAACTAAATACTTACTTGGAAACCGATAGTGAGTTTTGGTGGGATATTTAAGCGTTCTTTTAGTTTTTTTCTGCAAGTAAAAATAGAATAATAAGTACTCGAAATGAGTCATAATTCATAATACAGCAAAACCTAAAGGTATTTTTATAGTTCTCACAGAAATAATTGAAACCAAAACATTTGGAGGTATCTTTGCATAGTTCAGAGGAAAATCCTCTATTCAAATCAATAAAAAGACTTTTTAACATATTTTACCATAATTAAATTTTAATAATTCAACTTACAACTTCTAAATCCATAGCCAACTGCTAGGTCTAAATGTCAAGTTAAGTTTGACAAGAGGCCAAATTTTGCAACCATAATTCAAATGTGCCATAAGAAATCTGTCTTCTAAAGGTGATAACATCAAATTGATGGGGCAATTGGGCATAACTGCCGCATAAGTCTTACCCGATTTTTTTGATAGCTTCTCCGTGTTGACCGTCAGCTGTCCATAGACCTAATTTGTCACCCTTATTTCTGATGTTGACCACAGCTCCACATATTTGATCACTATATTCGTCAAAAGCTTCTCCTATTAAGCAAAGCATCTGAAAGAAAACAAATGGAAAGTTGCAGACACCTTGTGATTTTATTACAAACCATCAAGTCAATGTGCTTCATTTTTCAAAATTAAACGCAACATATATAAATATCAAACAATCTCTGAAGTAAACATACTAAACAATTATTATCATATAAAGTCACTAGTATAGTGGAAAGCAAAATGTAGTACTTACAGTTTCTAACCAGAAGTTATCTAAATCTGAATTCCGTTGCTGCTTGTTCAAGTTGACAAGCCATCTTCCTCCACGCCTGTTCCTGTCATCTTCCCACATGGGCTGGATGCCATCCTTGAATAAATAAAATAACAATAAATTTGGACATTAATCATAAAGCATGAACATCGAACAATCACTGTCTTTTTAAGTACAAGCGTAACGAGCCTCCTATATCTGTGCTCACTCTAGTGTTAAATTTGGCTTAGCAAAAGTTGCTAATCGAGCAAAAATTTGATTAGCAAATAAGATTTTACTTTAGCATATAAATTTGCCAACGGACAAAATTTTTCGTCGGACACGTCGTGACATCTGCAAAAATTTTACTTAATGCGTAATCTTTACATTTGCTATAGCGACCACTGCCGACCAGCTACTATGGTCTAATATAACAATAACACTCCTTTTGAGGGCGCTTGGTCTTAAACATTCTCCTGTCTGCATACTTTCAATTTGTAGACTATTTCAAACTACTTTTGTATTGTCATGAAGATGTGTTCTTCATAAAATAAAGGTGTCTTGAGACTTTTATGTCATGCCTCCACCTTCCTCTTAACACTGGAACTGGAAATTTACCAAGCTATTAACTGGTCTTTACCAAGAGATTATTTAAGCCAAATTGTAAGAAAATTAAGGTGGAAAGTCAAAAACTTGATTGGAGTAGGCTGTTTCAGTGCCTCATGTCTCAAAGTTTGTTTGATGACATGCATACCAAAAAAGTGAACAAAATATTGTCCATGACAAATATTAAATGAGTGGTAGATTCAGAAGCAAATCCTCAGCATGTGGCACCTTCATCTCTAGTGCAGTACAGTAGGCCTTCACTGAATTTGGGAATTTCTCAATAAATTCTCAAAATCGATGACAGACCAAGTCTACTGCTGAAATTCTCAATGATAGTGTGCTTGAAATGGAAGTGACATGTGCTGAGGGTTGTCCTGTGGTCAGGGGTGGACTGGCCTATGTGGCAGAGTGGCAGCTGCCACGGGCCCAACCACTCAGGGGGGCCCATGCAAGGTGCCAAAAGATAAACAAGAATCCGCGGATTCAAAGCCAGCGTTGACCTTAAATGGGATGAAAGCCAATTAAGGACTTGGAGAAATGAAAAAGAAAATTTCAAGTATCTTAGTGTAGGCTGTTATTTCAAAGCTCATCAATAAGTGAAAAAGACATACTGGACAATATTGCAACTTATAATTCGTCTCTTTATTTTAAATTATTAATTTGCCACAAACTTTGATATTGTACATTGATATACTGAGTGATGTTGACTGTCTAGTGCTACTGTATAGACCTAACATATTCATTATTATGACATGAATTATTTATTTTTAATAAATAACTTTCAGTATGTAGACAGGAGCATTTGTAAATCACAGAAACCATTATAAATGTGTTTAAGTAAAAGAAGGGGAAACAATTGAGGATGAGGTTAAAAAGGAACCAAAATATTTGAAAGGCAAAATACCAAACAATTCAAATGAAAAAGGAAAGGATAGTTGGTAAGTGTTTAAGAGCTACTTGGCTAAAAGTGGTAAAATGTAAATCATCAAAATAATCCCTATTAACAGTTATGTTTTGATCAGTCATAACAACGCACTTACATGTCATTTCTTGTGACCAGTGGATTACTGAGTACTTTTAAAATGAAGATTGACAATCATATAATCAATCAGAGCAAACATGTAATTCAAATTAATTGGCAACTGTTGATTCATCAGCTAAATTGGGTATCACAGAAGTGAACATTTGTGACACTTCACTTGAACAAACCAATCAGTTGACAATCTTCATTTCTACAGAGAGCTTTATGTTTAGTAAAATTTAATTGCAGTCAATTGACAGCTGTTCTGTCATCAGCTCTATTGGATAACAAAAGTGAGCATTTTGAGTGAATCCTGGTTAATTGCATTTAGTTGACAGATTTGACACAAGCTCAATGGTTAATTGCAATAATAAGACACTGTACATGCCAACTTTGAACTGTGCGATTGCTCAGTTAACAGTATAAATACTAGCCAAACTGACCCTCCAGTCAGTGTGCAGTAAGACATGCATTTGTGGCTTATGTGGATACATCTCAAGGAAAAAGGTAATTGTTCTTATTTTATGTTTTCTAGTTGATATCTAGGCCTATTTTTTGTGCTTCTTGTTATCTCACTCTTAACTTGATACATAATGCACACAGAGTCTTATGAGAATAACACATGCTTTAACTTAAATTAACACATCAAGAATGTCTGATGGATATCATAACAAATAGTAGGCTTAGTAGATTTATTTATTTATTATGTCTGATATCACACCAAATTTCTTAGGTCTTGGTCCATGAAATATATATCATAACAGCTGATGATACCCAGTGTTGTGCACGTTACTCAGTCATAGTAACTAGTTACATATTACATATTACTTTAAAAAAATGTAATATGATCCGTTACATATTACTTTGAAGATTGATAAAAAGTAATAATATTACATATTATATATTACATATTACATCGGCCTATTGCGTCAAATTTAGTTTGTACTGTGGGCCAAAAAAAGAGAACAGGTCCCAAGAGATTGATGGAAAACACCTCAGATTCCCCTGAACAAAATAGTCATAGACAACCAGACATTGGTTTTTTTTGTTTTTGGTATTAAAATTGCAAATGTAGACTCTATTCCAAAGGGCACAGGGGCTTCGAGCCCAAATTGGCCTTGGGCCCAAAATGACACAATCATCATCAGACTCTATTCCACCTCCCAGTCCTCTGCATTGACCTCCAGCATTACTCAGACATCGATGCTGGCAACAATTCTCATTTGGTTATAGATGGAGCCACCAGTAGCACAACCAGCATGAAAACCGAGGGTAGCAGCCAATCCACTTAAACTTTGTTTTTACTATCTTTACTCATTAATATGATTATGATATTAGATTAAAATGAACACCTAGTCTACGGCATAAGAGGGCCAACTACCTCAACAAAGAGCAAATATCAACAAATATCAGATAGAAGCAGTTAACTGAAATGTGGACATAATCTGACTGCAATTGAACATATGGGATATCTGTAAATATGCTGTTCACCAGAAATCAAGTAACGTGAAAGTAACAGAGCTAAATCACGTAAGTAACTGTAATAATATTACTTTGGTTGAGCATGTAATGCGTTATATTACTTAGTTACTCACTTAAGTAATAATATTACATAACGCAATCCGTTACTAACGCGTTAGTCGCATCACTGATGATACCACAAAATGAAAGGTAGATAATATTATATTCAATTCTTCAGAGTTTGTGGTGCATTATGAGTCATTTTCAAAGATGCACTTGCTGACATTGACCTCTTCAAAATAAATATATGTCAGACATAAAATAAAACACACATACAAATGCAGTCAAATGTTGTCAGTTAAGGGTTTGCTGCTGTGCATATGTAGAGCGCCACTGGACTGGTTGTGCAGGTATGGAAGGATGGTTCCAGTATCTCTATATTAAATAGATACAGTATAATATGAACAATCTTGCATTAGTTCATGTGTCTACACAACAGCTAGCTGGCTAGTAGCAGTGAGCCTGCCCAACCTCTGAGGTTCCCTGGACTAGCTGGCTAGAGCTGAAATGCCCTGAGAATGCACCATCAACACGAGTTTCCTGAAAAAAATTTCCTGGCGGTGCATGCCCCCAGACCCCCCTAAACAATGAGTACCATCGCCAAAAATGTGTTAAAAATATTTTTTCGGCAATTTTGGCGATCTACATGCATTTTTGCGACATGTTGCAAAATGGCTGATTCGCGACATTCAGCCGTTTTGCGGCAAAACAATCGCGGTTTTCGTTTTTTCCTGATAGTTTTTCTTGTTTTAGTCTTGATTCGGGCGACTGCAGTGTCATTTCAGCAGGTATTTGTGGTGGCGAAGTGATGCTATCTTTTCAGTCTATCCCGGAATGTCTGACTCAGTCAATTTCGTCTTTGCATTGTCGAGTTTCGGGTCCATATGTGCGGCCATAGTTCCGAAATTCCGTCATTTCGCGCCTCTTTTCCATTTACTGATCCTAAAAGCCAGCGAAACGTACGTTTTCGCTGGCTAAAAATCAATTAAGAAGAAAAAATGGCGATCTTTATGACCAAGTTTGTGACCCTGTGATTCAACAATACTTTTAGAATTTAGATAAAGCCCCAATGTGAGAGGGCTAATGCAGAAATGGGCCCCTCCACCTTGGCATAAATTGAGTAGCACCAAGAATAGGAATGTGGGGGCCCTTCGACTTATTTTGCCACGGGCCCAAACTGTCGCCAGTCCGCCCCTGCCTGTGGTGGAGGATAGGGGTTGTACCTACATGTAAGTCACAAATCATGTCTGATAGGAGAAGTATGTACTGAAGGTCATTAAAGAAATTTACCTCAATAAACTGAATAGTAACATACTAGTGCAAACGTTTTTAATTAATTGATTTTTTATGGTGGTGGCATAATTCAATGAATTAAGAATAAAAGAGAATATTGTTTATAACTCCAAGTACATGTAAAGATACACAATTAACTGCTTTTAACTCTAAAACTGTGAATGTAAGAATGTACAGTACAGTCACAGCACTTGGTCAATGGCTAATTGCAATTCATGAAATTCACACCTTTGACCAAGGAGAACTTCGCCCCATTTTATCTTAATTACAATTCAAAACCTGTTCCCTTCCAATTGCCATTAGAACAACAGAGCAGTGCAAGCTATTGTTTTCTCATGCTCCATCAATGCTCCATCCAGTGCATATTTATAGGTGTGAAATGACAACGGGAGAGCTCCGTTAATCTACGTCCCACTTTGCCGCGAATGCTGGATTCGCAAATATCGCGAATTTGGTTGCTTTCCTATTCGCAAATAGTCGCAAAGATTCGTTATTAACGAAGATGCGAGCGGCTAGCGTGAGCCCAGTATATGCAAACTCTTTCACAACTCGTGAATCGAGTTACACCACAGTATAATTCGTTATGAGTACAAACTTATGTAAACCCAAACTTATGTAAACCCAAAGAGCAAGCACAGACATGTGTCATGAAAATAATTTAAATATACTATGGTTTGAGGGTATGGGCTGTATTTTCACAGATTATCGGGACTCAGGCGTCATGAGTAAGGGTGCACTGAAACCGAGTCGGTTTTTCGAGGAAGGTCAGAATCATATATTTTGAAAGGGGGGAGGAGGGTTGGGGGAGAAATGTCACTTTCTAAAGACTGATTCCGAAGTTTCGAATCTGATACATGACAACTCTCACTCACTTTTCAGAATGTGACAGGAGTTAGTTTTTGGAAAGGTGGGAGTCATATTTTGAAAAGCAGAATGATTGGAGTCACTTTAGACCCAACTGTGAAGCGGCTGAAGCCCTGCTGATTTAGTTCAATAACAGGTGAAGCAAGGACCATGGTATTGTTCCTCAGTCACCTGTTATATCATTCTGCGGAAGGGCATCAACTCAAGGGCTAACAGTAATAACAGCGCAAATTCTGCAGATAACTTGTTCTTCACATTCAAGTATATAATGAATCTATTCTTACCTTGAACATTGAATAATCACAACCGGATAACAATTTGCTAGCGGGCTGGATATGATTGTACAGTCTGGAACCAAAAGAAAAGATTATACCAAATTTGTTATGGCCTATGTATATTTTATATGCGAAATATAGCACAAAATCCTCAAAAGTAAATTCAATAGTCTTAGTATTGCCAAAACATAAAATAACTCTTTTGATAAAATTGAAGACAGAATCTGCAACTAGTTAATCTAATAGACTGAACTTACGCCCAAAAATCTTCGACGGTATCAAAAGCTGTAATAAGTTTTAAATTAGCTGCCCAGTCCTTGTTTTTATCATTTTTGAAGAACCACAGGGCCCATTTATTCTGTAAAGGATGCTTGATAAGAGCTTCACTGGCTAATACCACATCCATCTCGTCATCTTTTTGGTCTTGGCTAGCCTCGTCCACCACAGGACTATCCTGAAAACAAATCAAATATATCCTGTTACTGAATTTATCAATTTCATAAACTAATCATTTCTAAATTATATTCATCAATGAAATATTTATACAGCTCCTGATCAAAGAGTTTTGGAGAAGGAATATATATATAGGCATATTATTCCTACTGTCAATATTATCCAAGCCCTCCTTAGGCTATTAAACTAGCAGAATTTCCTTTTCTTGTGAGGTATTACTAGTGATTAATGACAGTCAACCTTGCATAGGTATCATTGAAGCCCTCGCCTGACGCTTGGGGCCTTATTGCAAGATACCTGACCTTGGTCACCTCGCCAGTCATTGATCACCAGTAGGCTAACTGCGGTAACGCCCTCCAAAAATTCATTATAATATTATAATATGTAATGTCAGAATTACTAAAATTTGATAACAGTCACACACCTCCAAAGCTGCACCACAACATATTCTAGCCAATCTAGGGTCTCCTCCCCCCTCCCCCCCCCCACAAAAAAAGTTAGGTCAAATTGAGGTCAATCAGGTCATTCATATGATAGAGATGACATTATTGAAGATGGCTCATATAAATCTTTCTTCCATCATCTAAAATTTAGATTCGCAATTGACAACTTGTATGCCTAGCACAGAAGCTAAACTGAAGAAACCTCCACCCCAGCAAGTGCAAGTCTCGTCTGACAATTGACATGGGCCAATCCTCATTTATCCATGTCCATGTGGCATAACTTCACTGCCCATGGACTCAGCGCAGAGACCCTTTATCAATGTGGACTTCATCATTTTTACTTTATTTAGGAACCAAAAATAACACTGACGAAATACACAGTTCACAGTCAGGAAAGTATCATGACTTGAAGCCATGCCGCCGACTCAGAAAATGTTTCATGACACATGTCAAAAACAACAGCCGGTGTTTTTCAATCGCGGTTTACTCCTCGGCAAGAGGCCAAATATCCTTGAAAATGTGGCAGATAGATGCACAAGCTTTGGAGGTGCGTGATTACATCTTATTTGAGCAAAATATACCCCCAGGACCTACACAATTCCAACAAATACTTACTTCTCGCGAGTCTCCTCTGCTAGAAGCCATGTTGTCCGAATTCTACAATGGCGGATTGGTCACGTGTTCTCCATATATGGAATCGAGGTTTACGTTCTCTTCCTTTGACCTATTTTTACCATCTGTTCTGCCTGTCAAGTCTGACAGCTGTCAGTGTCAGACTGTCAGAGCCTGACAGAGGCTCAGCACTTCAGAAGGTGTTGCAGCTGAATCGAGACACGAAATTGTGCAGTTCAGCTGCAGTTCTTGAAAAGCCAGACTGAGAAGTCCTGAGAAGTATGTTCAGCTGAAATTGCAGTGAAATGCCTACACTATAGCAAATACTTACATGTATTCATGATGGCTTATACATTTATGTTTAAACCTCGAAATCTCAATTTATCATTTATGGAAATGATAAATTGAGAGCTATTGAGATCCCCAATGAAGAGACCTTTTGTACCCAGTATACCTTTTAGCCAGTGTTCCTTGAACATTGAAGGAAAAGTGTGAACTCCATTTCATTTCAAGTTTCGACACAAGAAGTGACTTTTTGTGAGTTTTTGCAAGTGTCAATTGCTAAGTCACACCTCATGACTGCCAGGAGCACATTGGACCATTGTGAACTTGATTGACTGAAAATGAATAATCAGCAAGATGCCATCACTCAGGGAAATAGACTCAGGCCAGACTGTAAAGAATAACATATTTTCATAATCCATGGGAAAATTTGAAATCAAAACATTTTGATTGGATGGCCAGTAATCAGTCACTTTTGAGACATTCCCACGGGAGGAGTTATCTCTGAACAAAAGAACCTATTTGCTTAGGGCCTAGTTAAAAAATAATGAAGCCAAAGTGTGACATGACCATCAAAATTTTTAAATGTATATATGCATCAAATGACCACATAATATTGTAACAAACATGTCTAAGTTCTAGAAACTCTATTTACCATTTTGCTGTGGTTTGTGGAAATAACTGATAAAAGCTGAATATTACCAAATTTTATTTATTTTTATTTCCATGGCCATGAAAGAAAAGTAGACCAAATGGTAACTTATCTTCAAACGAATTTTTTTGTTGGATGACAAAACTAATATACTCTTAAGTGTCCATGGAGGTTTTCATCCAAATTCACCGCATATTTTATGCAGAAAACAGTATTTTTCGAAATTTTGTTGCAATATTAATAAAAAAAACTTACATATTTTCTCCCGAGATGTACATATTTTCCTCTAAAATGATTTCACCTGTCCTGTGTTATGCGTCTGTATGTTTGCTTCGAGTTGGTACCAGATAAGTTCCACCAGAGTGAATACGAACAGAGCAAATGATGATAGAAGCGTGTTTTTTAGCCTATTTTTTCAGACAAAAAGCCAATTTTGGGTAATGGCATGACACAAAAGTGAAAAAAGTGTTGCGGTTTTCACCCAAATCGATCTTATATGCATTATCAGTAATAACTGGATGAAGCACAAGAGTACTTACAAAATTAAAACGAAATTTGTATTGCTTAATGCATTTTTCAACAAATTGGCCCCAAATTTTGAGGAAAGCTTCACAAAGAGCAAAATTTTGATAATTAAACATTGAAACATACTCCAACCACTGAAATATTGTGTTGAGTATCAGTACAAGTAATACTAGAATGATTGCTTTACTCCTTACAAGAAAACCATGAAAATATGATCAATATTTTCAATAGCGTTACACTTGCGACAAAGCCACATTTAAGAAATCTTTGTATTTTAACACCAGAAACTAGCTGTGGACCTGGATTAGTTGATTGTTTCTAAAGACTACACAGATTTTGCAACATTACAAGCCAAACCATATTTAAAACGGAGCTTTATTTGCTCTGTGGCACTACAAAGTATTCTTGGCGTTACGCTTGCGACGGATTCACCTACCCTGCTATTCATCGGAATTGTTTAGTGAAATAGATTTTCCACAACCAATAGAAGCTCCAAAACGGGTAAGCTGATATAAGACTAGGTCGCAGAGGCCAAAAGATTAAACTGACACATGTCAAAGAAACACTAGAGCATCCCAGATCAGTAAGCATCAAATTTGACTTAATTTTTGGAAGTCAATCTTTGAGTACAAATAGCTCAATAATGTCAACACAGGCAAATAAAAGTACTTGAATTGATAGATTTATGATGCCTGAGGATGTAGAGATTCCAAAATGTGTTGGGAAATTGTCTTAGAATGCGTACAAATTTGTAAAACTGAAAGATTTCAAGTGGTAAAAAATGTTATGTCACGTTTTTTTAGTGAAAAAATGCTTGTTTTACAATGTAAGTGGACTCTATCTCAATAACTATGAGTCAGAATGGCGTGAAATTTTCAGGAAATTTGCACAAGAATACACTTAAAGCAATGGTGTACCATTAAGTTGTATCATACTGCCATTCTCATATTTTGAGACCCTTACAGAAAATATGCTGCGTGGATTCATTATTTTTGAACTAGGCCTTAGGGGAGACAATTGGGCAGTCACAGACTTTTAAAGACCAGCCTCTTCTGATTTCTAATTACCATACTCACCAACTAACTTGCATCTGGTTGGTCTATGGCAAGGCCATTCTCAACAAATGTGATAAGGTCTTTTTTTATAAGGTGGATGCCATTTGTGTAATTTCAAATTAATAGAGCATTTAGGTATGTCCTGTACAATATAATGGTACAATCAGTTCAGGGGGCTCATCTTCAGCTCTTCACCAGCGCTTCTTGGTCAAACTAGTTAATATAATTATCACAGTAAATATTCAGATATAATCATTATTTAATGACACACAAGATCGAGTGTGTTGTGACTATCTGTGGGAACAAAATGTGGTGTTTGCGGACTTTCTGCTACTTTGCTGGACTTTTGTTCCGTGGTCCAACAATGTTCCAGATTCGGAGCACCTTTAACAGTAAATTGAGTAAATGGATTTTTCAGATAAATATATATATATAATGATATATATAATGATATATATATGAGACCCAAAAAATTTTTTAAAGTGGACCAACGTGTCCCGGTCTCCCCTAGTGGCAACAAATGGCAGATTGGCAGAATTCCCACATAACTGCAAAATTACTGCAAAATCACATAATTCCCACAGAAGTTGGATTTTACATGTATAGAATTTTTTCAGAACTGCATATAATTCAGAAACTTTTAAAAATTTGTAAAATGAGAAATATGGCCACCCTTAAACCATTTGAACCGCCATTGCCATAAATCCTTCACTTATTTTTTTAAAGTCAAAAACAATGTTCTTTCACAAATATTCGGTTACGGATGATATAATTTATTGTCAAGCAAGACACAATATCATGACTTCAGTTTTCGCATATATATATCTTGTAGTATCTTGCTGAAAAATACATGAAACTTAACGAGGTGGGGGAGGTATATTTTTATCCAAATTTGACATATCCACGCATGTTCCAGAGCGCACATACACGCTTCCGGGACGCGTGGATGTGCAAGATTTGACACATACACGCGCGTGGATGTGTCAAACAGCGCACGCGTGAAAAATCTACGCGCGTGGACATGCTTTACAGCGCATGAGTGGACATGCTATACAGCGCATGAGTGTACATGCCATACAGCGCGTGAGTGGACATGCTTTACAGCGCACATCCAAATTAGTGAGAGAACCCAGGGGCGGATCCAGGAATTTGGGAAGGGGGGGGGTTCCTCAATCCCGGTGGGGGGTACTCACGATGAAAGGGTGTACATAGAGGCTCCGCTGGATGGTTTTGGTTTTTTGGCCTTCTAGGATTAAAATGGTCTTGGTTTTTTAGGAATTCAGATTAATTTGGTTGCCCTTTTTGCACCCCCGACATGTTTGGTACCGTTAGAATCGGCTTGAAAAGACAATTTCAATGGTATAAAAGTCATAAAGATTAAATTGGTTGTGGATATTTTCACAAAAATATTAAAATGGTTTGTGGTTTTGGTCGGTTTCCGGATTAAAATGGTTCTGGTTTTCCACCTCCTCCATCTCCCATGGCTCCGCCACTGCCGGAGGGGCTCCCGTGTTCTGATAAATAAACTGCGCTGGATGGCATTTCCAAGCTTGTGCTGGATGGCATGTTCAAGCTTGCGCTGGATGGCATATCCAAGCTTGCGCTGGATGGCATGTCCACGATCGCATATACACGCATGCGCGTGAATGCAGGTCCACGCATGCGCTGGATGACAGGTCCACATGTGGTCGTAAACGCATATACAAGCGTAATGATGCGCGCAAATACATGTACACGCGCGTGTATGTGCGCTCACTACCATGCGTGGATGTGCCATATTTGGATAAAAATATATATGGGTGGGGCGTGGTTAACTGGTTATTCAGTTTTTTGTCAACTTCCGACATAACTCCCATCTGGTCATGAATTCTGAGCAGTCCCTTACATGTTTCAATGTTTCACAATTTAAAAAAATAATATGTGCAGGTCTTTCACAATTTTAGAAGTGTAAGAATAATCAATAAAATAACCTCTAGCCATTACCTTGCAATCCCATATTTATAAAGAGAATGCAAAAAATATTCACTTTGGAGAAAGTTCTTGGAAATTGACCAAATTTTCAGATTAGCGAATCATAAATTACATTATGAATTAGAAAGGCTTTGTTTCATCATGTAAACATAATAGAATGAACTGAAATTTTGCTTTTGGTTGCTTTACTTTTAAAAGTGGTCAAACTGGTCATTGCTTTTGATTTTTAAAATTGGGGGTTTTATGAGATTTAATTTCTTGCATGCAATTTCGGACACCCTCATTGTAACAAATTTAAATTGTTTTATGACCACCCCCAAAAAAATGAAAATACTTCTTTTTGGTTTAACTGGTGCCCTGTAATTTATTAGCCAAAGAATATATCTATTCAAACATTATGACAATGTTGTGCTGGTGTACTAAAAGACTCTTAATTTGTAATTTGGTAACATTGTTACTTTATGAAAAATACCAGACTTCCTGATATTTTATACAGGCCTAGCTAGGTTTGATAATGTCATGTAGGGTAATGTTGTAATTAAATATATAAGTTTATAATTTTGAAATATCAGTACATAGTCATGTATTTTTGTGTGTCATTATATAGTGACAAAGTTGTTTGGATATTTGACATGCCATTATTTGGTGGCAAACAGACTGGAACATTGAAGAACACTGTGGGTATAGTAGGAGCCTTCTTTAACAATTCACTAATTGTCAGATTTATTATTTTTTTTTTTCAGTGATAAATCTGATAAGATCAGATTACTTTGTATCTATATAAAGAGGACGGCTGTGAGAACTGCTAGTTGTGTCAGCTGTGTTACTTTACTTCTATTGCTCCTGCATTTCAGTGAGGACTCTCTTCAGTCCAAGGCTTGCATTTGGGAGCATTTCTTCATTTCAACAAACCGTCCAACGTACAATCGCAACCATGACTTCTGGAGAACCACTTTACCGAAACCTGATGCGCTTCAAACAGGATCATCCTGAAGCTGCCGATTGCAAAGTTAATGGTAAAGATTTACTCAGATTTTTTATCTATTCTTTTAATCCTTAAATTTGATGATAAATCCAAATAAATAAAACTCACAAATTAATTTTATGGATGACGGTTCATTCTCTTCTAAAATAGCTAGTTGAAATTTGATTGATAAAATATTTGGCTCGCTTGTGTTTCAAGATTCTGCAAATTAATAAGTTATTTTTCTTTGGTTTACATTGATTTTTGTGTTTTAGTGTTTCACAAAATAAATCTCAATTTTTTTCAAAAGTTTGCTTACTCAGTTTTTTTTTAGCTAAAACAATCAGACATCCGTAAAATTTGATGTGGTCTCATTTCATATGACAATGACAATGACAATGACAAAAACTTTATTAATCCTTATTCAGGAAACTCGTTTTGCAGACATGAAAATCAAATAGTATAACAGAAAAATGTAAAAACATGTAAAAACGTGTAAAAACATAGGCCTATATATAACAACAAAAACATATGAGGTATGACTAGAATACAAAAATTATGACTTGTTAAATAAACGAATAGCAGATGGCACAAACGATTTTTTAAAACGATCTGTTCTACAAAAAATTGAGTTAAGTCTAATGCCTGAGGGAAGAAAACGAAAAAAGGTATTTAAAGGATGATTAGAGTCATTCATAATAAATTTAACTAACTTTTTTTTTTTTCCATTAAATGAAATCATTGTGCGGACTGGTATTATTGTTAGCAATGAAATAGACCAACCTCTTTAAACAATGTTAAATCAATTAATTAATTGCGTTTAAGACCCCAAATATATACACTGTAGGGAGTGTAGGCCTACATGACTTTTGTTCAGAGATCAATATTGGCCATAACCTCTGAAGCCGATGTTATATTAAGCAGTAGGCCTATATATTGATAAGAAAATATATATTGATAAGGAAATTGTCTAGCTACAAAGCTTAATTATGAATTGTGTGACACTGACACACGTACTATAATGAAACATTTTTTGGAGAGCATTATGGGGTATTAATCAGTTATGACTACAGGGTAGAAATCATTAACTTAATGCATTAATTGATTTCTGCCAGTTTTACGCCTTTATTATTGAAGCCAGAACATTTCTGCTATCAAAAATCATCGCTCTGGGCCTTGGAGATAATTCTAGGCTTTTTAATTTTTCAAATCGGACAATTTTTTTCCAATATGGAGCAAAAAAAGCCGAGTTTCAATAACATCGCTATGATGTAATTTCTGATGATGTCACCATAGCTAAAATACATTAAGGGTGTTTTCGCAAGCATTAACAGCCATAAACGCCTGCGAAATGAGTTTAACGATAAAAAATAAAAGGTGTGCTTGATAACTGTTATCTGATCTCAAAATAGACTTTATGTCGATCAATAAATGAGTCGCCAAGTAAGTCTCTCAAATCGTGTCTCAATTTATTCAAAAGTAGGCCTATACATATATAATAAATACATGTAAATGCCAAAGCATGAAGACGGGACAGCCTGAACGACTCTGGTGGCCGGGGCCTTCAAACATTTTTTTTTGAAAAAATGTTTTTTCAAAACATTCTAATTGTGGAAATTTTAGTGTTTTTCGAACTTTTTTCGAATATATTTTTTTTTCGAACATTTTTAGGACCTATTTTTTTTTTTTAATGTTTTTTTTTGTTCGAAAATGATTTTTTTTTTGTTTGGGAAAATTTTGTTTTTGTTTCAAACTTTCAATTTTTTTTTTTCAAATATTTCTTTTTTTTTCGAACAATTTTTTATATTTTGGAAATTTTTTTTTTGAAAATTGTTTTTTTTGGGAAATTTTTTATTTTTCGAAAAAAAAAATTTCTAACATTTTTTTTTTGGGGATTTTTTTTTTTCCAACTTTTTTTTCCATTTGGGAAATTTTTTTATTTCGAATATTTCTTTTTTTCGAACATTTTCTTTTTTTCCAAACTTTTTTTTTTTTCCAACATTTTTGGTAGTCATGCGTGATGAGAAAAAATTGTCAGGATCATATTATGGGATGTCTGAATCTCTTCTTTTGATTGAACCATCTTGTTCTCTCCTCGCATGTTTCCCATAAGGGACGAAAACCTCGCTCCGCTCGGTGAGCTGGTGGCTCTGTCCCGTCTATGAGTGTATCTGTAAAGTTGCACATGTACGTTTTTTTTTCAGGGACTATCCCAGCCTGGCTTGAAGGAAATTTATTCCGAAATGGTTCCGGAAAATTCAAAATTGGCGAGGACCAATTTCAACATTTATTTGACGGCATGGCTGTAATTCACAAGTTCTCCATAGAAAATGGCAAAGTGCAATATCAAAATAGACTGCTGGAAAGTAAGGCTTTGGCCAAAAATCTGGGGGCAAACAGAATTGTGGTCAGTGAGTTTGGAACCCGTGCCTTCCCAGATCCATGCAAAAACATATTTAACAGGTATGCAAGAAGACTTATTGAAATTAAATCTAGGCCTACTCCTTTTAAGCCAATTCATTTTTATTAATTCCATTTTGTAATTATGGGAGTGAAGCTGATTGTAAATAATATGCATTCATACAAATCAAAATGTGCGTTTTGTCATAGACGACTTTGATTTCTATTCAAACATACGAATGGCTAAAGAAGCGTGGCTCACATCAAATTTTTAATGAGAGGTATGAAATCAATTGATTAACTTATTGCTCGATTGGGATTCTAGAAGTGGGCCTGAATCTTTTTAAAATCATGTTAAATGATCACACATTGGCCCAAGATTCTGAAACATTTCTAAAAAATTGAGTCCATAAAATTACTGAAATAACTACTTTAAAGGTAATTATACTTTTTGCAGATACTTCAGTCATTTCTTTAAAATGGGAGTATTGACAGATAACGACTGTGTCAATATTATGGCTACCGGAGATGCCTTGTATGCCCTCACGGAGACTGACAGGATCACCAGAATCGATAAGGACACTTTGAAGACTGTTGACAGGGTAATTATTAAGAATTTGTATATATAATACACTGTATCCAACTCAGATTCAGATCTTTTATTTTTCTCTCAAAAGAAACATCCACAATACGGTATATTTATTAATTTTTTTAAAACGCTCCAAGATGGGTGACCCCTTCAAGACATCTATGATGTTGCTATCAAGGGGCCACCCTCCCCACCCCTAAAAAAAGAAAGCAATCTATCTAGGCTAATATAGGAGGTACTAAACAGCCAAATTAACTTAATTGGATTTTTAGACACTCGTTGAAGTGTAGTAAGGAACTAGAATTTAAAGGGCCGAGGGCCATCAAATGTCGCTGACTTTTAATTTTTACCAAAAAGTGAAAAATTTCTGATTTCTTACATTTGTATGGCATTGTATTGCCAACAAAAATATTTTGTATTATGGTGATTATAAATGAAATACAATGTATAATATTTGGTCAATTCTATAAATAGATGCTTTTGTAGAATATATATAATACTATTGATATTCAATAAATCCTTATATATTTGAACAATGATAGCTAATTGACTATTTTTGTTCTTTTTTCAATTCAGGCAGCATATTCAAGTTATGCAACTGTCAATAGTGGCACTGCTCACCCTCACACGGAGAAAGATGGCACACTTTACAATCTTGGCGTTACTTATGGAAAGCAGATCTACAACACCATCTTCAGAATACCTCCTTCTCAACCAGGTAGGGATCAGAATATTTAAAATCAAAAGTCAAGATATTTTTCTAGTTTTTGTAATTAAGTGACATTATGATTATCTTTTAAGAAAATTCTAATTAAGAAAAGGCATGTCTCTGATAAATGCAGAAATAGATTTACTGTCCTTGATGATAACTTGACTATTGATAGATAGATAGATATGGTAAGATGGGAGAGAGAGAGCGGGAGTCCTCGACATGTTGCACATTACCCCATGTGAAGAATCTTTTACTTGCCAAGCACAAGCACCATAGGCCTACAAGGGTCCGCCAATTTGACATTTCATCCGAATGATGGCCAGGTGGAATCTTGCTTATGAAGGTCTACTGAAAATTTCGGGTTCCCCACCTCAGGCACCTGGCTGTAGAGCGTGTTTCAAATATGGCTGTAATTATTGTAATTATTTAACCTGATGTAAATATACTTCAAACTAACTTTACTATCCAGATGAGGCCACCTACGTATTTCTTCCTATCATATTTTCAGGAAAAGCCACTCCTCTTGAAGGGACCCATGTACTTGCCCACATCCCGTCAAGATGGAAGATGTGCCATGGCTATTCTCACAGTTTCGCAATGTCTGAGAATTATGTCATCTACTTGGAGCAACCTCTGGCCGTGAATATCTTGAAACTGGTCACCTCTCACATGAGGAATTCGACATTCTGCAAATCGCTTGAATACTACAAAGATGAAAAGGTAAGGAAGGTTGTGCCAAGGAGCTAAGGGGGCGACCATTTATTAATCGAGGGGGCCTTGAAGTTTTCTTCGGTGGGAAATTATTTATTTATTAATCACCGTGAAGACGGCAGCAATTACTTATTTCAAGCATGCAAAATCCCAGACTCCCCGTATATTGATTCCTAAATCAAGCAACACCTTGTAAAGAAATATACCCCAATCAGAAGTTATTTAATTCAAGACTGCCCAAAAGGAATCCATTTTACCAAAACTGAGCAAGAAATTATTTTTTTCCCCCTGGATATTAAATTATCCCCCCCCCTAATAAATTTCTAAACCTATAAAATGGTTTTAAAAGTTGCAAAACAGGGGTCAACAAGAAGGCAGCATTCTTTAGAGAGCATAGTCCAGCAACTCTTCTCTTCCTAATGAATGTGTAATTTTCTTTTTTGTTTGGTTTCAGTTAATATTCCATGTTGTTGAGAAGAAAACGGGCAAAATCCAATCAAAGAAATTCTGCGCGGATGCCTTTTTTGTGTTTCACCAAGTCAATTGCTACGAGGACAACGGCCACCTTGTTTTGGATCTGTGCGCTTATGAAAATGCAGGTAATGTCAATTAAGAATGATAAATTTTTGTGCTTAGAGTCCCTCTTAAGTCTTTGAACAATGAAACTACCGTATTTTCTGTATTAAAAGCACACCCCTTAATAAATGCCCACCCCCTCCATAAAGAACCAATTTTAGTTGAAATTCGATAAAAATATGACTTAATCCAAAGTTTTTAATGCAAAAAATATTAATCTCCCATCTCATGATTACATCTGCCCAGCGAGCGCCTAATGCAAACAATAAGGTATCAACTTGGAAACGGAAAATTTTCGTTGGGGGAGCTCTTGGCTGGCGTGGCAGAGGCATGCCATTCCAAATTTCTAAAAGGGAATACATTCTGCCACCATGCAGAGTATAATTTTGACTAATAGTACCTGAATGACTGAAAAGGTGAGCAGGACAATTGCAATTTCACCACTGATAATTGGGAGAGCTACAGCAGGGAAGAGCTCCCCCAGTTTTTTTTATCAGCTCTCCCAACCCCCATTTCCATAACTGGCCAACAGTGTTACAACAGTTTCAGTTAAAAGTATCTTTTAAATTGCGAAAATGTTGAAGTGGGCACTGTAATCTGCTTGAGCTAATTATAAATATTATATATTTTAACTAATTGCTGAAATTTTCCACCCATTTATAGATATTCTTGAGAAGTTGTATCTGAAAAGTATTGAGGAGGCAAACGAAATACCTCAGTCTACATTGAAGCGATTTGTTTTGCCCTTGGAATCCAACAAGGTTTGTCTAATCATCATTACCTGTTACACTTTTATAAAATCTAAAAAATGTTGGTGATTTAAATATTTAGGCTGGTCTTTTTAAAATCTAAAAGTTTATTATATTAATACTTGAACTCCAACATGACATACCACGGCACAAATTAAAATTTTATATGCCATGACAGAGCCACAATTATTACTTCAATCAGTGACCTCAATGTTTTTAATTATGAAAAATATCTTTACGAATGTCTCAATTTGTCGGCAGGTGACACTGAGCTACACTTCTGCAACAGCCAAGGAGGGGCAAGATGGCAACGTGGATGTTGTTCCAGAAGTTTTTGAAAACGCTGGTATGTTTTAAAAATATTTTAGTTGTAATTGTATTCAATTCTAACTTTTCAAAAGAAGATTATAAAAAAAGTTCTGATTGTGTTTTCTATCGTAGTAATGTACAAGACCTTGAGGTGTAACAAAACTTTTATGTCTATTGCAGATTTTGAACTGCCAACAATTAACTACACAGGCTATAATACTAAGAAGTACCGCTATGCCTACGGAGTGGAAGTCAAATTGTCTGATGCAAGGGTTAGTATCCATACAAGAAGAATTAAAATAGATATCACTACAGGGTAGATACTAGATAACTCATGAAAAAGTTATTTTTTTCCTTCACAGTTCTTGGCCAGCAATAACCCCTATTAGTTAACACTTATTTTCACATTTGTGTTGCAGTTATTTAAGAGTGATTGGGAAACCAGAGACTTAAAGATTTTTGAGGAAAAGAACAACAGAATTCTTATTGAACCAATCTTCGTTCCAAACCCAGAAGGCAAAGCTGAAGATGATGGTAAGTGTTTCAGATTGTAAAAAAACCTAATTGATGCATTGTGTAAACTTACAACTTCTACATCAATATAAATTAAACTAATCTTCTGCCACTGGCAATACTGGTCTTGTTTAAAAAGGATTAAAGCCGTTTTATTAAGTGTACGATTCTAGGTTTCTCTACCAACTTAATTGCTGCATGGTATTTTTGTTTAGTCTGATGGGTCAATGAACACTCATAACTTCATACAGAGGCTCTTGCAGATTAAACATATAGCAAGTACCAGGATTGCATTGCATCATCACAGTCAACTGTGAATGACCACAATTGTGTGGTAATTATATTTTTAAAAATTTAATAATAGAACATCTCACCAAAGTGACCTTGCACAGCCATGATAATTGATCACTTTATTGTTTGATAAGTTAAATATTTTGATTGACTTGATTTCAGGCGTATTGCTCGTTCCTGCCATTAGCCCAGAGGATGACAGTCCATCTCGATTGTACATTTTGGACGCAAAGGATTTGAGTGAAATTGCGACCGCCGACGTGCCACCTCAAATTGCCATGCCCTTTACTTTCCATGGACTGTTTTTGCCTAAGATCTGAACAATTAAAATTGAGTTAATTTTCTGTTTGAAAAAAAAGTTGTGATAAAATAATGCACTTTTTAAAAATGCAATGATGAAAAAGTTTGACAAAGTTGTTTTTTAAAGTATAGAAACTCAGATACTGCAAAAAAAACAACTCCAACAATCAGTTCATTTATATATGAAAATATGAAAATGGACTTTCTTGCCTCTGATATTTATAACTATATAATTATATATTCTTTGTAGTTTTGTTAAAAAAATTCAGAATATATTAGAAATTACTTGGTCAGAAAAGAGATTCATATATTATATGGTCACTCCTACATACATGTACATAAAATATTACCATGCATTTATGTAAGCTTAATATATATGTGTTGGTTTTCATGTTTATTCACCACTTGTACATTACCGTTAAGCATTTAATCATTTATATTTTATTTATGTTATTATGTTTTATAGTTGTTTTATATGTGTTGTTTATTCAATTGTTATGAAGTGTATTCTAAAGATATATTAGGTTCCTAATAATTGCAATATATGATTGATAAATTTATTCGTGCAGGTATGCTAATTTTGCGATGTACCATAGCGCACGACATTTTAAAAATAATTAAGAGGGACTTAGCTTTACAATTATTACCAAGTGATTGTGTAACAGGATTGTAGAGAAGCTTTCTATTGCAAATAATACATGATTTCTGTGGTTAACCAGCAGTTTGTGGGAGAACTTTACAACAAACTAAACTTAATTACTCAGGTGTAATCAATACGTCAATACAGGTACTCTTCCTGTGTGAGGGTAAAAATCAATAAATTTGTTTCATAAGTTATATTCCTTGCCTTTTCTGTTTTGTAAACTCTATTGAGAGTATTTTGGTGTTATGAAATTGTGGTATTTCACCAATGGAATTTTGGTATTTTGCCAAAACTCTTCAACAAACTCTAGAGCATGTTATGTAAAGTTCTGCATGACCTGGCTTCACCTGAGGTCACTTTGGGTCATGAATATTTATCAGGACAGACCTACTGACGGAGTGGCTAGATTTCAGCATTCTGATAGGCTGAGATGCCAATATGAATATTCATGAGGCAGTTCAAAGGTAATTTTGGTTTCATAAAAGGATCAAGCCTCATGTTGAATCCATGTGAGAATACGTAACAGTTGAGTTACTTAATTGAAAGTTTGGCAGTGTTCAATGCCCATAGACAATGGCTGGTGAGTGCTTATATATAGGCCTTATGACATATTAGGGAAGTTAAGTTAAACCGAAGTGTTTGGAAGTGTAGCAGTACTGAGTTAAGATACTGTAAGTATATTCACTAGCACTGTTATTGTAGCAATATAATAGTACATGAATTCTAATAGACATGTTATATAAAATGCAATCAAATTGGAACTCCTACTGGTATATATGGTATTCTGTTCCTGTTCATGCAAGATCAAACTAATAACATTTCACCAATTAAGTCATGATGTTGAAGAGGATTTGCAAACACAAAAGAACTAGCATTATAGCATGATTAAGATGCGCATTAATTATGGCATTAATGATTACGGTTCTGACAATAAATCTTCTAAGAGCACTGCAATTTCTTTCCAGAGAATTCAACAGTTCGCCAAAGACACCCATCAACAACCAAACAGAAAGAGATGGGGCAGTCGAAGTCGCAAGTCAAAGCCATCCCTGCGAAGCGAGTGCTTATCATAGGGGGAGGAGCAGCAGGGACGGCATGTGCATACAGTCTAGCGAGATACCCAGAGAAGTTCAGCGTGCACATGTGGGAGAAGAGATCAGTGCCGGGAGGAGTGGCAGTGTCCAGTGATATTGGAGAAGTGTTCATCAACGACGGAGTTCAGGGAGGATGTCCTTCCTATAGGAACACTGTCAACATCATGAAGGAATTTGGCTTCGAAGGAACCCCAGTGCACATGATGATATCATTCGGTAAAGGGCAGACAGCATGGACTAATTACACGGAGACCGATTTGATCAAGAAGCTGAAGCCAGAAATAAAGAGATTTGGCAAAGTCCTGAAGACGATCAACCGATTCGAAGCCTTCTACTTATTTGTGCCAATAGCCAAAGTCCTCAAATGGTTCAAGTTTTCTGATGACTTCCGCAATGAGATGGTCTTTCCGTTAACGGCCTTATTTTTTGGAACAGGCAATCAAACGCCCAATGTCTCGGCAGCAATAGTTGCAAGAGTATTTCTAGACGAGGATTTGAAACTTTTTGATTATGACCCCGAGAGATTCCTGAGCCAAAAGCCAGAAATGTTTGCCTTTCCAAAATTAGAACACATGTACAAGACAATCATTAGTGGACTTGGGATCACGTTTCATGGGTGTAGAGCTGTTAAGTCAGTCCACCGAAACGGAGGAAAGATCCACGTACAAGACTCGGATGATGTATGGGAGATTTTTGATGAATTGGTGTTTGCTTGTGATGCTGAAACTGCCCTTGCAGCTTTAGATAGACCTTCGTATTGGGAAAAGAAAGCTCTCGGCAACGTGAGGTACTACAACGACCTCATAGTGACACACGAGGACGAAGAGTACATGGAGAAGAATTATGAACTGCACAAAGACGTCGATCAGTATTTCGTCCGAACTGATCCAAACGACCGAGAAAAGATTGAGATGTCTTTCAATCTGTGCAACTACCAACCACAATTGAAAACGACACTCAAAGCAGAAGGCAGAAACATCTACCAAACCATATACCTGGACGACAAACTTAAGGACATCTGGACCGTCAATGATGTAAAACAGGATAAAATCTTGTTGCAAACGTACTGGCGCCAGTTCGCACACACGTGGAGTCACTTTGCTTTTACCACTCCTTTCTTACGATACATCCAGGGTACGAAAAATACTTGGTATTGTGGAGCTTACACACTTGTAAACACTCATGAGGTTGCTACTATCTCTGGCCTCGCAGTAGCTCATCGCCTCGGAGCTCCTTATCCCTTTCCCGAAGACCAATTAGCAGCTAAACAATTCGACCAATACTTAATGGTTATCCATGGAACTAGCAGACAAAGAGGATGCAGTAGCAACAGAGTTAAATCGATTCTCATGGCGCCATTCGCTTTCATGTTCGCCTTAATCTCCCTCTTCTTAGGACTATTCCTTAACCGATAGGATACTCCGGCTTATTTTCCAAAGACTGCCAAAGGTCTTACGAGTCTCTTAGGCATCAAAAGGATATGTGTTATAAATTGCAAATGCATCAGAACTTGCAAAATCATGCTCAGAACCAAAGACTTGATTGGGTGGTTGCACTTTTAGCCCAAAGACAATCGGATTTCAGGTGCACTGAAGACCCAGTCTGCAATACAATGCAAACAAAACACATTTTACTGAGGTCAAATTCACCATCAAATTGCAATTTAGGCAATTAAGGTCTGGCAATGACATTCTGGACAGAACAAGCTGCAGTGCACATACAGACTTTAAAGAGAGCACTTCTCGTGAATGTTGCAGCCTGCACTTCTGCTCACGAAGGAGTATCCTGCTCGTTACCTGAACATATGGAAAGGAAAATTTTATTCCAAGGACTCAAACTGTGCAAAATGACAATTTACTACTGCATTATATATTAACCAAAATTGCCTCAGTATGTATGGCACAGAATTCTCATACTTGAGCTGTTGACATGGATAGTATGTTCTGAGTACATGTTTGAACAACTTTCATTATTTCCAACAAATAGTAATTTGTATATTTTTCCAATTAAATTGTGACTTTTCAAAAGAAGATTACAAGTATTATTTTTCACATTTATGATTTTTTTTATTCCTCAATTCTGTTTTTTATAATTTGCCCAACACAAATGTGAATTTCATTAGTCATTCCTACCCTCAATACAGAAGAAACCCGGTAGAAAACTACAAATATGATTTGCAAGGATAAATTAGAGACAGAAGAAGTTTTATATATTTTCAAAGAACTTCACTAGAAATGTATGCACCAAGTATCAACATTAACAGTGAAAAAGCAGAGTGAAGTTGTTCAACAAACTTGTGATAATAACAAAACAGAGTATAATAGTTATTTGATATTAACTTAACATAAAGCAGAATGATGCATAGCTAAATCGAGAAAAAAACTTGGGTCAAGTTGTGGTGATCTAACTAATATAATTACAGTAACAACTATATCCAATTATCCATTATATGTGACACTTTAAGCAACAGTAAACTGTATATGATGCTGTTAAAGATAATCGGAATATCACATATTTCTTCAGTATAAATTCATAACAAAGAGACGCATATAAACTTCAAATGTAAACCAGACTATGTACAAAACCACTACAATAATCGTTCGCTAACATTTAAGTAAACCGCTGTGCAAACTCCCATAAAATGTAAAGAGAAATTCAAGAATGGTTCTAGAACGTCTTGCCATAAGGACTTATACTAATATCCTTGTCGTAAATAATATGGCTGTAAACAATCAGCTGTTTTAATCAAAGTATACATAATTTAACACAATATGATATTATATGATAATGATATGACAAAACAATATATGCATATAAGAAGGACCAACAAAAATGCAAACAAAACACACAAACAGTGAACTATAAACACACACTCTACAAGTAGTCCCATATATATGCACATGGTTATTATTGTAATCCTTGTATAGGTTCATCAGTTTGGTAAATCAAAATTTCATAGTATGGTTATTTTTCACAAACTATGTTTTCGAATCCATTGTTGGTGAAAAATCTTGTTTGTAAAACATAACCAAGCTATGCTATAAATTAACATTAATCATTTACAATAACAGATTCATCATTGGTGGAAACATTTCAAATATATTTGATTTGAAAGGAATTATGGAATGTAACAACAGGTTTTCATAACACCAATCAACAAAGTTCAACATGAGAAATGGTTAATTATTACGGTTTTGATTGGTTATAGATAATATCAAGGAAAGAGCACACTGTTGTATATTACACCTAAGATACATTCACAATTCAGAATTTTATTAGCTAATGACCAACATTTAGCATGTTCAAGCAGAGTAGAAAAATAGCTTCAATAAGTTCTACAAATCTAGTATATTGAGCTACATTTATCGATGTGGACAGTTCAAGAACATTAACGGTATAATTTAACAGATCCATCATAATAGACCTCTATCTACACTTCATTTGGCCTCTTCAGCTCAATATACATATTGTACAAGATATTTATGTCAATATTTCAATACAATAACTATTATTGCAGCCCACACAGCTATCCACATATAACATCCAATACATGTAAATAGTTATAGTCTCAGTTCACAACTAATTACGAACAGATGATATACTAATCGCATTATCGCAACTCTTATACCAGAATGACCACCTTCGAGTGTGCGAAATATAAGATTCCTACTTCAGAATTAATCAATGTCACACCTCGAAATTATCGCATGCATTCAATCCCATATTTTGCATACCATTCCTTGACTGACAGACCAAAAAGATGCGAGAGTTCAACATCTAACATAGCCAATCTAAAAGAAAGAATAGAATAAGTACACATGTATACATGCCCCTAATATCCATACAATAAGCATCACTGATGTTTTGGAATAATGGCCAATGGATCTTCAAACCACACCCTACCCCTCTTACACAAACTCCATTCGCAGTTTCAGCGTTCCCCACTCTTATCACATTCATTTAGACTATTGGAACTGCATGGTGGGTGTTAGCTTCAAAGACCAAGTGGCCAGTACTAAGAAAATAACACGAAACACAGCTGGCAAGATCTAATATCACACACACATCCTATCAATCTATTACAAGAAGAGGTTTTGGGCAGATTTCCTAAGTAGAAGCTTCCTCGTGTTTAAAACATTGCCAAAGGTAGACCGTCCAGTCCTATAGGCTTCATTATCTAGTATTGCTAAAAGTTATTCCTCTCACAAATATATCAGATTTTTTTTTTAAATTCCAGTTAGGCCTGTAATGGGAGTTCTACAGAGACTTACATCCAGAGAAAATAGAAAAATAAATAACACTTAATCAGGTGATTGTCACATATACTCGGCAGTACAAATATCACAAACAACAACTTGGAATTGAGGGGCTCAAATGTGTATTTCGGGGCAGAACGGTGGAATAGAAATGGACTATTAGTTGGAGAATTATTTAATTTATGTAACATCATTTAACATCTCACTTTAAGTGTCTCCACACAAAAAAAATTCAAAGTTAAACACCACTGACATGCAAAATAAACAAAATAATTGTGATCAACACAGTTTAATTGCCAGTGCTGCCATCTCATGGGAACACTCTGGACTACAGAGGATTTATTAGAATCCTAATTAATAGTTGAGCAGCCCAATCACATCATGTTGACAATCATGGCACTGCCCAGTGACAGGTGGCCACTTTGATTTTCTTGTCATTTGGTCTTGTTCATTTCCTTTTACTTTGCACATGTATAAAAGAAGCTAAAGAAGACCATAGGTAATGGGTAGCAGCTCCTGGAGAGTCAAACGTTAGACCTCTGTGCCATAGTTGTCAACATAACATGAATTTCCAAAGGTCAGAATTAAGCTTAAATATTACATCGGCCCAATCAAGTTGAAACAAATATGCCCATTAAATTACAAACATCACAGTAGTTCCCAAATTAGGACTCCCAACAAAGGTTATTTAGAACAGGAAACTGTACCACAAATAAACCAATAAATCTTGTCATTTAAGTCCTTAGAGTTAATTTTAAATACACACTATTCCCCCAAGAGAATACAAACAATGTGCCGATCACAGTTAATGGTTTTAGAGAGATGAGTAACTTGTAATATCCAATGTCATCCATTCTACATATTTCAACCCCCAAGTATTCCATATGTTTATCATTCTTGCATTTAATGCACACTGAAAAGCCCAATGAAAAACCAATATAAATAAGGTAAAAATGCCAGATATATTGATACAATTACAACATTAACACCCAGCGCAGCTGTGTAAAGATACCACAAATAAACACCCAGCCTATTTCACAACAAGGCATTTTCATGATGAGAGTATGGTTCTCCTAGTCTAGGTAAGGTCCTAAAATTGTACAAACTTCATCGAAGGTGGCTTGCTTCGTCCGTAGACTTGTCCGCTTCAGGGCTGGCGCTGCTGTAAATGAAATACGAACCATTTCAACATTTTGAACATCAGAAAGTAAAGTTACTTCAGATTTAGATGAGTCTCTATGCTTCATAACATGTAAATGGCCCAATGCATCAGAAAGAAGATCTATAACCATCTGAGAAAAGTTACTTTGGTACCTCACATGCTGAATTAAGCCACCACATGAGAAAGTCGTAGACTACAATTTACTCTTGGCAGGCCTTTGTCAAGCTTGAGCCCTACTCAACCCCATAAAGGAGGTTACAACACGGTCTGGCAGCCATTCACTTATGTCAAACAAACGGGCATAAAAATGGTACACTATCAACCTGCACCAGCAAGCATCCACTGGTGCTCATTCATCAATCACCATCTCTCTCAACTGAAGACTGTAAACTGTCTTTGATAGATTAGATTACAAGGTACTGATGGTGGGCAAGGCCCAGTTTCAACATCCTTGCTGCAATGTTGTTTTTAAGGGGAGCACGGTTGTGAAAACAACAGGAGTTAGCAATGAAATGCTCACCTTTGCCTGCACTGTTTGTTTAAAGAGAGACTGGCACCATGCAGAAATTCAGAATGCCAGTCCATAGAAATGATAAACTATTGTAACGCCTGGGGTTAATCTTTCTGATAGCCACCCAACAATTGCCACCACTACTTACATCACACAAAGATGGTGTGAGCAGTGTTTCAAGGAGCAATCTGCTCAGGTCGCCCATGACCCCATGCCGTTGCGTATTCAAACCAAATGTTGCCCACTGACCATGCTTTATGCTTATACAACTCCTGCAGCTTGACATTCATCGGCCGCAGATTGGAGAAATAGAGAAAATGCATTGATCAGAATGAAAATATATGACAAACCTGGCGATTGATGTCTCAGCAGTCTGTGGGTCAGATTCTGAAGGGGACTGTGCCTCGGGGGTTGCAACTTCTCCATTTACAATAGGTGGCTGTTGTTCTGCATTTACTCTAGGGGGCGTTACTGGTACTGCGTTAGTCGCTGGGGTTGTTGTGGGAGGTTGAGGTTCCTGGCCTTGACTAGTTCTGGAAACAATTTCAAAGGTTGACGATTATCAGTCATGTCAAGTTGACACCAAAGCCAGATTCTATTTCTACATTTTGGTCTTCAATAAAATAGAGCGTCCTGGCCAGCTTTTTAACATCATCAGCCGCATCAATTCAACAAGTCTTGGATTCAGCAAACAGAAATTGGATAATCATATAATAGGTATACATGGGAGTAACATTTGTTTTTTTTAATCAAAATAGTTTAGTCCCTGTTCTTTGATTAGGGGTTTCAAAATTTTAGTTCTTACAAAATATTTGTATAAAAGACGTGCAAAGAACGTTACTCTGTGAGGCTATAAGTCGCTTGCCTTGTAACTAACATAACTTTATGAGAATGGTACACCAATCAGAAGAACAACTGTTGAACACAACTTACGTGGATGATGAGGAGCTGGCTTTTCTTGAACTGTGGGGTTTCAGGTTTGCCTTGAGGGGACCCTGGGGAGCACGGGACGCCTCCACTGCCTTCTCTTGAATCTGCATGTGGTATTTGTAGATGGACTCTGTGCTGGCTATTTCGCCTGAAAATAGACAGAGCAATGTGTGATATGTGAATAATAACAGAATGTATACATTATCTTCCAATGACAAGGAAACTTCCACTTCAGACAATATTCACAACAGCAAATACCCATACTCAAGACATACAGGATTGTAATTTAGGTTTACATTAAAATTTAAATCCTAGAGCAAAAGATGACACATAAAACCGATTCCCCCATCGAGAAAAGTTAAGAATAATGGCTGAAACTAACTAATATCCATAGTACCTACACTTGACTCAAGTCATAAATTGACTAATTTCATGTCAAAGTAGTAGGAACACTTACAAATCAGAAATTTATCAAGCATGAGTGAAACTCACCAGAAGCTAGATTGAAGCTCCTTCCTTTGATGCCAGCCTTTGAAGGAGGGGACCACCAGTTCACCAGGGAACCAACTAGAGGAATTTGACGAAGGACTCCCTGAAACGCACAAAATGTACAACCTTGTAGACATTTGTATTTCAGAATCCCATAAAATATTCTCTTGAACTGTTTTTTTAAAGGAACATCCAAGTAAGGTTTCCAGTGAACTGCAACTATAACAGATTGCTGAAAGTTTACTCCCAAACTACTTTTACTAAGTTATTTCAACATAATACGTCTCAGGCTATAGCCTTAAAAGAACCTACCTCCTGCATAAGTTTTTGTTCGTTCTCTTTGGCCAGATCACTTGAAGCCTTTTCAATGCCTTCTCTGACGGTTTCAGCCATCTTTTCAAGGAACTGAAATGAAGAAAGAAATCACAAACATTAATCAAAACAATCATATCAATCTTTTCTCAATATATTCTTTAATTCAAGGCAATCCATAAAATTAATTTAAACGTGTTCATTGTTCAAGGTCACAAATGTTTGCTTGTAATCATAAATCTTGTCTGAGGAAAGAAAGAGAAAACCAGACCTGTATGTAATAGCATAACTAATTGTATAATGGTATAATGGATTGAACAAATCTTAAATTGTGTATTAAACCACAACGCCCATGAAACATTATTCAGCAACTCAACAAAAGCGGCCATAAAATTCCTCAGTATTGAAAAACAAAACAAACATTGAAATCCACTACTATTTTCAAAACTTTCGAAAAAACTTTGTTCAGATATGAATGACTTCAGGTTGTGTAACATACCTCAGCCTTATTGGAATTAAATCACAAATGTATGTAAGTATTTAAAAAAATTTTGAATATTTTCTTTCAATAGTGAGAAAAACATCACGCAATTACACATTTAATAGAATACATCAGCACAATTGATGACCATCAGGTTCATCACTTCCAATTAAATAATAGATTTGTGACCGGTTATTGATTATATTATTTTTACAAACCTTAGAAGATTCTTCAACTTCTTTGCCCATAGTGTATACCAGCCCAATGAGTTCCTCCAAATCTGTTTCTTCAGTAATTAATCCAAATCGAACGCATGCTAGCGATTCTTGGGTAGTTCCTGGAAGCAAAAGATATTTCCATAGAAGAGGATGGATGGATGGATGGATGATTGGGGCTTTACATCCTGTATTTATGTACTTGGTAGGGTAATTAGTACAGGAGGAGGGCACGTCAATAAGGCCAAAGATGATTGAAACAGCCACAGCTGTCCAACATAGGACCGGGTGACCCGGCAAGAGCTGGATTTGAATCTTCTCCTCCCCGCAAAGATAATGGCATGAGCCAACAGTCTTACCTATTGAGAAAGCAGTGTCAGAAGACTTCAGCTGGTGCACCAATTGGGTGTTAAGTGCGTTTATCTCTTGGGCAGACGCCGGAGTCATTTCTCCCTCGGGAATGTGAGCAGGAATGTACCTGAAAAATAAAACCAATATAAGATAATAATTGTGATATTAAACCATAATATGTTAACAATTTTTACCGCAAATCGAGACACCAGCTTATCAAGAAGAAGGCTTTTTTCCCATTTGATAACTGAGAAACATTTGAATGTATGACCAAAATTTAATCAGATCCACAAGATACTAATGACTGCAGGCTTCGAATGGCTAAAAGTACTAGGAGTTTCATGTCTGGAGGAGTACTGGAAAATGAGTCTCAGTGATACAGACAATAGCTAACAGGGAGATTCTACTAACCAACTCTTTATCACTCGAACGAAACCCATAACTCAGTCAGAAAATCTTCCATTTCATAATTATAGAAAGGCAATACTCACTGCACGGCACCAAGACCAGCCCAGTTGGGCAATGTCACAAGCTTGAGGTTATCTTGAGCGTCCACAATTGTCTGGAACTCCTCCCTCTGTCTGATGGTTGCGTTCAGAATCTCCAGTTGGTGGAATAACACTTCTTGTAACCTGCTGATATCCTCCTCCTTGCTTCTGTATGCTGTGAGGTGATAAAACAATATTTGGAATAAGTTTTGTCAATTTTATCGTTACTCTTCCGGATATAGCTCCATTCTCTGTCTCCGATTACAGAAAAGGTTGCTTTCCAAGAAAGGCTCGATTCATTTTCGCAGACATGTGCTCTGACACAGTGCTCATAACACAGGTTGGATGGTTAAAAGATTGCACTGCTTTTGCACTTCAGAAAGCATTACACCTAGCTATACACGGCATATTTTAACTTTCAGTAACAAAGAGAAGCATGTTATCAATAGCAAACATTGACATTAAATAAATGTGCAAAATAAACAGAAGAGAGGTATATTTTATGTTAATAAAAGATGAAAAGTGTCTTACAGTGAGCTGACTCCAGAGGGGCGAAACGAACACAAACGCCAACTCCCTCAATTTCGATGGTTGATAAGTAGACACTGGGTACTTCTCTCTTCACGGTTTCAGATAGCTGAAAAAAAACACCAAAAAAACAAACACTATTAATCGATCAGCCAACAAGTAAGACAAAAACATTTGGGAGATATTGAAGAACACTTATCTTACTGAGATAAGCATTAAGTCAGAAACTTACCCAAACATTTAATGCATCAAAATATGAATCAAGGTCAATATTAGAATCTTCATCCTCACTTCTCTTAAATCCTGGAAAATGACGGAAAAATGAAATTAGATCTTTGAAAAACAAGACATCATAATGATGAAATCGAAATCTCCACCTCGGACTATTTACCTTTTAGTTCAGGAGGCCCTTGATACCTGAACACTAAAGTTGGGCTTTCAATTTCAAAAATAATCTGAAAGCAGAAATAAGAACAATTTGTTGCATCACTATTGAACCACTTACAGAAATGTGTACTATAAATGAAACACAATGACAGTCTCAAACATACAAACACAAATACAGGAATAAGAAATACCGGTAAATAGCTAAACCACCTACCAATGCATTAATGGCTTTACTGATGAGTTCTCCCAATCCTGTAAATTTCTTCTTCTTATCAGCCTCCTCCTCTTCCATTTCTTTGGTTTTCTTTCCCTAAAATTTATTGATTGAAATAAAGGCATCGCGAAATCAAGTCTGACACCTTTTGACTATTTGACTATTCACCAAAAGTTGCTAATGCACACAAACATTACTTCCAAAAGGAACATTTTTATTTCTTTAAATACACTCTAAAAATTGAACTGAGCATGCACCTAACTAAATGATGACCAATTTTGTATTTTTGTAATTCAGAAAGGATCACAGAATAATTGTGAAAATTATTAAACTTATAACAGTTTATTCTAAAAGGGCTTTCAAGCATAGCTGCATATATATTGCTAAAGTATCAATTTACACATCGAACCACAAAATATACAAAGAAAAGACAAATAGGACAACAAAAACAATTAATTCTTACCACAATCTGTAGAGTACTGATCTTCTCGACCTTCTGTCTGAGTGATTTGGCCAAATTCAAGGAATGTTTTATGCGAGTCACGATGCCCTCAAATCCCAAACTCTGCACACTCAGCCAGAGGGGTAGACAACTCAACTTGGCTTTCAGGTTGAACGATGTGAGGCCTGCTGCATGGGCCAGGGCAGGGTCAGCAGTTTTGTACAAAGTCTGTGATGGTCAAGGACCTATCTAAGTACCATGTACACATATGTATTAAAACGAAAAATCTCAAGAGAAAATCATAACAGTTCATTTTCAGATCTTTCTGGAATGCATGGTCCATTGACATCCATTCCTCCGCTGGGTGCATAACCTTTTCTAAAAGAGCAAGATTACAAGAGACAATGTCATCCTCCTTTTCAATGAAAGCATGATGACTAACTTAAAAGAAATCATGTAATAAAAATAATAGAACATTTAACTTTCACTTCAATACTTTCTTTTCACCAAAAAGTCAGGTCAACTCAGTCAAAGGCAGAAATTTTCATTAAAAGGATACAATATATGGTATGGCAGGCAGGCCGAGCCAGGAGCCAAGATCTAGAGTCAGACTGTCTCCGGACTTCGCAGGGCTCACAGAGGTTGGCACAGAATATGTTGCAAGTGTGGCCAGATTATTCCTGAAATAAACAATTGAAGAAATATGAATCAAACTGATACAAATAATGAGAAATAGGAGTCGAAAAGTGTGAATCTGTATTGCTATCATTTGACAATGTATGTGAAAAGGTACGGGAGATCACACAACTTACCCCTCAATGTGAAGCCATATTTTATTCTTCTTGCACATATCCTGGAGCTTGTCTATGGCATCCACATGGCCCAACAAAGGAGATCCTGAAAAGAAAAATTTGAATTACATTTCATCATAGCATTTCTGAACAGTGACTGTGAACATGGATCAAGTATTTACGACATCTTAACATTTCAGAATTGTTGAAATTAAAGCATTACCTGCATGTGCAATTATAAGAACTGGAATCTTCGTAGAAGCCAAATCTTCCTGGATCATCTTATCCAAGGTGCCAATATCCTGAAAGAGTAAAAGGAGGTTTTCATTACTTTGTCAACCTATTCTAAGATTCTAAGAAAAGGCATTTATACATCAATGTGATGGCATAACAGCAAATATCAAAGGAAACAATCTTACTTACCATTTTATGTTCAGCTCCAGGTTTTCCAACACAAGGTACTGTACTCAGACAAGACTGCGGCAGACCAAGCTAAATAGAAGAAGAATAATCATTTATCACTTTTGTTAAGCAGGATTCTGCAAGTCTTGTTGAATTGGAATTGACTGCTGCATTCAATTGTTCATTTTTCACTTCAAACATTTATGATTTTTGCCCATAACCAGGGAAGTCCTATTCACACAATACCATGAATATGATTTTTGGCAACAATTTATCATACCATGGCATCCAACAAACCAAACAAAATCAAATCTAAATCATCTGATTCTCATCACAGCCGAAAATCATTTTAACACATTATTTCAAGCTATAAAATTTGCCAAAAAATAAATTTCCATAATGTAGGAGAATCGTGCAATCTACTAAAATACTACACAACACCAACCAAATGTAACTAAATACCTGGGAGCAAATATGTAGCCCCATTCCCGGCCTTGCTGCAGCACTAACATAAATCACAGGCATCTTAGTATAGAGGGCGTCATACCCCTCATTTGCATATTTGGGGTACTTCTGGTGGAGTGCAAGACGACACACTCGCACCAAACCTTCCCTCTCATCGTCATGGAAATATGCAGATGAGTCGTTGAATCTACAAAGCAAAAAGGATATATTCATTCTTGTAAGCAAGCCAAGAATAATATTTATAACATCATTTAAGTGCCAAATCAAAAACTTTTCGCAACTTCATCCAAATGAAAGAATAGCTCTTTTAAAATATATGTATCTTTAAGTGACAATTTCTCCCTATCTGACATAAACTTTCAATCAAACAGCAAGACAATATAGTGCAATTAGAGCATGCAAATTTTATTGATCTTACGCAATAATGTATCAGGATGATAGCAATGAGATGAAGTGATTTTGAAAACAGTAAAAACATATTGACACAGATTATAATACATCATTAGAATAGATATCTGAATATCATGTTTAGAAGATCATACTTTTTAGTGGTAATATTACCAAAGAATATATATCTATCATAATTAGTCGCTGACCAAGTGCTGAATACATGTTTTGCAACAGCTGCATGCAACTGCATTGATTTTATCCACTGAAGAAGCAGGCGTGACAAGTACTAATAAACATATGGCAAATGTAGTAGGTCTACACGTTTTTTGTCAGAGTGAAGTCCAATAAACGGAAAAGAATACACTATAAATATGTTAAGTCAACAGCATTACATATTAACAACTTAAGACCATTTAACAAATTAATACGGAAGATCAAGAAACTCTAAGCAATGACTTGTTATCCAATCATATTATGATTAATCCATTATTATACATACCACCTCAAAAAGATTTTAATTCCTGGTGGCTATTACATATTCACAATTGACACTGTCTGACAATACTGGTGAGTAAGTGACCCAAATATAAATTGTGTTCGAAAAAACATTCATACAAACCTGAATAGACGGGACACCCAGAGAGTTGTATCGGACACAATGCGGGTAGCGAACTGCCTCAGATGAGCAAAATTAAGAGTCGAAGTATATGCAGCAATGCTATGGCCAAGAACAGCAACCTCAGCGTGGTCATCGAAGTCTCTCAGGGATGCAGGGCTGGAAAATTAAGAATTTTACGCAAATTGTATACAGTGAAGGAGTTTGTGTTTTACGCCCCATCAGCACCAGTGTGCGTGCAAATTGCATGTTGGAACAACCTAGTAATGACTGTAGAAAACAGGTTGGCAAGCACGAAATATGGATAGTGCAGCCCTCAGAGGCCAGTTCTTGTTGATAGTGAGGGTTGACTGGTGGGAGGATTCCTCATTTTTGCATCACCACCCAACCCATATGAGGGATCTTTTACCTACCCAGCGTAGGTACTTAAACTTGTAAGAGTCCCCAAAATAAACGTTTTAATTATCTTGGATGTCGCTCACAAACTGCCATGACTAATAGACTATCCAAGAAACATGTTGGCAAAGTCAATCATTTTTTGTAACACGTCTAACCCAACCACCAAGAACAAAAGAGATTTAAGGATGTCTAATAAGGAAACTTGTGTACTCACATAAGCTTATTAAGGTCAGCATCAGCTTCACTGTAGTTTTCATACATTATGAGATTCTGAAGATGTAGCAGAATGGCACTCATTTCTTGCCCACTGAAAAAAAGTTCAAAATTGGCCATCATTTAATATTTCACAATTTATTTAGGTACAATATGAACTGAATACGGTACCAAGGAAGATCAGCAAAACTTAATTTCACATCTCAAAACCCATATCTGACCAATCCAAAATTAAATGAAAACTCAGAAAGGGCAATGCCCAGATACAATATCACATCAAGTGTAAAATCATCAACTGTTATCACCCATCCAATATAAACACTAATTTTGTCTGGGGTTTTTTTTTCATTGAAGAGGAAAACAATGGCTCCATTATGAATACAAAAACTAGGTATATTAAAAGTCAAGGCATTTCATAAACAAATCGTTGAATAGCTTATTGTCAGAACCAGACAAATGGGCTGGATCTAGGGTATCAAGATACACATGTGCTAGCATGAGTGCATTCTGCATTCATAACTAGCCCTTGCCATATGGCATATTCCCTGATTGACCTTCTGAGTTTCATTGTGAGGCAATACCACACATGGGCGTAATTTGGTGGGGGACGGGGGACATAACATGAAATGTCCCCCCTACTTTTTTGTGTGACAATAGAAAAAGTAGTAATGGGACTTGGGTTCAACTTGATAGGGAGCAGTTCTAAAAGACATGTCCCACCTTTCTTCTTGAGCAGGTTATCATGCCATACCAAACTTTGAAATTCATGAATGTAAAAAGCCTCAATGACTTTGTATATTCGCGGATGTGACGGCCGATTCTGACCGCGTCACCGCATTTGCCGCGAAAATTACGCCCCTGATACCATGTACATTGTACAAACTGAACACAACATTGATACACTGATGGCTTTATTCTTGGAATATAAGGTGCTAACATAAGGAGTCAAAATATCTTTCACTCAAATATTTTAAAGAAAACGGGAAGTAGGTGCTAATATTTAAGAGCAGTCGGCCAAACAGACTCCTCAACTTTTCAGGTTACATCATATATATAGTTTGTCACGTCAAGCAGAGCTGCAGAGGACAGACGTTTTGCCAGATATCTTGGCAACCAGAAGTCCTACAGAAGAAATACACTCACCTGTGTGTAGCTTAGCTCTGTTGTAATATGAATATCACATTTTCACAAAGTTTTGATGCCGTTTTTGTCCGATATTTGACAATTCATGGAAACGGCAGTCAAATTTCGCAAATTGTTGACTTTGCAATGCTGCCAATCTGACAAACAATGGGTGGTGACATCACAAAAGTGCACTGCAGCGCCACCCCAGACTTAGTTCCAGTCAAATTTGGTATTAGATAACCTCCAATCTCATTTTGTTGATTTTTATAGCCTGTACAAAAAGGGCTAAATTTCTGTCTCAATGCTTGACGTCACAAACTGTAGGCCTTCAAGCCCTTGTCCTTGAGACATGATTCTGTTAATGAATGCTGGAAAAATATAAATAATTAAAAGACACTCACTTTCCCTTCAAAGGTCCAGGGATATGCTGACTCATCATCTCCTTCCTCTTAGTTTCCCTTTCTTCCTTCATTTCCCTATAGATTTACAATGAAAGAAAACTAATTTATAGACTATTTATAGAAATGTGAGAGATACAGACAGCTCTAAAGCCAGACCTGTATTAAGCATTTAACGTTTTTGCAATAAGAGACAGAATATGTAAAACAGCATGCCGATTCACTTACTTCTGGATGTTGTCAAGTATTTCATTATTCTTCTTCAGAGATTCTTCGAGCTTGGAAAGCATGGGATGCATGAAATGCTGAAAACAAACCAGAAGACAAAACTTAACATCAATGTGCTAGATATCATATCCATGTTAAATTTGTACACTAGCTAAACATGTATTGCGTTTTGTGTATTGCGGATTGAATAACTGACAAAGAAAAGAGGCTGGTAGGCCTCTTCCTTCCCGTCTGTTCAACAATTGCTAATTTATCTTTATATGCAGTAAATCAATCTCTCTCAAACTACTTTTCCCACGAAGCAACGCCATCATGTCAATCAAGAAAACACCAATAGAGTGGGTTTAATAACTTCTTGTCTGTCTTCATGAAACTTGCATGCACCCACCAATACACATCCATTTCATATAATCCACATTAATGCTTTCAACAGGGAGCACTTCCCTGCACCCTCGCCTCCTAAGCTTGAGATCATGTTTAATTCCAGGTTGAAACTCAAGCCTCTTTATTTGACATTTTTTCTACATGTTTTACTGCTTTGCTCTGTCTGGGCATTACTTGCACACTTCCACTAGCGCATTCTAGCTTATAACAACGGGTAATCCCCCCCCCTCCGAGTCAGTGTGACAAGACAAGTTCCCAGATTTGTTTGTCACATCGAGGACGGACACATCTTGTCAAATACTGACAAATAAGTAACCAACTCTGGGCAGTGAGCATCTTGGATGCTGGGACTCCGGGCCCCTGGCATGACAGTCCAGAGGATGGATGTTTGGGGCTTTACGTCCTGTATTTTTGCACTTGGTAGGCTAATTAGGACAGGACACGGCAATGAGGCGAAGGATGATTGAGACCCGGCAAGAGCTGGATTCGAACCCTGGACCAGCGATTGGTTGTCCAGCACACTACCACTAGACAAACCTTTCCCCCGACAGTTCAGAGGGTATTGGCAGATAATGAGATGAGAGATGTGTGCCACTGTGATGTGGGCCAAGGGACAGGCAGGTACTATTCACAGATTCAGTGAATGAGGGTCACTAGTTGTCACTGCAGTGCTTCACTGCTGACACTTCTGCATGAAGACTTTAAGATGGTAATGAAGCAAGCTTTTTTGTTTTTGGCAATCCCCCCCCCCCATTTGGTCATTAAATTCAGCATAATTGAGGCAGTGACAGGGACTTTGAGCTGGTGACAAGTGACAACCTCCCCCCCCCCCCCCCCCTTGTAAAAGTGGGAGGGGTCAGCAATGTTTTGCTGGCAAGACCTCCACCAAAAATACTCACCCGGTAAAATCCCTCTTCCGCCTTTGAATTAGAAAGACCCACTCTCTTTACGTCGGATTTAAGTTGGGTGATGTTTTTTTCAAGTTCTGCAGCCTTTTCAGGGGCCATTTCTGGCTGTTTAGGACTGGTTTTTTCGTCCTGAACCGGCATCTCAACTGCTCCGCTTGCCTTCTCAGCCATGTTTCCACGCTGGCAATGATTTGATGGCAGATGTCGTAAACGGTTTTTTGTGCATGTAAAATATTTTTAATTCTCGTAAAATTACTTCAGTCCCTTTATTTAATAATAATCGACGTATTTCAGTGCATATATAATTTTATAAACCAATGATTCTTCCTCCCGGCACTGTTTTACGACATATAGTAATGACGTCGAGGCCGAAATGATCGAAAAGTTGGTGGAAGTTTTGGGTGAGTTTGTTGAGGTAACTTGTTGCTAATACAAAATGTCTGGTCCTTTAACTTTGCCGACAAGTAGATTGCGATGATAAGAGTTATTTGAGCAGGACTGGTTGTTAATTAGATGTTTAGTTGCTGCCTAGTTTTAGGCCATATTTTGTTAAGTTGTTGAAAAGTAACAAGTTGTTGATAAAATTTGTTGGTTGAACTTGGAGGATCAACATGCCTGCAAGTACGTGCCTAGCAGTGCGGCATATCTGAGTTGAACCTTTTGCTATCTATGTACGTCAATAAAAATAAGACAGAGAAATTTATTTTAAAGTTAAAAGTTAACCCTACAGTCAGAAACTTAAAAAGTTAAAGTAAGAATGGTCTACCATGTCTACATTTAGGCCTATACTTTATGGATCTCTATAAGCTTCTATCATGTCTATAGGCATACCGAAAGTTCAACCTATATCAAGAACCTCCATTCGTTAAGTTAGCAGATCTGATATTATTAATAGTCTTTTAAGAGCAGAACTTTGCACAAGTCTTACCTGTAACACCGGATGTTACTTGATGGTGTACGGTCAACTAGGTGACAAACCAACTAGGCGACATCGATCACTTCCAACTAGGTGACAACAAATTTGGAAATCTCATAACAGTGCAAACTAGGTGACAAGCACTTCCAACCAGGTGACACAAATTTACACAGCACTTCCAACTACGTGACACAACTTTACAAACCACATCCAACTAGGTGACAATGCTTTTCCTGCTTGAATGCAATTGCAAGTGATCTGTAGCCTGGTTGGCATCTCTACTAAAGTATGTGTCACCTAGATGGTATCTGGAAAAAAAGGTTGTCACCTGGCTGTCAAGAAAGTGTAGCCCAGTTGGTAGTAGTTCTGTTTGTCACCTGGTTGGTTGTCGCCTTGTTGGTAGTGTTGTAGGCTAGTTGTCTGTCGCCAAGTTGACCGGCAATCTACTTGATTCTGGTTCAACGAATATTTGCAGACGTCTATAGTGTCCTCGAAATAAATAATTACTGTCGCCGTACCGTTAGATAAATAATTTCCTTCTGAGAAAAACTCCCAAGACTCGCGGAAAATCGATCCGGTACTGATCCCGGCGATACCCCAAGGCTGGGGGCACCCCAGGGGATAGGGGCTGTTCAAAAATTACGTAACGCCGGAGGGGGAGGGAGGGGGTATGAGATAGTGTTATGCTGTGTTACAGGGGGGAGGGTGTAAGAATAGATGTTACATAACACAATAAAATTTTTTGAAACTTGAAAAAAATTTAATCATGGCAATGATGCCCGGCATACAAAATTGTGTTCTTGTTGTTTGTTGAATTTTTTGGAGAATGAGTCATTCAAAGACATGAAATTTGAACTGGTATGAAATCTGGATCTTTGAATTCAGTAAAATATTGTGATCCTTCTGGTCGCGCAACACAAACTTGTTCGCGTGCATGACTCCTGAGATTATAAGGGAGGGGGGGGGGTATATAGGCCTTGTTATGTAACAGGGAGGGGGGCATGGACTTCTGTTACAGGCTGTTACAGGGGGGAGGGCGTGTCAAAAATGAGCTATTTTTGCGTTATGTAATTTTTGAATGGCCCCATACCCCAAGATTGGGGGCGCTCCAGGAGATACCCCAAGGTTGGGGGCACCCCCGGGGATACCCCTAGGTTTGGGCACCCCTGCGGGATACCCCGAGGTTGGGGGAACCCCAAGGTTGGAGGAAACCCCAAGGTTGGAGGAAACCCCAAGGTTGGGGGAAACCCCAAGGTTGGGGGCATCCTGGGAGAAACCCCAAGGTTGGGGGAAACCTAATTCCTAATTCCTATGCTGCCTCTAGTTGCATTTAGATATCCAAATTATACCTCTTTAAATGACTAAGCTGATTTGGAGGGCCAATCTTATCAAATTTTCATAAAAACAAAAAACTGAAAAAAATGAGGATTTCTGATATTCTCTAAAATTTTGATTTCTCGCAAATTAATTGAAATGAATAAATTGGTAAATTTCAGCAAATATTTAGTTTAAACATATTTGATAACTTTTATAGCCATACTTATAGTTTCGTGTTAACTTCGGTGTTGGAACTCAGTTTGTCAGGGTCTATTGAATTTTGATGGATGTCAGTAATAGTTTTATCCAATGTTCCATACTGAGACAACTAATTCCATTAGCAGTCAGGGAAATTACCAGCATATGAGGACAATTGCAATTCCAGCCAAGTCCTGGCCCTGACAGGATGATTGAGTGTGTGAGGTTGATCAGTTGGGTCTCAGAAGAAAGTCTGATCTCTTTGCAGCCATCCTCACCACACAGCAGCATGTCAGTTGCGGGACTTAATTCTATCCAATTTCATGAAATACTGCAAAGTCATCAGCAGCTGATGACACTTTCCTAATTTCACTGGAGCCTTCGGATTCTTTTCCTCATTATGTAATGGATAGGTCTGCCAAAATTCATAGAGTTAGTTGACACTGTGATACAACTTTATACCAAGTTTGGAAGTGATAGTTGCAGTAGTTCTTTTTAAATAGCCAGTCAAAGATGATTTTGAGCACTGCCAAAGTCATGGCTGGGCCATGACACTGTGAGAGTGTCATGGGAGGGTGATGACAGTGATAGGGTGATTGTCATGTGGGGCTGAGGACATTGATTGTCATCAGCTGGTGATAATTTCCCTGACTGATTAGTGGATAGTATATGTCTAAGATTCCCAGTCTTCTCATCTCATTGTCACACGACAGCCACCAAAATGAATGTGCAGCTCCTTCCACAAAAAGGTGGTTGAGCTACCTGGCAGATCACAAACATTTCCATGCATAGTTTTAAAGCTCTTTTGAAGTTCTTTAATGAAATGTATTCTTTTTTGCATTTGACCTATGCCACATCGCCATTTTGTGGCTTGAAAATGGATTATTTTGTAAAATTCTGAAAAGTAGCACACAATATATTAACAACAGCTGGTTCTGGGCACTCAGGGAAATAATCATTTTCAGAGGATATGAACTTAGGACACTACTCCACCTCCATTTTGTACCCCTGGGTTCTTGTTCTGGGCTTTATCCCAGTTGAAATATAAACAAAACAAAGTTAGAATAATTAATTTTGTTTGCAAATTTACATGAAATTTAGAATTAAGGGGCACTAAACGGTGACCTAATCTCTGTCTCTGGTGGGAATTTTGCAGGGGCTGGTGAGTGAATTCCCCAACACTTTGATACTTAAAAAATGGCCTGATCAAACTTATCTGCCATATCTCTGATCTAACTTCTATAATAAGTGATCTTCTGATTTTCATAACCAATTTTGTCTGTCTGATTGTTTCTACACTGCTCAACTATTTCTCTTATGTACTTTAAGGTTACATATTTACAACATTTTAACCCTTTGGATTCTTAAGATGGTTTTGCCTTCAGAGGATTTGACTATTTTAAATTCCATAATTTTCAACGACGTCGCATAAGTGGATGTTTGCACCATCGTTGAAAATTATGGAATTTAAAATTGTCAAATCGTCTGAAGGTAAAACCATCTTAAGATATAGATCCAAGGATAGTGAATCTACACTATAGATCCTTGGATTCTTGTTTGCTTGTAAAATGCATATTTACGACTGCCCTTTAAATTTTCAGGCAACAGGGCATGACAATAGACGCTAGCTACTGATCAGAAAGGATATACGAACATACCGCATATCTACCGTTCGGAGAATCATCACAGCCAATCAAAATGAAGGAGGAAGTGCACATGGGCAAAGGGGTTTGCATGGCAAACCTCTTTCACTTTCTTTACTCCTGCGGAAAAGCTGCTCTTATCCCCTTCCTTGCCATCTACTTCCGCATGCTTGGTCTCTCTGCCACTCAGGTATGTAACCGTTTGCTTTACTGCATCCGTAGAATTTGATATTATTTTGTTGCCTTGGTGCTTAATGAAGAACTGCAGATGTTATAATGAGTGTTACAAATAGGCTGGAAATCCTAACATTAAAAAAACTGTGTCAGGAGATATTTTATTTCATCATTGTTTTATTAGCATACGCGTAGCGATGATTCTGAAAATATAGTTATGGTTTAAAAAAAGTTCTGGCTCTTCATAAGTTCACATTCAGGCACCACAAATAAAGCTTTGGTAAATTCTTGTTGATGTAGGTTGGAGCTGTGTTCTGTGTAAAGGGCTTGATGGCGCTATGGACAGCTCCTTTGTGGACGGCCTGCGCCAAGTGGTGCAATAAGAAAAAAGGAGTTCTTGGATTGTCTCTGTTCTTCTTGACTGGCTCCACAGTGATGTTGGCCCTGGTGCCGCCAGCCTCCCCCGAGCTACCAGAGTTATTCTGCAGCCGAAACTTGAACTACAGCACCCTCCAGATGTCGCATCTTCCTGGCTGGGTGGCTAATCACATCCAGGGTTCTGCAGGAACCACCCTTGCCCCTGGTGGTGGAAACGGGAGTGAGGTCAACCAAGAAGTACTTCCTCCTGGGTCAACTGGATCTGGTGGGGTCAAAGTCCCGACCAACGTCACAGCTCCCCAAATAAAAGCAAACATCACAGCTGGTAGTACAATGAAGTCTACCACTACTACCATCAGTACAACAACGGCTACTACTCCCTCCACTACGACATTGATCACAACAGAGACTTTGGAGTCACTCATTAATCAGTTTATCAATGATTACGACAAGCAAAACGAAGATATCAAGGATAACACGCCTGTTCCTTTCGAAAGCAAACCAATCCCTCCTCCTAATCAGCCTCCGTCTACTCCTAACAAACCTTTCTCTACCCCAAATGTGGTTCAGAACAACAGAACAAGTAGTTCATGGCCAGGGTCATCCAGTTCTTCGTCTGGGTCATCCACTTCTGGGTCGTCTTACAACCCAATCGGAACAACTACTCAAGATGTCAATAAGTTGATCAAAGAATTAGAAGACAATGGAATGTCCATGGAGACAATCAAAAAATTCTTAGCGATGTCAGATTCGGGGCAAAAGCAGTTCTTGAGTGATTTGACCCAAAATGTTAGTCCCAGCGGCAGCAATGTCAACGGTCAAAAGACGAAACACAGGCGTCATGCTGGCCGTCATCTTCTTGCTGTTTTGGAACCTGAACCAAACACAAATAAAACAGACATACAAAAAACCTTCAAAGATACCCTGGATTATTTCATGAAAAAATGCACCTTTTGCTCGGGAATGCATGCCACGTTTGTATTTGTGATGGCGTTAGTTGTGATAGGAGAATTGTTCTCGTCACCAGTGGATAAGTTGGCCGATGACATCTGGTTCGAGTACCTGGATATCGTTGATGCCTTGGACCGCTACGGGACTCATCGTGCATGGGCCTCTCTCGGCATGGTTGTTGCCGCTCCAGTGGTGACCATAATCGTGGACCACCTGCCTTGTGTCCTGCCAGAAGGACTGTCCAGTTTCAACGTGCACTTCTTCATCTTTGTTGGCTTCATGGTCTTCGCCTTCATGGCCTTGTGTGCCTATCCAGTGAGCACCAATCGTCGCTCTGCGAAAAGATCCAAAATTGGAAAGGGGATGAAAGTGTTGTGCACGGACTCCCACGCCATGGCTTACACCTTCACTGTCTTGCTTGTGGCCGTTTGCTACTCGCCTGTCTTCTACTTCTTGATGTGGCAAATGCAGGACTTAGAGGGGAGTGAAGTCGTCATGGGTGTGTCAGTGGCTGCTGCATCCTTCTCTGAGCTGCTGATGTACCCCTTCAAGGGCTGGCTGATCACTCACATAACGCACGCAGGAGCAGTTAGTATCTCCCTCGTCGTCCTGTCGTTCCGCTTTGTCTTCTACTCGTTCATGTGGTCTCCTTGGATGGCTGTGATCGGAGAATTTACCCAAGGAATCACTCTATCGATGTTGTGGACCACCATCCAGACGTACAGCGACTTCCGATGCAATCCGTACGTCATGGACCGCAGTGCTTACCATGTCATTAATGCCTTGTATGCGTTCGGTCTCGTGCTGGGAGCTGCCTTATCCGGCATCCTGTACGACACTTTCGGCATGGTTATAATGCTGAGAGGAAGTGCCATAGCTGTCGGAATATGGCTCATTGTGTTCTTGTCCATCACTATGTGTACGAAGAAAAAAGAAAAGGTCAGATACGCTGCCTTACTTCAAGATGAGGATGACATTACCAGTGACGAAGACAATACAATTTACGAGGATGACTGGTTGGAAGTTGCTCTCAGTAAAACCAGTAAAAGTAACAAGTGGAAATAGTGGATTATCCGTTGGTTTTAATCTGTATTAATTCTTGTATCCTTATTTCATCGAGTGATTCGTGACTTAGGTTAATACACAGCCTCAATGATAATCTCTTTAAGTTACATTGATTGTGTCCGTATAGACCTCATGTAATCGTGATTATGTTACATATGATGATTATAATTTATGTTATCAGTTATTTGCTGTCTTGTTGAGCTGGGCATCCGTGAATGTTGTTGATGTTTTGTAATGTTGCACAAAAGTGCTTGTTATGAATGTTAATTCTTTTGTTTATCAATTTGTAATTGTACAGTGTATTTGTTCAATGTGAAAATGACTACTGATGAAGTACTACAAGGATCGTAATTCGCCTGAGTGTCATGAGAGCCCACAGACCAAAATTTAGTAATTTTTACTAACATTATAAAGCATGTAAAGGATTTACTTTAAAACCTAGAAGGTCATGCGAAAATTTGGAAGCTGTGGACTAAATTACTCTTGCGAATTCCGTACCCTGCAGTGCCAATATCCAGTAAAACTTGCAGAATGATATAATTTTTTACACGAACAATGTCTTCTTATCTACATTAATTAGTGATATTATGTTATTGTCGTCTTCTTTTCTATAAGTCACAAAATTAACTTGCAGAGTAATGACATTCAGGATCTAGTCTCAAATTTTACAAATGTTTAGTTAAAGTGAAGTAGTCCTCAAATTGACTTTGTATAACTGTATAACTTTGTAGTGAAAAATGATACGAAAATTTTCCTGTCTCTCTGGGGAATAACTGATAATTGGAAGAAAAGAATGTAGGCCTATTGGTAGTTTGTTGCATATGCATTTTCGCATTTGCCTGAGAGGGAATTGACTAATTTAGCAATGTGAGAATTTGCAAACAGGTTGTTCAGCCAAGCTTGCAGACTTGCCAAAATTAGGCGTGAATCAATTGGCACTATGCATGTTACATGGTACATAAAAATATATTCTATCCTAAAATTAGGATCTTTAATGAGAATAGTGTGTTGCTCCAATGCATTCACATAGTGAAGGTTACAAGTCTGATTTAATGGAGATTTGCACTGAATTTAAGTACAAATAGAGTGAATGTGTAATTGTGTACAATTGATTATTGGTGTATAATGTATGCAGAGTATAGCATGTGTATATATATGTTTTTTAATGAGGTAGGCATGAAAATCATTGTGCCTATGAATTGTGAACTATGCATTACCATTTTAAAAACATCATCTTAGGGTTCTTTCTTTGATGGTTTATTACTTGACTTGACCAGTTTTGATTTATTTGCCTGTTGTAAGTGACTTAGTCAAGTGCCTGAATGAATTACTTGCAGAATTAATTTAAAGCTATATTTCTTACGTTGTGATCAGATTCAACATAATATGGCTATCTTATCTGATCAAAGAGGACACTTTGTACAAATCCACTTTCTTATTAATCTTAGGGCATAAATTATTTGATCTTAGATTGAATCTGTTTATTCGTTAAGGCAATGTCAACTTGACTACTATAATTGATGGGTGTTTTGTTGTTCATTCTAGCTGTATCAAATAGTTCTATAAGATAAATCAGGCTCAGACTCAGACTCTGCTGAATGTTTGTTTTTTGTTGCATTATCTTATGTACAATTGTTCGTGTTTTTGTTTCTTGTATATTTATTTGTTTTTGGAAATTTGTATTTTGAAATTTAGACATTTTGTGTTTTGCTACTGGAATTTTGTTATCAGGCAATTAATTGTTAATTGGTTGAAGGATCCTATAGATACATTTTTGTTGAATATTATGCTTCTTCATAAGTTCATCACCATGCTTTCTTAGTGATAGTAAAACCATTTATTATGTTCAGAAACATGAAGTCTATATGCCGGTATGATATTTTTGGCACAAATTGGCATGATTTTCTGTTATTTCCACTTCCAATGACTCCAGTTTTTGACCCCTCTTTAATAATGTGATATGCTGACTGCACATTATTGGCATTTAAGTGAGTGCTCCTGCTAGACCCACCCTTTTATGTTACAAATACCCCCCCCCCTTTCTATGTCAAGGACTTAAATATGTGTGACTTTTTTAAAGACTAGGAAATATTACAACTAAGATATACTATAGTGACCATATATTAGTACACTGTGTGGCCCATGCTAAACATGCATTCCAAACCATAAAAAAGATAAGTGCCTCATATGCATTTAAAGTTTATATTTGATTGTTGACTGTTATTTATGTCATAGGTTATAAATAGAAATTGGTCAGTTTGAGGCCCTATAACGTGCAGTTCAGATGAAGTTTGTTTGCCAACTATCAATGATGAGTATATGTTATGCTTTTGCACAGTCAACTTGTTGTTATGGATTATGCTATTCTATGGTTTGACTGCATGTACATGATGTATAGTGTACTGTAACTGCTGATGAAAAATTGATCTAATGAGCTGTTTTGCATGCCCCTGTCACAATATGTCACCTGTATCATGAAAATAGTCGATAGCTGTCAATATCATCTACATAAATTATATCAAATCATTAGCTGCATTAGATGTATATTTTTGATGATGTCCAATTTCCATCTGGTCCAGTGCTTTTAGAAAGTTTTAAGGGATTGTCTGTGAGGCCATGCGCTGCACACTGTTGCATTTTGACTTTTATGCTTACTGGTTGAAATTGCCATTTTCAGTTCTAATTAGATTATTAGAATTACTCTGAATTAGATCATTTGCAAATTGAAATTGGTATCAATAGGTAATTAGTTGTAATCCTGTGTTCAGTGGGTTAACCAAACAGATTAGCTGAATGCTAGAGTTCCTGTTGTGTCACATTTCTAGATAAAGCAAATAATCTCAGTGAGTGGGCCCTAGAGGCCTAGACTAAGTTAAGATACATGCAATATCAATTATTGCAAGAATATATTATGTCAAGTTAGACACTTGTTTAATCAAGGATGAATAAAATGTGCTTTTTTTGTCATAAGTGAATTTGATGAATTTGGACTAGGTAATATTGGACAAGTACATTGAATACTTCTAGCCTACAATGCATGGCCTGAATGCTGAACTCTGAACAATGATTTCGCTTAGCAGCATACATGTACACTATTCTTCATGCCTGTTTCGAAAAATGATTGTTGTCTTATTCGAAATTATTAAGTCTTTCACCTGTCCAGAAAACTAGGTTTGATATACTTGTAATTGAAATATCTACACTCAACACCTCCCACGCTCTTCAGTAAGTAATATTAGATATATATGGCCCTAAGTGCCTCCGCATATTGAATTCTTATCATGACATTGATTTAAAGGCTAGAGCATGTTTTGTTGTATTGCGTAGTTTTGGAGTGAATTATTTTGTTTTTTTTTCAGTTGGGGTATGTGTGAAACAAACTCGTTTTAATTTTGATAATTTCTGTTGCCGGTCAATAGTTTGAATACCAATTTATGATGTAATCTGATATTTCTAGAGGGGTCTTTGAACATTGCATATCTCCATATCTTATCATCTGAACATCTAAAGTCTTAATGGGATGTTAATAGCTCCTTATCTATATGTTAGTTAAAACTTTAGCCGTAAAAATTTCATATATGAAGTACTGGTACTATTCCTGCCATTTCCTGGTTTATGAGGTCTACTGAGATTACAGAGAATTCAATTATGAGGAAAAATGTTGTATATTGTTATGTTAAACTGTTTATGTTAGCACATACAATACTGTATTGTTGTGTAATATACAATTCAACACTTGAATTCATGTTTCATACTGTAGCATTTGTTCTGAAACATTAGTTGTCTTGGAAAAATTACAAGTATAGTGAATTAGTGATCCTCGACTAATGATTGACTTGTTGATGTGAATTTGAAACACATACGTACTAGGCCATCTGAGATAACTATGTAATATGTTTTCTTCTTGTAAAGTTGATGAAGATTACATGTATGAAATAATCAGTGAAAATGGTTGTGATCCGTTTTGCTATGTTCCACCAGGGGGCAACAACGTACCGTGAATTATGGCTCGTGTCTCCCTCTGTCTGCAATGTGCATGGTGGAACTTATTCTTGCAGGCTTTATTGGAAATAACTCTGAAACAGAACTATCTTGTGGTGTTATTTTCAAACAACTCGCCTTTAATATGTAACAATGAAATGATGTATTGTGTTTGATTATCCGTAATATGTATTCCCAGGGTGTGATATTTTTGTTAAGAAGGTTTTATATCTATTTTGTTATGTACATAACAGTCAACATAAACTTGTAAATTGTGCTTTTGATAAGGATGATATAATTGACATATATTATATGATTACTTGGGCTATAGGAATTCTGGTAAAATCAGTGTTAAATACAATGTACTGTCCATGTTAGTGTATACATATTATTGTATAGTCATGTCATTTACAATTGAACACTTGAAGTCATGTTTCATACTGTACGTAACACTAATTTGAAACGTAGGAAGATAAAATTTTGTATTTTTTATCTTGGAAAATTTTCAGGTGTAGTGATCCTAGACTTAGTACTTCACACTTGATGTGGTGGTGGAGTAATTAATTTCTTGTGATGTGTTACAAGGTTTGTGTCTTATTTTTTATCTATTTTTTTTTTACTTTTCAAACCATGAAACTGGGTCTTCCATCAACTTCCATGCCTTGATGCAATTTTTTTACCAAGTCACTTGAATTGAAAATACTTGTATCAGCTCTTGCAGTTTTGTACTTTGTGGATTATCTTGGAGGTAGGATGTGTTGAAGCGTCATATCTATCAAGTATTTTACGTACATGATGTGTTTCACACTAGATTTATTAGTTATAACTAATGAAAGTGATAGTCTGGGATTTCCATGAGTGCCTCCATTTTAGCATTTTTCTAGTGTGAATTCTTGGGGCTTCTTCAATGTTTAATATTGCAGTGTTTTTTTTTTTCGTTTGCTTTCCATTTAGGTTGATTTTGATGTTGTAACTTTATACAATAACCATTATAACAGATACATCTAAGTGTGTCTTCCACTTATTGTCAGAGGTTTGTTTATGAATTTCTATTGTACGTTCAATTTTCCAAAGCCATCTTTAATCTCCAGGTTATTATTATTGATATATATATGTTTACTCAACACTTGAAGCGTAAGTTTCGCTGTTTACTAATACTTAGCTGCTGAGGTGTCAATGTTGTTGTTGGTTCAGACTTCAGAGTATCAACGGTCTGAAGTGCAGCGTATGGGCTGCTGGTCACAAATCATCTTGTTTCATTCTTTAACTGTCTTTATGTGATTGAGGGCGTTAGCAGATAAGTATGGGTAAATTACAAGTTTATACTCTGACATAAAGGCCCCACTGTTCTGGATTTCATCTCTCCAGTTCATCTGTCGTAGGCTGTTCATGTTGTCCTGTGGTATACAATACTCCAGCAAAGAACCCAAGTTATGTCTGAATGGGATTTGTCTTTGAGGTCATTGACCTTTCTTTGGTTGTTCTTCTTTGCAGGTGGGCTTAATTTAAGTTCCCTTTAATGCCAATAATGAAATGAGATTAGTTTTGTGTTTTTTCACTTTTTCAGTTTGTTTTATTGTTGGTTGCCCTTAGTTTACTTAACACTGCTCTGAGTTGAGTACATTGCTTTGCGGAGCTATAGACCATAAGTAGGCTGGTAATTGTATGTAATGTGGTGAGCAGTGCCCTCAGGTCTGGTGCTGCTGCACACCACACATAGAACCCTGGGAGGTTGCTCTGACTGTTTGATGCCTGAAATCAATTACAGCATTAAGACTGATAAATATTGCAGAGTGGTAAGAAGGTGATGGCGCCAAACTGCACTGGGTCCAGCTCGGATGGAGATCAGCCAACAACTCGTGATTTGCATGAAGCACAACTTCCTGGCAACGCTGAGAGATTTTTTTTGTCCTCCTTCTTAATAGACATGGTCACTTAATGAGCAAGATATGTGAGGAGCGCCAGATAGCCAGAATGACGCAGGTCCGATAGTTTTGTGGGCCACTCCTGGTTATCTCCGTTCGTTTAGTTGCGGAGCCCTTGTATACGTGACAAGGTCATAAATCGGAAGTCTATCCATCTTGGGTCCCACTCCGTGATACTGATAGTATGGTAAAAAGGTCTTGCACTTTGACTTCTAGCCATTTTCTAAGTATTTTGAATAGCTGTACCGCTGTATGCCCCCTATACAATTATTTCGTTATCACACACGAAAAGGAGCTAAATTTAGAGTACCTCCAGTCAGTGAATTTAATATGGACGTGTCAAACAAATGCACTAATCTTGCCTCCATTGAATCACCTGTGGTACCAGTGCGGTAGACCTGTGGATGTGTTAGGTCTGAGTAATTGGCAGCTACATTGTTGTTAATGTAGTTAATTGCTTTAACTGAACACAACCTGCTGGACATGGCATCTGTATGTCACAAGGGATCCTTATCCCGGCAAGGTTGTTATTTCTGGCCTTGTGTGCTTCGGAACTGCTTCCAGTCCCATCAGGCCTGTGGCGGTGGGCGATTCTCTACAACGTATGCTGATGTGCAGGCGAGCTGTCAGGGGTCCGCCCCACATGATGAATGACTGTTTTAAGACGCGTCACTCAGAGGACTCTTTGCGGTGGATGCGATGTTGCAAACTGACCTCCTCCTGCTGGATCAATACCCGCGAGGGCAATTTGCCTCTGGACCTGGCCTGCCTGTCTGCTGGCCCCTGACCTCCATTGCTCATCTCAACTTTACCGCTTAATGAATTTTCATCGCTTCATGTCGCTCCCTTCTTCTCTTTGCGATTAAACGTATCACGTGAATAGCTCCCACAGAGCTCCCAAGACTCGCCTTGAAACCCCCTCTGGTCAAAGTTTGCGTTTGCACTACTCTGCTACTCCTCCAGAGGTGAACGTTCTCTTGGCGCTGGGGGTGAATTCCACCCGAGGGCATGATCTTTGCCTCGTGTGAATTTAAAAGGGCTTTGGGTTCATTGCCTTTCACTTATTTACTTCAGTTACTTGATGTAGTTTTTTTGTGAACAATAACGTGATCATGGGTTGGCTGCGCTGCCTGTAGATATGCTTGCTTTGGACTCCACATCAAATGGGTTTACATGCATCTCATTCTTTCAACCTTTAAAGGAAATGTTGATGCACTTTGAACTGTCACATCTATTTGAAGTTATACCTCTACTTCTGTTATTCTTGGACTAAGACATCACTCATATCATTCTCATATGTAGAATGCCTTGTCACTGTATACTCTTATTTAGCATGTTAGGATGCACATGTCTGTGAATGTGTGATGTTGCTCACCAGTGATGTCACATGACTCTTTGTGACAATTAGTCACCCATCATTGTCAAAGATAGGGTAAAATCATTGATATTCTCATGCAGCCAAATGGGATCACTTCTCTTTCCCCAACTGCAATTGTTTTTGTATTCTGGAGTCACCTTGAAAGCTCGAGTCTCAATCTGTAGGACTTCCTGGTCTGTGCACACTTGTCGCGCCTTTGTATTTCGCATTTGATGCCTGATTGATTGCATTTCTCGCGAGTTCACCAGTTGCTGGGGCTAGTGCGTTGCCAGGACTAGAAGCCCGAGTCCAAGGACTGAATCCAAGGACTGAATCCAGGGACCATTCGGAATCCAAGGACTGGATCTCGCTGACCTCTGGGCTGCTCATTTACATGCAAATTGCCAGGGCAAGACATAAGACTTATCGAAGTGTACCAGGTCGTATCAAAGGAAACCAGGTCCTATCCAAAACGGTCTTGTGGCCTTTGAGGGGATCTCCAGACTTGATGAGGATTCCCCGGGGACCTTTTCTTGCATCACTAGCCATCAGTCCTTTCCGCATACATACATAGTATTACATACGCATGTCAGTCTGAGTGTCTGCTGTATATATATTAACCTTAAACTCCCTTGCCAATTCCTGGGTCTCTCAACAACCGTTGCTCCATGTCAGAAGTTAATGACCTGCTGTCTGCTTTACTTCACCCTGTTGAATTCTTATTCGAATGACTGACAATTTCAACGGCAGGTGATCTGAGTCAGCTTTTATGGTCTGTGCAAAAATATCCGCTTGTCCTTGTTCTGGAACTTAGTTGGATTCAAATTTGCATGAGGCATTCACAATCAAGGACTTGCAAGAAACTTAAGCTTCAAATGATATTTTTCGATAATTTTACTTCCAAAAAGTGCCTGCATATTATATTATAATATATATGCATACTGACTAAACTTGATAACTTCCAAATCATTAGTGTGTGATGATGAACAATTCCAGTCTTCCTCCGGATATTGATATATATGGGACAATGTAGTCTGGTGATATAGAATTCAAGTCTTCTCATGAATAGTTATCAGGGTCTGATTGGTAGATTTACAACAATTTTAAACATGATTCTAAACATCATTTTTCTAAATGACTTCAGCATTGCCAATACCATGGTATTTGCTGCTTGTGTACAAAGTGTAAGGTATTTAGGATTAAGGATTTCCTGAGCATCCCAATTGACTCGTTTCTTACATTCCTTCCTGTGATCTTGATTTATCTAAATCTTTTATATTTATTTCTATTTGTCTGTATTTTCTACTTGTATATGTTGTGCAATCTTGTCTTGAAGTTATGATACTTCCATAATTCCAAACTTACAGTTGTATGAAATTCCAACTTGCATATTGTTAATTGTCATTCCTAATTGTTGCTACCTTACTGTGTGTAAATGAAGGTTGTTGATATTACAGCTGATCAGTTATTATTAAAGCTGTGTAATGGTATTTTAGACAATTGACAACCATTTGCTGCTGATATTCCATGTCATGATATCAATTGTACATATTTTTGCCACAATGTTTAGCTGATATAATTTTGATTTGCACGGTGGATATTTTTGGTACAGTCAGATATTCAATAAAATGTTATCTTTTATGGAAAACAACTTGTTCCTTTTATTTGAGTTCTTAAACTTTGTTTGTCCAGACCTATTAAAAGTCTCTTTCCTTGGAGGCTGTGAATTTCATCAAATTATTAGTAGCCTTATGGTTAAGGCTGAGAACAGGGACTACAAGTGTTGGGTTAAGGCTTTTGTCCAATTTCAAGAATGCTCTTCTAAGAAGTTTGATTGAAATGGTTTGTCTCTTTCTTAGCTCTGGTTAGCTCTCGTTCAAATCTTGTAGTTCAATGGTTTGAACACGCCCGTGAATGTGACGAGTCTGGTTCCTAACTCATTGGTAGTATATACTGGGTTGCTGAGATCCTTTGGTTTGAAATACTCTGGTTATACTTATAGGGCGACATGAAAATACATGTACTTCCTGGATGGCATGTGGACCTCCTCTAAGAGATCTAAGAGCTCTTCGGTGAACCTTGCCTTAGGGCCAGACATAATTGATCTTTAGATTCTCGGATCTTCTCGAGGCACTTTTTCTAGGGTCTGTCGGTAGAACGAAAAAAAAAGAGGTGAAATCTCAATTTTTTGTAATGTATATATATCAATTTCATAAATATTCTGGTTATGCTCAACATTTTTTTTCTGTAGGCAGAAAATTGTTGGGTAGGTTGGTCGATCTGAGAAGCTAAAAATTTTAAAAAGTCTGGCCAAGAGGTCTGAAGTAAATCTATCTGAGGTATTTAAAGAAATCTGATCTGAGAGGTATGCAGTCAATCTCGTGTTAAATGTCTGTACTAGACTAGTGAATTTTCAGTATAAGGTCTTTATCGAATCTCATCTTAATAAGTCCGTTATGAATCTAATCTGAGACGAATTTTGTGAATCTATAAGAGGTCCAATGAATCTCATCTCTAGTGGTCTTTGAATCTCCTATGTGGTCTGTAGTGAATCATCTCTGATCGATGTTTTATGAATCCTGTGTAAGTTGTATTTATAGAATCTCGTACAATAGGTCTATTGTGAATCACGTCTAAAATCTGACCTGAATCTCCTCTCAGAGGTATTAAGTGAATATCATTTAACTTTTAAGAGGTTTCTTGTAAATCTTGTAAAAGAGCTCCTGCAATGAATCTCCTCAAATACGCCTATAGTGAATCTCATCTAAGAGGCTTGTGAATCTCATCCAGGAGGTCTTTTGTGAATCTCATCCAGGAGGTCTTTAGTGAATCTCATCCAGGAGGTCTTTTGCGAATCTTCTCTAGGAGGTCTTTTGTGACATTCGTCTAGGAGGTCCTTTTATTTGCAAATCTCGTCCAGGAGGTATTCGCGAATCTCATCTTGGAGGTCTCTTGTGAATCTTATCCAGGTAGTCTTTTGTGAATCTCGTTTAGGAGGTCTTCTGTGAATCTCATCTAGGAGATTTTTTGTGAATTTCATCTAGGAGGTCTTTTGTGAATTATCTGGACGCCTCTGGCGTGCAGATACTGTCTCACAACGGCCTACTTCCTTGTGTTTTTCAGTTTCCTGTTGGCTGAACATAAGACATAGTGATGTACACAGTAAACCCATCAAACTTACTTTATGTTGCACACACGTGATCCAAGTGACTCAGACTGATATAGCAAACAGATAGTGGATAGATCTACAGATATCATCCGGTGAATTGGTCCTTAACACCGAGAATAGCTGGAAATCTGTGTTGCAATCATGGAAAATTGACTGGATTCTAAATAGGACAATGTACTAGAATTATAACTGATATACTGTCCCTATGGCACACCAGGGAGGGGGGACCAGTCTACCAGAATCTGATATGCTTCAGCGCACACCCGTCATCAACACGCGGTAGCCACCTAGCATGCAAAATACGCACTAATGCTATTGGTTGAGAGAGCTATATAGATTTGCCGGTGTTCAACAACTAGATCATTAGGGTCCGTTCAGAATTTATGACTGGGGGGGGGGTGGGAGTTTTGCCAGAACTTCTTGTCAAAAATTGATACCCCCCCCCTTGAGATTCATGCGGATTTTTAGCACCCCACCCCTAGGTTTCATGCGTATTTTTAGTACCCCCTCCTCGACACATAAACGAATACACACATATTTAGTGTTATACATGGTGACGCGGTACAGATCTGCGCCATTTCGCGGACTTTTGCGTGTAAAAAAGCGCGGATAAAGTTAGTTTATGGGGTTTTTATAAAAAAATTTCTTTGTTAAGATTTATTACCCCCCCCGTGGAAGTGTTGTCAAAAATTAATACCCCCCCCTTGAAACACGTGTGAAAAGTTAGTACCCCCTCGGGCAAAACTCCCCCCCCCCCAGTCATAAATTCTGAACAGTCCCTTAGATTGAAACTGGCATGCATAAACAATTTAAAAGGGGGTTAAAGAGCCCTAAAGCTATTGACCAACTTGTGACCGACTTATGCTCAGACAGGATGAACTGTTTTACAACCATGGCCTCATTCACACCTCCTTCTGACCTAAAGAATGGCTTTTTGAGGAAGCATACTACACTGGTCCATTTGTTAGACTAGCAGGGCTAGTCTTTAGGGATACTAGGTGTCGTCCAGTTCCGAGTCTACCATCTCCATGGCAACCACAGTAGTAGTACTGTCTATTTACACAAGGTAGCTACACTTTCTTCTTCTTCTTATTGGGAGTTCTCTCCTGTGTTTTGGAGCTCCCCTATTGATAGTTATGATATGGTCAATGATGTCAATCAATGTTAGTCAGCGATGTCAGCCGGGATATCAACCAGTGATGTCAGCCACTGATGTCAGACGGTGATGTCAGCCGGTGATGTCAACAAGTGATGTCAGCCACTGATGTCAGCCACTGATGTCAGCCGGTGATGTCAGCCACTGATGTCAGCCACTGATGTCAGCCGGTGATGTCAGCCACTGATGTCAACCGGTGATGTCAGCCACTGATGTCAGCCACTGATGTCAACCAGTGATGTCAGCCGCTGATGTCAGCCAGTGATGTCAGCCACTGATGTCAGCCACTGATGTCAGCCGGTGATGTCAGCCACTGATGTCAACCGGTGATGGCAGCCTCTGATGTCAGCCACTGATGTCAGCCACTGATGTCAACCAGTGATGTCAGCCACTGATGTCAGCCACTGATATCAGCCACTGATGTCAGCTGGTGATGTCAGCCGGTGATATCAGCCACTGATGTCAGCCGGTGGTCAGCCATTGATGTCAGCCACTGATGTCAGCTGGTGATGTCAGCCATTGATGTCAGCTGGTGATGTCAGCCACTGATGGTAGCCACTGATGTCAGCCACTGATGTCAGCCAGTGATGTCAGCCAGTGATGTCAGCCACCGATGTCAACCAGTGATGTCAGCCACTGATGTCGGCCGGTGATGTCAGCCACTGATGTCAGCCGGTGATGTAAGCCGTTTATGTCAGCCACTGATGTCAGCCGGTGGTCAGCCACTGATGTCAGCCGGTGATGTCAGCTGGTGATGTCAGCCAGTGATGTCAGCCGGTGGTCAGCCATTGATGTCAGCCACTGATGTCAGCTGGTGATGTCAGCAGGTGATGTCAGCCACTGATGTCAGCCGGTGGTCAGCCACTGATGTCAGCCGGTGATGTCAGCCGGTGATGTCAGCCAGTGATGTCAGCCGGTGGTCAGCCATTGATGTCAGCCACTGACGTCAGCCGGTGATGTCAGCCAGTGATGTCAGCCACTGATGTCAGCCACTGATGTCAGCCACTGATGTCAGCCACTGATGTCAGCCACTGATGTCAGCCGGTTATAGGATGATGTCAGCTGATGAAGTCAGCCAATGATGTCAGCCGGTGATGTCAGCCGATGATGTTAGCCAGTAATGTCAGTCAGTGATGAGCTGAACAAACTGCTGATCGACCCCCTGCTAGTCTTGCATATGGAAATCTGCTCCCACCTAGTTTGACAATGTATAGAAACAAAATAAAAAGAATTCTCCCATGATGCATATATGTTTTAATAAAGTAAAGTGTAGTATACATAATCAAATAAAAGTTTTACTTTTAATTTGAAGTTTATAAACTTTATACAGCGTACTTTTAGTAAATGCATGACAGTTACAAGGGTAACTGTCATGGTAAATGTAAGCTGCATATGCATATACACATACACATACAGCAAGATTGTTGGGTAATTTGAAAGAGGTGTGAAAAGGGGTAAATACATTTACTCTGCCCTTGGTCCATTTTTTTTTTTTTTTGTGCAATGAAGTAGGGCAATAGCCTCAGGGCTCTTTGACTTCGTTTAAATTATGCTATTGCTTTCTTTCTCGAACATCTCAGGTTTTATTGAAATCATAAAAGTGGGTCTGCTTCATGAAGATGAGCTGTATCTACCTTAGCTTAAGATGTCCAAAGCAATGATGAGCTGTGGGTGTGTATCTCCTCTGTCAGCTTAACACAACTATTTCAAGTTGTTAAACACACAACTCCATCACACACAATCAAAAAACTTCATGCATCGCTATGTAGCAATTCATTTATTTCTCTCTCTTAAGGCCCATTGGCCACTATGCCCTGATAACTTCTGACTACTGCTATTATAATTCAGCCAACCAGACTACCAGACCAATATTATGTTACAATGTTCAGGTCAATTATCAGCGTCCTCTGCCGTCCAGATATGCAAATTGCAATTTGCCTTCTAGTTTCATCCAGGAGGTCTTTTGTGAATCTTATCCAGGCAGTTTTTTGTTGAATCTCATCTTAAGAAGTCTTTGTGAATCTCATCGAGGAGGTCTTTTGTGAATCTTATCTAGGAGGTCTTTTGGGAATCTCGTCAAGTTGGTCTTTTGTGAATCTCGTCCAGGAGGTCTTTTGGGAATTTCATATTAGAGGTCTTTTGTGAATCTCATCTAGGAGGTCTTTTGTTTATCTCATCTAAGAGGGCTTTAGTGAATCTCATCTGAGAGGTCCTTAGTGAATCTCATCTAGGAGGTCTTTTAATGTAATTTAGGAGGTCGTTTTTGAATCTCATCTAGGAGGTCTTTTGCTAATCTCATTCAATAGCAATTCGCTATCGATAATATTCAAGGTTTCGTTGTTATGCGGGATTTATTACCAATCTTGACATAACTGAGAAACAAAATAAACACCAGTGGACAGAAGTTAAAATGGAAAAGGAACTTTGAAGGACAATTATGAGATTCACGTTCCTTGATAAAGTTTAGGTTAGGGGTTTTCCATTGTGCATTTGAATCTCAACTTTGGTGATTCTATCTGCACTTGGTTGCTAGCAGCTTCTCTGCGTCATTGTTGTGTCGCTGGTCTTGCGACGTCTCATGTTGTGTGACCATGATTCAAGGGGACTGACTCATCGGCTGACGGATTGCCCCTCTTACCACGACTGATGGGAGTCGCGCTGTTTCTTGTGGTCAAATGAAAGATGCTTTTGGTCAAACAACCCAAGACACCAGCCTCAAATTCTGCTGAGGTTTCTTTTGATTACCGCAATCCCCCGATTAAATGGTGGATTGTAAATGATTACTTGACCGCAAATCACCAGAATTCGACCTTGGATGGTTGAACTAATTTGTTGCAATTGGTTTTCATTTGATTTGATTTCACTTCTTTTAAAAAATTTTTTATTGCAATTTCTTGGTGCATTCGTCCCAAAATAGAGTTATTAATTGCTTCGAGTGGTAATCGTGCTGATCTGGTAAGGAAAAACGTAGGTTACTGCAAATGAAACGCGAGTGCCCAAACCGAGAGCAAAGAGATTGCGAGTTGCAATAGTTGTCCAGTTTTGGTGATGAATCGAGTTCTCCGAGAGTGATGTTATTCTCTCAGGACTTATCTGATCCCTTGCTTACATGTGACTTTGTCATTTAGGTTCACATCTACTCCCAACTAGTTTCCTAGCTCAGTAATATTTTAGCACCATGGTGTGATCTCCGCTTGCATTGGGCAATGTTACCATAAAGTAGTCGTTAAGGTAAATTAACTCCCAATTTTATCAGGTTTCACAGATTTTCATGCCCTCCAAGGCTCCAACAGACATAAATGTGATATTTTTAGCTTTGCTTGATCATCTCTATGATGGAGTTGCAAATGAACATCCAAAGGTAATTGATGAGAGGCATTAAAGGCAAAATTCTACTGGAGATGAACCATAAAAGTTGAAAGATTGTACTGATGATGGTACTGTGCTGTGGTAGATGGGTAGATTTAATTTGCATGCCTCTATCATATCCATATCGGCTAAAGATGATATTTGCACTGTTCGGTGCTTACGTTGAACTCTCCACACAATCATTTTGAACTTCACGATCTGCACTCTGCTGCATGGTAATCATGATGTGATGGTCTCCATTTTTCTCCAGCTGTCAGTTCTTTTGTTTCGTTTTTCTTTGGGATGAATTGGTTCTTGTAATTTTAATTTTCGATTTCTGATTTGGCCTTCACTGGCTGTCCTTGATACTTGAACTTTTCTTTCTTGCTTTGGCAGGAGTTCAAGGTGCTTCAAGCAAAAGATGCATCATGTAAAGATGGTGTGTGGAGATGGGTGAATGATGGACATTTTATTTCATATTAATATGTATTGTGGTGAGAATTTCACCGAGAAAGATGGTCAGTGGATTGATCTGTGTTGTGCAGACGTAATGTGGTGCATTGCAGAGAAAGGCTGACAGACCATTAATGGCATAACTGTTTTTGCATGGAAATGATAACTTGCAAATATAGCATCACAAATGGGAGAGTTGCATTGGAAGGCCACACCGCAAGCGAAAAGCTGCGAAAAAAGCTGGGAAGAAAGTTTGCAGGAGCTGGGACAACAAAGGTTGCTTTTGGCGGTGGCCGGAGTAGAAAGGAGGATAAAAAGCAAGGGCAGTGTGCGATTGTATATCAATTATAGATGTGATCAGGAGGTTAGTGGAGATTGGCGTGAGAGAGGAGCAGAAGACAAGCATGCAATGGAAACAGAGCTGATTGGTGGCCAGCCTCAGTGCACAATGTCTGTGTCTAGTAGTTTTCTGGGATCACCACCAACAGCCAATCTCTTCTACTCATTGCAGGTCCAGCTTGTTTAATCAACTGCTATCCTGCCCATCCAGGCCTCCCCATTGCCTTTTTTGCCCACTTCTCCTTTTTACTCCCGCACTCTTCCCTCCTCCCTATATTAGTCATGCACTCCGCAAACAAATCACCAACAAAAAAGAGCATCTCTAACTTTATGGAGCCGTCCTGGCTGCCTGTGTACATTGGGAATGTCGCTGTGGCTTACAGGCTGCTCTGGTTGTGGCCAAATGAACTTGTCTCGCTGTGGAAAATTCTTAGGTTACAAGGTTCGAATTGCATGGTAAATGAAATAAGTCGCACGAATATGAGAAATGATGGCACGCGCTTTGGTTGAACTTAGTGTACGAACTGAAAAACAAAGATTTCTACAGCTCAAATTGTTCCATCCATCTCAGTTCGTTTGAATTCATTGTTTCTTGCCAGCTATTCTTGTGGTTTCTTTTGAGCATCCGAAGTTCAAAGAAGTGACTGATTACCTAAGGCATAGATTCATAGCTCATCATGCAATATATGTGCAGCAGAGTCATTTGGGAAAAAAGTGAAACAAGATGGTAGCCTTTACAACCTAAAGCAATAGTTTTCCATCAAACTGTTGTTAAAGTTTTTTTTAAATGGAAGTTGTTTTGGAGATGGGGAACATATTTAGTCCTGCCATAGGACAGGGCTCGTGTTTTCCTTCGCAGATGTCTGTCCGTCTGTTTGTCTCTTTGTCTGTTGGTAAATGAAATAAGTCACTCTGTTGGTGGGCACCTCACCTGACAACAAAGGGTGGGACTATGCACTCTAAAAGTTGCACCTTCTTTTTAAAAGTATTTAAGTGTGACATGGTTAACTTCTCCAGAAGTGATTTTCCCTAAATTCCGGGAAATTTCATGTGCTATTAATTTATATGTGAGGATCGGTGATGGATGATGCAGTCGCACTTAGTGAAGGCAAGATATTCATGAGTATCTGGAGACTGCATATAACATAGTCATTGTGGCATATCAGCTTGACGGATCTTCACCAAAATCTACATAGTTCTTTGCTGTGATTTGAAAAATCCTGCTGAGTTTCTTTAGAAAGCACAAAAGCACACAGCAGTTTTTCCTCAATATTGTTGACAGACAGACAAACAATGATAGACATCCATGAATGAAAACATTAGGCCCTTACTACAGCAGGCTTGACAACCAGTTCGCTTACTACGTTTGACAGATTTTATCTGTCGTTAAAATATTTTATAAAAATTTCAGGTATAAAGCAATAAACAACTGGTTTGTCATTGAAAACTAGCAACCAATTCCTATCAATTGCAACGAGCCCACCAACATTGACGGGGAAGTCGAAACGGATATATTCTTTGATGTGAATGATCGAGCTGTGATTTGTATGGATTAGTCATTAACTCACTTCCAGCTCTTTCATTTTTAACTGAAAAAGCCATTGTCCAATTGAGTAGCAGTCGTGTTTATTTAAACTTGATGCCTTCGACTTCTTTTGCAAATTGTGTGCGTCCATTGGGTGTGACTGTGTGTCAATAGAAAGTGTGAACTGCTGATTTGAATTCTCATTTTGCATGTGGACAAGTGCTGATGGTCTGTTGCTATGAAGCAGCTTTATTGGCAACTGCCAATGGGTGATCTGCATTGCAAATTATGGGATGGAATTTCGGGGGACGAATGGAACTCTGGGAAGTGAAATGGCGGACGGGAAGTGGTCTAGTGCGCATGACTGAATGAGCACAAATGATTGGCTGATGGCTAATTTCCTGCTAACATCACACTGCGCATTGTGATGCTGTTCTAGTTGTTTTTCAATGTTGCTATTGAACTGCTGAAGAATTGGATACAGGTTTTTCCCATTTTGAATGGTGACTCAGCCTGACTCGGACAATTTGGACGGTGGACAGTTGATCAGCGGCTTTGGTTGTGTTTGTAATCTGGGAAGTGAAAAGAGTTAGCCTAAAGCATGCGATGTACCATGTCAATGGGCTGAGTTTGGACTGTCTTAACTACTCGCCTTGCCCTTTTGACACTTGCCAAAGGGAGAACAGTGCCAAAGTTGATCTCTCCTTAACTACTTGACCTCTCTTTGGGCTCTGTGGAAACTTCTGGGAAATCATAATATCCACTGATAGTCCTTGAAGAGGTGATAGAGCACTCATCCCCTTTTCACAGGGGTATAAAGAGCAGTGAACAAGCCCCAGTGGTCTTAATTACCCTCCTACTACTTGTAAGGGGTATGGCAGGGTGCACCTCTGTTTGCATGTTTCTTGGCCACACTACATCATGTTAACATGCAATGGGTCTCTATCAGGTGGTCTGAACTAACTTTCTGAAACTAATCATACAGTACCAAAGCAATTCTATCCTATATGAAATACACAAAGGTGAAGCTGTACTTTTTCCCAATGGCTGTATGCCAGTGTTCTTGTTCTCGATATATATATTCTACATTTGTACTGGGTGCAACATATCATTAGGCAGTGTATGTACAATGACATACTATTTTATAACTATGGCAGAAATCTGTTTCTTCTTCAACAATTCAATTGTGTAATTATGTTGCTATTGGAAACTTTTGTTTATTGATAACTAGAGAGGTTATTTGTTTCCTGCAAGCCACTCCAATTATTTTGTGGTCATGTCCAAAATTTGCTATAAAAACAGATTACATCCACCTCAAACTTGACTTCCGAAGTTTTGACCATTTGCTTTCTTTACTCGGCTTGCTGTTGATAAATACGTCCTCATTTGAAGAATGCAATGAGAGTTTGTGTTTAGAGCTTGACAGACTATTTGGATGAATGAACCTGTCTTTCTTGTCTTCTTTCTGTAAGCCATTCAACACTGGTCAGGGCCATAATCTGCATCAGCTGGAGAATGCACATTTATAACAGCATCTGAATAGTGGAATACACATACATAGTTGCTTTTATTTTAAGAAAATTTTACAAATTTCTCCAGATAAACACAAGGTTTGATACGTTATTGTCATAGCTCTAGAAGACACTCTATAATACAGGAAAATACAGTATAAGTGACATGTCATGTTGTATGCAAATATTCCGATATTGCCGAAATAAGTCTCAAAGTCACACTGTTTGTACCAATTAATAAAGTCAAAATAGTAACATATGGAGTTACCTGACGTGCAGTCATTGCAGTGGATGTATGCTCCTAAGATGACATGCAGATGTAATTTGAGGATCTGTGTTCTGTTGACTGTATAAATTTAAGGTTGCACACACTGGCGCACAGGGCATTTACTGCTCCATCTTTTTTTTGGGCGGGGGATACTACAATGTCAATCATACTATAATTCCATGTTTCCTAGCTTCTTTGGAATTTCTCTGAATTGTTGTGTTCTTAATATTTCTAGCACTTATAAAAGCAGGTTTGTCCACTCTTGGAGGGAATTCCCAGTCAGGCAACAAAACTAGGATTACAAAAACCAAGTGGCCTCTGCGTGGTGCGTGGTGGTTTTTAAAAAAAATCAGTTTCAATTATTTATTTATTGTGAATTGTGCACGTAGCAGCTGTATTGCATTTTCTCAATAAATCGCTTCCTCCATTTCTATTTCAAGACCTCTTAATACATCAGACATTATCAAAATTTTGTGACCTACAATCCTTGCCCAGTTAAAGTCTGACTGGCGGTTTTTGTCCCTTGGTCGTGAGTAATTTAAATGTTACATTAATTTCTTCCCAGGAGTACCTTAATTGTGCTGGTACAGTGACGCTGTTCCGTGCCCCCGCAGGTCTCGGGCCTCCTCGTGGCGGTGGGTGGTAACACTAAGGTGAAGACCTCTATCCTTAGTGGCCAACGTGAGACAGTGCGCATGCACGGCGTGTCCCCTACCTTACAGGGGAATATCAATGATAATGTCAAAAAACATGTTTCAAGACCGGATCGTACGTCAACCGGGTAACCAAGGTGCGCGTCCCTCAGCGGGAAACCAGGCTGAGATCGAAAAATTAGCGACTGGACTACCAAGATTTCAACGGACAACGACATCCTCGGATGACTTGATAGACCCTTACCGCCTCCCACACATCTTGAAAGACGAAAATTGCCTTGTGATGAAAGGTGAAACAAAATCCCTTGACGACCTGTCAGCTATCGATGTTTATGAAGTTATTGCGGACACTTGTGACAACACTGTAGCTGGAGAAATAAGACGTCAAACTAATGGAACCTTCCTGATTCATCCTCAGAACGATCAACAAAAAGAGAAACTGACATCAGTAAACGAAATTGCCGGAACAAAAATCTCCTTTGAACCTTTCATAAGACCAGGCAAAGGCCTCATCTTCTCAAAAGAGAGCAGGACATGTACTGATGCTCAGCTAAACAAGTGGTTCAAGAAACATGGCATTGAACACTTCAAACGTCTTTCCCAAAAAAATGGATATGAATTACTACACTTGACATTCAAAGATGATAAAGTTCCAAAGAAAGTATCTGTAGCTTTTGAAAAGTGCAGAGTTCGCCCTATCTTTCCTCGCCCAAAACGTTGTTTCAATTGCCAAATCTACGGACATTTCAGCAGTATGTGTAGAAGGTCGACAGTTTGTGCCAATTGCGGAGAACTGGATCACACTCATACAAGAGAGCAACCATGCTCCAAGCCCTCGTATTGTGTTAATTGTGCAGGGGATCACCCTGCATTTAGCCAAGACTGCAGAATCTTCAAGAGAGAAAGGGAAATCCTACAACTACAGATTGACACAGGAATATCATTCCCTGAAGTCAGACGCCGTGTAGAAGAGGATACGGACAGCATGGACCAAGGATCAGACTACCCCAGACCAGTTTTACACTTATCTCGAAAGAGACGGATTCAACTGAAGACGAACCTCTTCATGGATGTCGTGCAGAAGAAATCTTCACCAGAACGACCAAAGAAGAAAGAAACCATGCACTCTCCTGAACCAGTTTCATGCATATCACCCAGGAAACAAAGTCATACGTCCCCTACTGATATCCCTCAAACGAAGATGTCACCTGAACAAGCCAAGACGAAAGAAGCATTGGCTTCTGAGAAAAAGAATCCTAAAAAATGCAATGAAGTGATGGCTGCATCCAACAAAGACATCTACCTCAAGTTGGTACACAAAGATCTATCACTGACCACGTACGACCGCCTAGCTTTGATTGAGAAGCATCTAGAAAATTCTAAAAGTACTCTGACAAATGCAGGCCTTGAAAATGGATATGGACTTCTTTTACAGAGAACAACTCAAAGTGCAGGCTGCTGGCCAAAAGAAAAATATTGTACTGTTGCCGAGATCCGGGAAGCCACAGCATCACACCTATTCACAGAGATTGAATATGGAACTATGATTCTTCTTCTTATCCACGACCTACTCTTTCTTATCCTGAAATTGGTAGAACATCGCCAGAACAGTTCTTGTCAAAAAGAACATTCAGGACACCTAACTAAGTCAGCTGCAGCAGTTGTCTGCTTGGTGTTAAACAACAAATGGCAAACTAGTAGAAGGAAGCTCACAGAAGACTACCGGACCAATGCCACAAGTTGGTAAAATTTGGGGTTTCTGGTGAAATTGACCAAAAAATCAATAATCACTGATGTGCTTCCTATGTATTATTAGATTCCAAATCCAAATATTTGAGGTTGTATATGCGTTTTTGGGACGTCTATGCCACATTATGTTAGTAAATTTAAACATGAATGTGAAGAAAATACTAACTTAAAATGCAGTTTATTCAAAATGAAACTTTTTTCTTTAAATACGTCTGCAGCAAAGACTTTTTAAGATATCACTATGAAACTTGCACATGTTTTGTTGAATAATATTCTTAAAACAAAAATTTCATTATTTGCCTTCTCATACCTTCTATGGTGTAATTAGCAAGTAATGCCGATAGCAAGCTTTGCACTTTTTGTCAACCATGTACACAGGGCCATTATACCATGATAGGTCTGACTAAAAACCATATTGTATATACCAATGGAAAGCTAAGCTCAAGTGTAACAACACAATATCAAACAAGTGAAAATTCCTGCAAATAGTCTTTATCACAAAGCATTTGAACAAGACATGTCTGCACACACATTTTTACAAAGTGTAAGAGTACCACATTTGTTGTCAGTGACAAAGACAGGCCACTAATACCATGATAGGTTACATGTACAACAGCGTTCTATAGACCGATAGAAACCTGGGCTCATGAGCAACAAAATCATATCAGAAAAGGTAACTTTCCTTCCACTAGCCTTCACCAAGAAGCGTGTAAAGAAGAAAGCTCCTCATAAATATTACAAAATGTGAGAGCGTCGCATTTTTTGTCAGTCTCAAAGATAGGGCTCTAATGCCATTATGGGTTGGACTTACTACCCTATTCTATACACTAATACAAAGCCAGGCTCATGAGCATGACAATAATACCAAGAATGCAAGAATTCCAGCAACAAGCCTTCATCAGGAAGTACCCGAACAAGAGAAGTCCAACAGAATGTTCGCAGAATATAAGAGCGTCGCGCTGTTGTCAGTCTTACTCAAGCCATCATAGCTTCTGGCAAAACAGCCTTAGCCACTTTAAGTGATATATTCCTGACAGACAAGGTCATGAGCAATGCATTGGTATATCAAATGTTCCAAAAATGTTTCGATCAGTGGTTTATCTGTGGCATCAAAAATCACATTGCACTTTTAAGCTTCACCCGGGACACACCAACTGAGGATTACAAAAGGTGTATTAAAAAAATATAGAAACATCCAATTGCCATTTTTCTGGATTCACAATATGCCCACCTAATCAGGGAACAGTAATGCATTGCAATTTTGATCCTTAATCCATTCCTTTTCCTGTATTTGAAAGTTGTATGCAGAAATTTTACATGGACACCAAAAATTTCCCTAACTGCAATCATGTATCACTCATTGTCTCAAGACCAGTGACATATGGATGCAATTGCTGCTATTTACATCAAAGAGGATATTTTTGCCTATCATTCGATCCATAAGACTGGCATATATTCCTTTATGGGGCTGAGTTATGACCAAAAATGTAAGTGAATATTGGCCAACAGCTGAAATTTTACCAACTCACGGCACTGGACCTATCTTGAGTATACAGAAACACTTCTTGCATCATTGAGACTTTACCAAGCACGCACACAACTTGTACAACGTACACAACAAACAAAGGGGACGTTCAACAAAGACGGTTTCAGTACAAAGTTGGACCTCATCAAAGCTATCAAAAATTACAAATTTACCGAAGAAGGAGCAGGTGCTCTGATCCTTCTTATACGCCACAACCTGTTTACAACTGCGCTAAAAGTAGCCCAGAAAATCCGTAAATAATTTCTTCACCAACCTACAAAGTTAGTTCTTCCAACACAGACATGCCATGTGGACAATAAATAAAGACAAATAACACCTGAGCAAGCCTCGATATAGCCCAATAAGGTGCTGCAGAGGCGTAAAACACAAACACACACACACACACACACAGTGACGCTGTTCCGTGAGGTTGAAAATCTCCCTTGGGGATCCATCTTAGTGCGAAGTTAAAACGCGCACATGAGGACTTGATACAGACTTGAAAGGGTGTCCTGAAGACTTTCTTGGTGCCAGTGCAGTCATGAAGAAGACGGCAATGTATGTCACTTGTAATAAAATGCCCTATCGTAGTACTGCAATCTGCAAAATCTCTGATTACTGAAAGTTGTCATTGCATTGCTCTGCAGTAGATAATACCCATGGACAACATTGTTGTAAAAATGGAACCGGATTTAAGTTGCTGTCAAGAAGAAAGTTGAATATACCATTCAGCAGGCTGTCAAGAGAAAGGAGGACATAAGTACCACAAGCTCATTAAAGGGCCAGTGGAATGCCAATATCCCTGCCATAAGTTGCCTCTAAATCGCCAACGTCAACTCACTCATTCCCTTTCAAAAGAAGCCAGATAGAAAAATTGCTATTGTGAATTTGTGCTTGTTTGAGTCGGTTAAAAATGAACTGTTCTCTTCTTTGCCATAAAAATAGGAACAGTTGTGATAATCTTATTATCACACTCTACGTTGGGCTAAGATCATTGAAGTTACCTTAGTTAGACCTTATATAGGAAAACAAAGAACTAATCAACGTTCTTTTTGCCTTGAATTTTTCGGATTTTCGTTGATCGATCCGCAAACAGCCAAAATGATAGCCTTTCTCCATTTTGAAATGGCGAATTTTATGGTGGTGATGATCCATACAGAGGAATTATTGCAAGATGTTTTTGACAGATCTGTTTGAAGAAGACTTAAATGAGTATATTCCAGACAAATTGGATCAGCCCTTGCAGAAATGTAGTGCCAAGGGAAAATGAGTCGGCTCAATTTTGAGGAGCTTTTTCTGGCATTATCTCATCTTGCAAAGTTGAAATTTTTGAAACCTGTGCATGAGGACTTGATGCAGACTTGCAAGAGCATCCTGAAAGCTTTCGTTATGACAGTGCAGTCATGAAGAAGATGGCAACGAATGTTACCGGTGGCACAACGCCCTGTCATAGTTGTGCAATCTGTGAAATCTACGGTTACTGAAAGTCGTCATCGAATTACCCTGCATGAGATTTATAACACCCTTGAGACCAACATACAAGTTAGTCCCTAAATAGCCCAATTTGGTGCTGATTGGACATAAAGCGCAAACTCACCCACCAACTTTTATGGCCTACAATCCCTGCTCATTAAAGTATGACTGGTCATTTTTGCCCCTCAGTCATTAGTGGGTAATTGAAACGTAACATTAATGTGATCCCATGGATACATGATCTGTGCAAGGAGAGTGATGCTGTTCCATAAGGTGGAATATCTCCTTCAGCGATCCATCTAAGTGAGGTTTGCCTGCCGCAACAGTGCAACTTGTTTTTGGAAAGCTTTCAGTATCTTTTTCAAGTTCTGTCAAATTGGTATGATGGCTGACTCGAATGTCTGGTCTGGTGTTGACAATCCTTGAGAGGCAAGTTATTTCTGATTAAATACTTAAATATTTGGCGATTGGGCAGAGCTGAAATGGTTGTGTATTTGGTCATGCCCAGGAAGGCAGCCAAATGGTGTTTCATTGTTGGGCTGGCAGTAGCGTTAAGTGCCTGCTATTGCACATAAGTGAAATATCCCTCAAGTCTGCCAGCTTACGAAACTCCAGCTGGAATGCCTCTGCCTATCCAATCCACCAACATGTGGCGTTCCATCAACCGCAATAGCTGCTCATTTTTTCTTGCTTAAAGCATTTTCTTTTTTTTGTATTTGTCAGATTTTCATTTATGATGGAGATATCTCCCATGATGTGAAGGAGCATTTCAGATTATGTACCGTAGAACGGGTTAGTGTAAAGTTGACAATCCGGGGTAAAGTTGGCAGGCTTTTTTGACCCACTTATTGGAAGAAATGCCAACTTTCCTAACTGACACATATGTGCCAGTGAGGAAAAATTGGAATTTCTGCCATTAAGTTGGTCAAAATAGCTTGCAGACTTTACCCCAGATTACCAACTTTACCCCGTGTTACAGTATGGAATATAAATTGACAAATGTTCTCATTAAACCAAAATAGCAAAAATTATTATTGATATTATTTTTAAATATATTTTCAGAGGATAGCCTAATCAGCAGAGCTATGTTTGTGACAGCTGCTCAACAATGAGCTCCCTAGATACTGTCCATTCTGCAAGTGTACATTGAGATACACAACTTGTTTGTAGCGCTCATGAATTGGAAAGCCCAAGATCCACCAGATTGTTTCATTTGTATTGATGTAACAACCAATCTGATATTGCTCTATTTCATTGATGAGCACACCATTTTGTTGTAGTTGAAAAACTGCCATGTCTGATCCTTTACAGATGTACTTGCAAACATACTTGATACTTTTGATTGACGGATTAATGCGTCCAGAAGGTCCATGTACCATGTTTAAGCACTAATTTGTGCTGGTAGTGTGATACTGTTCCGCGAGGTTGAAATCACCCTTGGAGATCCATCTTAGTGCGAAGTTGAAATTCCAGAAAATTCCACATGAGGACTTGACAAAGAATTGCAGGAGTTTCCTGAAGGTTTTCTTGGTGACAGTGTTGTCATGAAGAAGACAGCAATGTATGTCACTGGTAGTACAATGCCCTATCGTAGTAGTGCAATCTGCGAAATCTCCGATTACTGAAAGTTGTCATTGTTCTGCAGGAGATTACACCCATGGAAAACATTGTTGTAAAAATGGAACCGGATTTGAGTTGGTGTCAAGAATAAAATGAATGTACCATTCGGCAGGCTGTCAAGAGCAAGGAGGAAATAAGCACCGCAGGTTCATTAAAGGGCCAATGGAATGCCAATATCCCCGCCAAAAGTTGCCTCTAAATCGCCAACGTCGGTGCTGATTGGGCATAAAACATCAACTCATTCACTCCCCGCCAAAAGAGGCCCGATAGAAAAATTGTTATTGTGAATTTGTGCTTGTTTGAGTCGGTTAAAAATGTGAACTCTTCTCTTCTTTGCCATAAAAGTAGGAACAGTTGTGATGATCTTATTGTCACACTCTATGTTGCGCAAGAATCATTGAAGTTAGCCTTAGTTAGACCTAACACATGAAAACAAAGAACTTGTCAACTTTCTTTTTGTCTTGGATTTTTCGGTTTTTCGTTGATCGATATTCAATACCGCCAAAATGATAGCCTTTCTCCATTTTGAAATAGCGAATTTCATGGTGGTGATAATTCATACAGAGGAATTAGTGCAAGATGTTTTTGATAGATCTGTTAGAAGAAGACTTAAATGAGTATATTCCAAACAAATCGGCCCTTGCAGAAATGTAGTGCCGAGGAAATTGAGTCGGCTCAATTTTGAGGAGCTTTTTCTGGCATTATCTCATCTTGCAAAGTTGAAATTTTTGAAACCTGCGCATGAGGACTTGATGCAGATTTGCAAGAGCATCCAGAAGGCTTACTTTATGACAGTGCAGTCATGAAGAAGATGGCAACGAATGTTACCGGTGGCACAATAGTTGTGCAATCTGTGAAATCTACGGTTAATGAAAGTCGTTATCGAATTACCCTGCACGAGATTTATAATACCCATGGGACCAACATACAAAGTTAGCCCCTAAATAGCCCAATTTGGTGCTGATTGGACGTAAAGCGCAAATTCTCCCACCCACTTTTATTGCCTACAATCCCTGCTCATTAAAGTATGACTGCCATGATTGACTGGTCATTTTTGCCCCTGAGTTATTAGTGGGTAATTGAAACGTAACATTGACATGTTCTCATGGATACATGATCTGTGCAAGGAGAGTGATGCTGTTCCATAAGGTGGAATATCTCCTTCAGCGATCCATCTGAGTGAGGTTTGCCTGCCGCAACAGTGCAACTTGGTAAAGCATGCACTGTTTTTGGAAAGCTTTCAGTATCTTTTTCAAGTTCTGTCAAATTGGTATGATGGCTGACTCGAATGTCTGGTCTGGTGTTGACAATCCTTGAGAGGCAAGTTATTTCTGATTAAATACTTAAATATTTGGCGATTGGGCAGAGCTGAAATGGTTGTGTATTTGGTCATGCCCAGGAAGGCAGCCAAATGGTGTTTCATTGTTGGGCTGGCAGTAGCGTTAAGTGCCTGCTATTGCACATAAGTGAAATATCCCTCAAGTCTGCAAGCTTACGAAACTCCGGCCGGAATGCCTCTCCCCATCCACCAACACGTGGCGCTTCATCAACGGCAATAACTGCTCATTTTTTCTTGCTTAAAGCATTTTCTTTTTTTTGTATTTGTCAGATTTTCATTTATGATGGAGATATCTCCCATGATGTGAAGGAGCATTTCAGATTATGTACCGTAGAACGGGTTAGTGTAAAGTTGACAATCCGGGGTAAAGTTGGCAGGCTTTTTTGACCCACTTATTGGAAGAAATGCCAACTTTCCTAACTGACACATATGTGCCAGTGAGGAAAAATTGGAATTTCTGCCATTAAGTTGGTCAAAATAGCTTGCAGACTTTACCCCAGATTACCAACTTTACCCCGTGTTACAGTATGGAATATAAATTGACAAATGTTCTCATTAAACCAAAATAGCAAAAATTATTATTGATATTATTTTTAAATATATTTTCAGAGGATAGCCTAATCAGCAGAGCTATGTTTGTGACAGCTGCTCAACAATGAGCTCCCTAGATACTGTCCATTCTGCAAGTGTACATTGAGATGCACAACTTGTGGGTAGCAATCATGAATTGGAAAGCCCAAGATCCACCAGATTGTTTCATTTGTATTGATGTAACAACCAATCTGATATTGCTCTATTTCATTACTGAGCACACCATTTTGTTGTAGTTGAAAAACTTCTATGTCTGAATCTTTTCAGATATACTTGCAAACATACTTGATACTTTTGATTGAAGTTTATACTTCAACATTGATGTGAGCTTGAAATAATCTGGACATGTCAGGGTTTTCGGGAACTATCAATTGATTGTCCACTTGCATGTTATTGCCAAAAACTTTGGTAGTTGTTGTGTTGCCGCCACAATGTGATGGAGTTTGCTTGTACAAAGGATACCCATCATGACTAGTTGGGGTTTTGGATAGGATTTGTTACATCAGCCATCTTTCATGCAGGGAGATGACGGATTAATGCGTCCAGAAGGTCCATGTACCATGTTACTCTTAACTTCAAAATGAGCAGGATCAGTGTCTTCACATACATAAATAGGAGTTTGGCTGAAACAAAATCATCAATTTCATCTGGAGATAGCTTGTCGAAAAGCCAAAGCAGAATGTGTGCATGTGGCAGACCAAGTTTTGTTGTGTGTCAACGTAAAAGAATCCTATTAAATCTATCTGTCTATCCATCTTAGTCATGTAAATATTTGGGATACCATGTCTTGTTTTTAAATAATGTAATATGAATAATCAACATAATAACAGATGAAGTTACCTGACATGTAGTCATTGCAGAAATGCAGCGCCAAGGGAAAGTGAGTCTGCTCGAAATTTGAGAAGCTTTTTGCAACATTATCTCAACTTGCAAATTTGAAATTCCCGAAACTTGTGTATGAGGACTGGATGCAGACTTGCATGAATGTCTGAAGGCTTTCTTGGGTGACAGTCCAGTCACGAAGATGAAGGCAAAGTATGTCACCGGTAGCACAACACCCTCTTGTAGTAGTGCAATCTGCAAAATCTCCCAATCACTGAAAGTCGTCATCGACTTGCTCTGCAGGAGATAACACCCATGAGACCAAAATACAAAGTTAGTCGCTAAATAGCCCTTTTTGGTGCTGATTGGACGTAAAGCGCAAACTCACCCACCCACTCTTATGGCATACGATCCCTGCCTAATTAAAGTGTGACTGGCCATTTTTCCCCTCATTCATCAGTGAATAATTGAAATGTTACATAAACATGTTCCCAGGGATGCATCATCTGTGCGAGGAGAGTGAGACTGTTCCATAAGGTGGAAAATCTCCTTCGGCGATCCATCTAAGTGAGGTTTGCCTCCCGACTCATGGCCGTAACCGCACCTGTGCATTTTGGTGTTCAAAGCACACTGTTTTTGGAAAGCTTTCCGCATCTTGCCTAATTTTCGTCCTATTAACATTGATAAAGTATTCAATAAATCTTAGTACCTTTTAAGGAACATGTAGCTATGTATACAGTTCTCCTGATTTGGTGAGATAGCTTAAAAATAACAGATGAAGATACTTGACATGCAGTCATTGCAGTGTATGTATGTATACTCCCTATTATCCCATGTCTTGGCACATTTTTTCCCTGATACAGTGTTTTTCCCTGGTAAATACCAAATCAGAGAGGGAAATATGTGGGCATTGAGAGGGACAAATATCAGTACACCCAATCAGAGCTCTTCAATAAATTAGCTAACAGGGATATACTAATTTATTCATTAGATGGCAGGGATATACTGAAATGGTCAAATCAGAAAACAGCATTGCCTCATTTGCATACCAGAATCAACAAAAAGACGTTGTATATGACCCTCTGTATACCATGCTTATTAGCATAACAAGCCAGCATCTTTTTAGATTGTTATGACTTAAGGTAATTAAGTACTGCCAATTAAGATTATTGATTTTTGTTGTGACAACTGCATTCACATTAAGTGAGCACTTTAAAATGTATTACACTGTTATAAAATAAAAAGTATTTAAAAAAAAAGACATGGGATAAAAAGGTTACATCATGGGTGGGGGCAGTATATCCCAGTATAGTCACCCTTGACCCAGTATATCCCTCGACCCTTCGGGTCTCGGGATATACTGAGTCTCGGGTGACTATACTAGGGATATACTGCCCCCACCCATGATATAACCTCATAAGATGACATGCCATTGATGTAATTTGAGGATGTACTCTTGACTGCATTTAAGGTTCCTCACAAGGCATTTGTTGCTGGTTTATTCCACACGAATGGGATCAATCCTTGCAGAAATGCAGTGCCAAGGGAAAGTAAGTCCGCTCATATTCGAGAAGCTTTTTGCAACATTATCTCAACTTACAAAGTTGAAATTCCCAAAACTTGCACATGAGGACTTGATGCAGACTTGAAAGAGCGTCCTGAAGGCTTTCTTGGTGACACTGCAGTCACGAAGAAGATGACAACATATGTCACCGATAGCACAACGCCCTATCGTGGTAGTGCAAATTGCGAAATCTCCGATTACTGAAAATCGTCATTGAATTGGTCTGCTGGAGATAACACCCATGAGCCCAATATAGAAAGTTAGTCCTTAAATAGCCCTTTTTGGTGCTGATTGGACGTAAAACACAAATTCACCCGCCCACCCTTATGCCCTACAATTCTTGCCTAATTAAAGTGTGACTGGCCATTTTTGCCCCTTAGTCATTAGTGAGTAATTGAGACCGTACATTAACATGTTCCCAGGAATAACTCATCTGAGAGAGGTGCTGTTCCATAAGGTGGAAAATCTCTTTCGCCGATCAAGTGAGGTTTGCCTGCCAAATCATGGCCGTAACTGCACCAGTGCAGTTTGGAAAAGCGCAACGTTTTTTGAAAGCTTTCAGTATCTTCTTCAAGTTCTTTCAAAATTTGAATGATGACTGACTCGAATGAGTCCTCCTTGAGAGACAAGTCGTTTCTGAACAAATAGTTAATCTTCGGGTTATTGGGCAAAGCTCAGATGGTATTGTATTCTGTCTTGCCGAGGAGGCCAGCTAACATCTATTTCAAAATAATAGAACTATGTGTATTTGTGAGTGTTATGTTATTCAGACATTCATTATATTTTTCAATTGATTGACATTCCCAAAGATGACTGTTTTTCTGGTATTTCATTTAGTTTGTGAAATTTTCTTTCAAATAGTTTGCCATGCCTCCATGTTCACCACAAGTTTTATCTTTAACTATAAGTTCATGTCCGTCTGTGGCATACATCGATATATTACTATTGGCATTTATCCAGGTTTCTTATATGCAAATGGCATCAAATGTGACTGATCTTTGTTTTAGATTCTCCAGATATATCTTAAGTTGATCCAGTTTTGCTTACAGGCATTGTGCATTTAGACTTAGTACCGTAATATGGGGTGAATAGGGACACTGGGGTGAATCGGGACAAGCCAGGAAAGCATTTTATTCTTTCAAAAGCAATAACTTCTACTTGCTACAGGGACTTGATTTTTTGCAAGTTTTTAGAATATATTCCAATAAAGATTCAGACGGATTTTGACGATTCCACCTGCAGGCAGTACGGAACTGCAGCACCTTTAACATTGCCCTGCAGAATTTACATTTTCACAAACTGGTCAAAACTTTGCTTATACCACAAAAACTATAAAAGCTATGCACACAAAATTCTCACAACACTTCAAGTATATAGTTGTGGCCAATTACGGTAAAAATCATAAACTTGGGTACATTAGTACTCACTATATTCAAAAGGCAGTAAAGCACAGTCAGTTTCAGAGTTATTTTAGTGTAACTTTCGGCAGCCAGTAATAATTCAATAAACGAAATTAGAAATGGAATATTATAAAATAATGTTGGACGGGGTACTACAAATGCTGCAAAATCTTTTTAATCATGTAGACATGCTATAGGATGGTCAAACCCTGCCAGAATTGTGATAAATGTGTACTTTTGGAACCTGAAAAAAAAAGTGAAATAAAATATCAAATTAAGGCAGAAAAATCAAGAGTTCACACTCCGAATTGATTTAAATAGTTTTAAGAGAACAAAAGAGTTGCTGAGATTTGGGATTTTGTCTGTTTAGTCATGGATTCGGATCCAGGTGAGCAGCAGAGTTACATAGTCTGCCTAAAAAGCCTTACTAATTTTCAATCCTGCTTATTTACATGGATTTTGTGTTTAAATTGTTGAAATTGGCATCATTTGTTGTGGATTTAGTCCAAGATTTTCCATCAACTGCAAAATTTGCAGATAGCTAATTTTTTGTCAATTAACAGTGATGTATTACATTTTGTTAAAAACGGAATATTTTACACATAATAAACTTAAAATTTCACTGAGAGTGAATTTTTTGATGCTAAACATGTTTTCTGATGTCTATTCATAAGTATTAATCAATAAAACAGGGCAGGGAGTACCAGTTATTTAGAAAGGTCCCTGTCCCGATTCGCCCCAAAGTGGGACAATGGGACAGTGGTTTTCTAAGCCTTAATCCTTGAAAAATGCAAGTATCAGTTAATGCTCTCAGGGAGTGAATAATCTACCAGAGCGCAAATTTGGGTAAAATAATTAAACCCCAAGGAATAAAGTTAAAATTTTAACTAACCCTGTGCCTCAAATAGCCACGGTCTCCCCTACTTCGCTTGCATGATCTCACTTTTGTTTGCACTTCTTAGTGAACTGTTTACTTTCATTTTTCTAGATTTACTTACAGAACTTCGGTAAACGCCGCGTTTAAACCTTCTACGTTGGCGGGCTGTTACTCCTTCTGGATCCAGTAGGCGCATTTGATGTTCGACTTGATGCCTACATCCATTGATTATAATGCAAAAATATAATTTTGTGTGTTATTGGAGTGTCTACAATTTAAAAGATAATCACATCAAATTTCTCCCGTTTCACTTAGGTCTGTCCCTCAAAATGCTTCCCAAAAGAAGCAATAAGTAAATAAGTTTAATAGAATATAGGTATGTCTCAAGGACCAAAGCCTGTTCGGCCAGGGGTCCGCTCAAAGCCCCCAGAAACTTGAAATGGGGGGGAGGGGGACTGGACCCTGCTGGATCCGCCCCTGAATGGGACACTGAAAGAAAACTGCATTTCAAAAAGAGTTTTGTGAGAAAAGGTTGCCTTTAGTTGATTAAGACTTCAACTTATATATGAAGGCTTGAATGTTATTGCAGCATCATTCGTTGGATTATCTACAATTGCATGCTAATTCTGGTCAGATTTTCATCAAATAAACTTTGAAATGTTGCTAATTTAGTGCTTGGGCACCTTCTATGGACGTTTACTGGGCCGTTTTTTGCAGAGAAATGTACAAATATACACCCTCTTGGCTGCTAGTGCTGCTGCAAAAAATGATAGTGCATGCAGCACTGTAGAGGTTGCCAAGAAAGTCGGGGGGGGGGGGGAATACTATTTTCTTTATTGGAGCAACTTACCGCGAAACCCTGAAACCTTTCTTCTTCAGTGTCTTCCACATCGACCGGTAGCCAGCACCAGATGGCTTATTTTTCAGCTCCTCCTAGCAAAAACAAAATTATCAAAGTTTCCAACCATGAAGCGACGGGCTGCGAGGTAATGGTTATAGTAATTTGCTGGTTTTGAACTCACCACTCATTGCAAAAATATTAGTACTGACTCAGGAAAGTGATGTAAAAACTTTCATGGGCTAATATGCATGGGTACATTCCTTTTAATGTATATGTATAATATCAGAATTGATTTTTTTCCTCGGCTTACATTAGAAATGATTTTAAATTAATTAATATTTTATTATAGTGATAGTACTAGAAATTATGTTTGACTGATTGATACTTTTATTACAGTAATAGGTAAATGTCTATAGAAAGGTGATAGAAATCATGGTGTACACCCAGCCTACATGGAGGCTTATCTATGTCAAAGAATTAAATAATTTACTTTGTCATGTGATATGGTAAACAAGTAATTAACAGGCAAAAATTGTACCTCAATTGCTCGGGAAACTATGAGGATGTCATCCTTCACTCCTGAAAGGCCCAGTTTCTTAATTCTATATTTGATCTGGTGCAAACTGTAAAAAGATACACATCAATTGATGAGAAAAAATCCTCAGTACCACAGAATTGATGCTCAAGTAGGGAGTACCAAGGACACCAAATTTAATAAACTCACCTCAATTCTTCACCCAAATAAAGTAACAAATATTGCTGCATTGCTGCCTGTGTGTGACCTGCAGCGTGCAGGCTTGCAAGGGCTGCATCCACTGAAATTATTAAAAACACAGAATTTACCATAAAAATTCAAATAGTATATGTCCAATAAAGGAAGCAGTCCGAAGCACCATGTAACAGTTAAGCACCCTCCCTCTATCCAGAAGTGAAAATAATGTAAAATCTACTAACTGATGCTTTTTTAAAGGGAAGCAGATTAGCCAGCCAACATGGGCAATTACAGCTTAAGACACTTACCAGCTACAAAGTATATTAACACCTAAATACAATGTTTTTACTTTTTAACCAATAATTTAACAAAGATGTGTCAAGTAAAGTAAGTAAAGTAAAATTTTATTTAACGTCGGTGATGACAGTAAAAACAAATAACACAAGCTACAAAGCTTTTTACCGACAAAAATTTATGAATGAATTAATAGGGACACACATATTTATGAATAAATTAATAGGGACACACAGTCCACATCGCCATGTCTGGACATTGCTCCGCTTAATGGGACAAATACAATAGTTAAGGCCGAACACTTTGCGAGAGTAATTACACGAGCAGGGGCTCGTGTTTACAAGGCCTAGATCCAGTCATTATCCGGTTTTCAATCAGTGCAAATCTCGTTCTCATGCATGGGCGGCAAACGTCACATTAATGCGTTGCTTACCTGTCTTGTCAGTCATCTAAACTATGAGGATGCGACATGCTAATCCTGCAGTATTTCCGTTACTTAAATCCCCGTTTAATGGCTTTATTACAACTGTTTACAAGGCATGTTTCTCGCGATTCACGAGGGCATTACCGGAAGTAGAATTCTGTAGATATTTTCGTTGCGTACCCACCAGAGGGGGTGGCGAGTGCTGCGATCAGCACCCCTGGCGATTTGTTTCGGTACTACAACAATAACAATCTTGAGAATGAGAATGATCTTTGTAGCTGGAAGTAGAATTCTGTGGATGATGGCATAGATCTGCTTCTGGATGAGAATGAAAATGAATGGACTGGAACCATTGCAGGTTACATCATGATCATTAGCATGGGAAATTCGAACGCACGAGGAATTTCGAAAGGACTTATCGATCGTGGCCTTGACAGCTCTGCTTTCGTATACCCGGGTCGTACCACCAAGCAGATCCAAAGCAGAGTGAAAGCTGTGTCACAAGCGCTTGCGAACTCCAAACCAAAAACTGTACTGTTACACACAGGGGACATTGAAATTCGTGATTACTCCACCTCTGTTGACACCATTGTGACAGATGTTAAACGATTAGTTTCGGAACTAAAGAGAGAGTTCCCTTCTTCACAGATACTTCTGAGCAGTCTCCCCCACGCAAAGCAGAACAATCGCTTGAACAATCGTATATCAGAGATGAACGCTGCTCTCAACCGTTTCAGTGAAGTACATTACATCTGCAACAAGAATGCGAAACTCGCAAGAGACAATATTCACATGATTGCTCAATCGAAGGACTTTGTTGCCCGCGCAGCTGCTCACATTGTGAAGCAGTGTGTTTAGTGTCCTGCCAGCCACCCATATTTCTTGTGGATTGTCTGATATCAATTGTAAAACAAAAGATGATGAAAATACAACTGTTACCAATAATGCTAACTTAGACAATTCTGTAAATGTAACTGATAATGTGAACTTAAATGATTGTAATCAAAAGCAGGATGCTGTGCTTGTAAATGACATGATAGATGATAGAGTGTCAAGCAGTGCTCTAATTAACGCTAACTGTTCTAATATAAGATGCAATGTCGCAAATGACATTCCAAATGGCAATCAATATCATTCTAAAGATTCAGTGTTACATGACATTATCTCTCATGAAGACTTAAAAATTATGGTGTGGAATATTAACGGTCTAGGTGATAAACTCAGTGGTCAGGAATTTATAGGATATATAAACAATCATGATCTAGTAGTATTTCTCGAAACAATGAAACTTGACACCTTTAAACCAAGTGTGAAAAACTTTGAATTTATACATTATCAAAGAAAATTTCAACATTCACGAGCGAGGAAACCTGCAGGAGGTATAGGAATATTGGTTCGCAGTAAATTATTAGATGATGGAACTGTATCTATGGTTAAAAACTCAGATTTTGTCGTGTGGCTTAGAATTAAACAAATTAATGGTCCCGACATTTACTTAGGTAGAGTCTACATTCCCCCATTAGATTCAACATCTACAATTTCTAGTTTCCAAGACAATAATGCTTTTCATTTATTACAAGATGAAATAACCCATTTTAGCACTCTGGGTAATGTTTTAATATGTGGTGACTTCAATGCCAGGACAGGTAATCAATCTGACTTTATACTCACTGCAGGCAAAGATAGTCATGACTTGTACAATGCTTTTTGTAGCAATACCCCCTATGATTTTCCGCAACATGTACGTCATTCCGATGATTCCAAGGTTAACAAGTATGGCAAGGAGTTATTGGAATTATGTAAATCTTCAGATATGCGTATAATGAATGGTTATTTCAATAATACTACTGGAATGTATACCTGCTATACAGCTAATGGCAAAAGCTTGATTGATTACTTGATATGTGACACATACTGTTTTAGGAAATTGTTATCATTTGAAATTGATCCCTTGAATTCAGATTCTGATCACAGACCTTTGTTATTTTCCCTCCAGCTCACTATGGGCAAACAAACTGTCCCTACAAGTAAAAAACAATGTAAATCCAGCAATAAATTCTTTAGATATGTATTTGATATGGAGAAAGCATCCGGCCTCATAAGTTCCTTAAATGGCAATTTGTGTGATTCATTACATGATGAACTTATAAATAATATCGTTTCTGATAAGGGAGTTGACAATGTCATTGACAGTATGTACTGCTTGCTTGATACTGCTATTGCAAAAAATTTCAAACGAAAATATCAAAAGAGTCAAGGAGATACATTTCCCAAAAATGAATGGTTTGATGACGAGTGCAAGACACTCAAGCGTACTGTGAATGATTTCTCAAAAAATAACGACCTTAGTGTAGAGAGCAATCTAGATCTGTACTGTAAGTTAAAGAAGGAGTATAGGGCTTTAACTCAGAAGAAAAAGAGACAATATCAAAATGGTGTAAGAGAAAGTCTGTTAGAGATGCAAACTAATAACCCAGTTGAGTATTGGAAATACTGGGATAGATTAAAGAAAAACTCTTCGGGCTCTATAACTGGTGTTATCTCCCTTGAATCATTTGAAGAATACTTCAAGAGTATACAATGTCCGCCTAAAAATGCTAATCTAAAATTTGATACTCAGTTTCTTGGAGAAATCGAGGAGTTTGTGCAAAACTACGATAATTCCTTTTCTAATGATCCAGCTATGACTGATGCGCCCATCACTACTCACGAAGTAGAGATTGAATTAAAGACTCTTAAGTTAGGTAAAGCACCTGGCATTGACGGTATAAGCAATGAATTTTATAAATATTTATCTGACTACATGATACAGCCTCTAACTATCCTTTTCAATTATATTTGGGATAAAGGGGTCTATCCTGAGAAATGGTCCGAAGGAATAATTCAACCACTGCATAAAAAAGGTAGTCGCAGTGAACCTGACAATTACCGTAAATTAACCCTAATGGCATGTATGGGGAAAATATTTGAATCAATTGTAAATAAAAGATTAATCTTCCAAACTGAGGCCACCGATTCAGCTGACCCAAATCAATTTGGATTTTGCAAAGGCTGCCGAACTAGTGATAATGTATTTATTTTGGATACATTGATGTCATATCAAGCTTCTAAGAAAAAAACTCTTTTTATTACTTTTGTGGATTTTTCAAAAGCGTTTGACTTCATCAACCGCTCATTCTTGTACTATAAATTGATAAAACAAGGTTACCGTGGTAAACTTTTAAATATTATCCAAAGTCTGTTTTCTAACTCCAGTGCCAAAGTAAGGTGGGAGGGCCAGCTAGGCTCGAAGATAGAAAGTACATATGGGGTCCTTCAAGGAGGTATTATTAGCCCAAAATTATTTAACTTGTTTCTTTCTGATATGGGAGAATACTTTGATCAAACTCAGGGCCTAACAATCGATGGCACAACTTTTACACATTTGTTATATGCAGATGACTTAGTACTTATATCAGAAAGTGCTGCAGGTATGCAAATCCTATTAGATAACTTGGCAACTTACTGCAGAAAATGGCACTTAATTATAAACTCACAAAAGAGTAAAGTGATGATAATACAGCCTAGAGTTAGACATAAATCGGAGAATACACAGCAGCAGTTTTCGGTTGATAATGAGCAACTCGAAGTTGTAGATTCATATAAGTATCTAGGGCATATAATTAGCAATAAAAGAAACACTCACAGTTTGATGTATGAACACTTGGCATCACAAGCCCAAAAAGCAATGCATGCCTTGAAAGAGAGAGTAAAATCTACCGTTGGATATCTCTCACCAAAACTTAGTCTTAAAATGTTTGAAACCCACATAGTGCCTATTCTAGAATATAACAGTGAAATCTGGTTCTAGTCAAGGAGAAGGAGAGGCCAATGTTGGCTTAGGTCTTACTCATGAGAGCACCACTTGAATTTGGTACCATTTGAAAGAGGACACTTTCAGGTTTCAGAAATGATGATTCTTACATTCTGAAAGTTGGAAGGAATTTTTCTAGGAGGGGTCAAAGGTCAACGACCTCTTGATTTCCACGTCGTTTCAAAAAGCATGCATTTTAAAAATCCTTTTGTCATATATTCTTACATTTTTGAAATATTAATCTCAAATTTTTCACAAATGAAGATGATTTCATGTTGTTTTTACCAAAAATTTAAAAAATGCACTTTGACCTGATTTTAGGGTCAAACAGGGTCAAGAATAACGATAAATATTAAAAAATTCACCTAAAATTGGTATATGTACTTATATATTTTATGGTTATTCCAAGACTATTCAATCTATTAAGATAATTTCTGATATACTAAAAAGACACATAAGTTAGCTTAACATATATGTATAAATTGTGGTTGCTATGGATACCTGTTACCCTCAGGGAGGGGTAAAGGCAAAAACTGCACCATCCGTTTTAGGGCAATGTTTACTTGCATTTATTGCACAATATTTACATCCCTTGTTTACTATGTTTAAAAATATGCTACATTATGAGAAAATTTCACTCATAACCACATGAGACACCAATATTAAATCAATATGTATCCATATTTTTTTTGTCATATCAACCTTTTACCCACAGGGAGGGGTCAAAGTTGAAAACTCACCCTCAATTTTAGGGAGAAAGCTATCGTCATTTATTGTACATTTTCTGCAATCTTTGTTCCTTCTGTCAATAGATATGCCACTTTATGAGGATATATTATGCATATAATTACAGGCCACACAGATATAGTAATTACCTATTAAAATTCTGGTTGCTATGGATACCTGTTACCCACAGGAAGGGATACGGGCAAAAACTGCGCCATCCGTTTTTGGGCAATATTTACTAGCATTTATTGCACATTATTCACATCCTTTGCTTCCTATGTTTAAAAATATGACACATTATGAGGAAATGTCACTCATAACCACAGGAGACACCAATATTAAATCAATATGTATCCACATTTTTGTTGTCATATCAACCTTTTACCCACAGGGAGGGGTCAAAGTTGAAAACTCACCCTCAATTTTAGGGAGAAAGCTATCGTCATTTATTGTACATTTTCTGCAATCTTTGTTCCTTCTGTCAATAGATATGCCACTTTATGAGGATATATTATGCATATAATTACAGGCCACACAGATATAGTAATTACCTATTATAATTTTGGTTGCTATGGATACCTATTACCCACAGTAAGGGATAAAGGCAAAAACTGCACCATCCGTTTTTGGGCAATATTTACTTGCATTTATTGCACAATATTTACATCCTTTGCTTCCTATGTTTAAAAATATGACACATTATGAGGAAATGTCACTCATAACCACAGGAGACACCAATATTAAATCAATATGTATCCACATTTTTGTTGTCATATCAACCTTTTACCAACAGAGAGGGGTCAAAGTTGAAAACTCACCCCCAATTTTGGGGAGAAATCTACCGTCATTAATTACACATTTTCTGCAATATTTGCTTCTTCTCTCAAAAGATATTCCACTTCATCAGTTTTTACTATACTTTATTACAAACTGACGAGATTTTCTGTCACTGTCTATTATAATTTTGGTGGCTATGGATACATGTTGCCTAAAGGAAGGGGCTAAATTTGAAACTACATTCTCCATCTCGGGGCAAATTTACCATCATATTTTTCACATTTCCACAATCTAGGATTCTTTTGAAAATAGAAATGCCACAACTTGATGGAATACCTTACTCAGTTGCAGACCACACCAACATTTAGACCTTAACTATTAAAATTTAAGTTGCTATAGATACATTTTATCCACAGGCAAGATTGAAATACAGTTCAGCGAGCACCCTTAGTTGCTTGAGCCGAATTGGCCTTTATCTGTTGCAGAATTTCAGAAAATAATCAAAGATTTATCAATTATTGCATAGGCCTGTATGTCATATACAACATAATGACTTTAGTTCTGTGTATGTGTGTATTGTGAGTAACAAATATTATGGTTGTATAAATATCAATTCAAAACACTGCAAACTGGCATAAACCTCACATTGACTTTAAAACCAAAATTGAAATTTTCCCTCTTGTCAAAGCTGAGCAGGTGCTTCCCTCTATTGATTTATGCAAGCATTAATGCAATTGTATTGTTGGTGACGTCACAATGCAATTGATACAATTGTATCAACATTTGAAGACAATCAAGGAAGTTGATCACTTCAAAGATGAGTCAAGATAGCTCAGGAAAGATTAATTACAGGTGAACTGTCAGGTGAGTTGATGATCCTACTTATTATACAATTAAAATATTCTATGGTGTGTAGGCCTAATATATTTATTTTATCAAATCATATTCTGTTTATGAGTATATTGAAATGGGATGGTCTATTTTTAATGAAAGACCTCTTCATAGAATTGATAAACTTAGGATGAGTCAAGAACAATTAACTTGTCAGGCCAGTACAGCTTGAGATTGGAGATCTGTATTGCCAAGGTTTTGATGCTACATGTAATAAAGACTAACTGTAATTTAATTGGAAATTGCAGATTCAGAGGAAACCATGGCAGAACTTCTGCACGATGGAGATGACCCAGGCCCCTTTGAGCATGAAACAGGAAAGGTATATTAACTTAAAAAAAAACAAAAAAAAACAGGTTTCTACCTTCAGTCTAGCCTTTAATTACAATATTCCAGTCAATTCAATCTCACACAAAAGAAAGGGAAATAAGTAGGCCATATAACCATAGAAGATATTATATGAGGGGCCACCATTTCATCTCGAGGGGGGCTTGGAGTTTTGAATAAATATTTTCTTTTGGTGAAATAAATAAATTCTTTCTGGGCAGTCTTTGGGTAAATAGTTTTTGGTGGGGATGTTCTTTAAAAGGAGGTGATGCTTGATTTAGGAATGAATATTTGGGGACTTCGCGTGCTTGATATAAATAATTACGACCACAGTTACTGTAAAATAAATAATTTGCCGCTGAGGGAAACTCCCAGCCACCCCCAATTATTAAATGGTTGCCCTAAAAGCTTTTTAAGCAAAAAACAAATACAATCCTATGTCATACCATTGGCACAACATATCCCTATACAGAAAGATTATTTGGCCCCCCTCTCATAGACAGCTCCAGATGCAGAAAAAATTGCAGGAGCAAGTGACCCCCATATGGGATTCAGTAGTTGTTGAACCTAAGGGACCAAAATTGTCATTTTATATGCATCCACGATTCTTGTATCAGTATCCCAATGGGTATCCCATTAGTCGAAGGTATTGTAATTGTATTGTATTGTATTTATGTGTGGTAGAGGGTACCGTATGGCTGTCGTGTCCATAATGATATCCTGCTTGTATGAGAACCCCACTAGGTGACCTCCATCTTCTCATTCTTGTATATAGGTATCCCAATGGGTATCCCATTAGTCGAGGGTTCCCACTGACTGTCCTGTCCAATGTCATATCTCACTCATATGAGAATCCCACTAGTTATCCTCCAGCTTGTAATTTTTGTATGGGTCTTTGCCTGCATGGGTTCGAACTTCGGGCGGGGAACTCAAAATTTTCAATGGACCTTCATGAGCAAAGTCCCAGCTGGATGTCGTTCAGATGAGAAGTTAAATTGGTGGCCCCTTGTATCAGTGTCTATGCTGGGCAAGTAAAAGATCCCTCACATGGGGTAAATGTGTAACATGTTGAGGACTCCCGCTCTCTCTCCCATCTCATCAATCAACCCTTGTGAGCGCCCAGAACTGGGCTTAGAGGGCTGCACCTACCATATCTATCCATCTATCTATCTATCTTGGGTGTCCCATTGAATATCCAATTATACATCCCATTGAGTATCCCATTAGGCATTCCATAGGGTATCCAATTAGGAATCTCATTGGGTATCCCATTAGTAGAGGGTACCCGAACAACAGTCCAGTCCTTTGTCATATCTAACTTGAATGAGAATCCACTAGATGACCTCCATCTTCTCATTCTTGCGAGGGTATCCCAATGTGTATATCCCATTGAGTATTCCATTAGTAGAGGGTATCGCACTGGCTGCCCTATAGATCCCTTTGCCATATCTCACTTGTGTGAGAATCCCACTGGGCCCTCTAGCTTCTCATTCTTGTATGTGTATGGATATCCCATTGGGTATTCCATTGGGTACAGCCATGTCACTGAATTACAATACTAATTGCAAATAGACAGTCACCCTGTCATTTATGAGTAGACTATGAAATTCCCTTAATTCATATTTTATCGTGAATATAGTTGTCTGCAGTGGTATTAAATCAAGTGTGGTGTAAAATAAAGTATGCATGTCAATTGCATCTATTTCAATTACATGTATAGGTAATACAGCTAACTAATTACCTAATTTGTATGCATGTGCAGTAATGTTTGAATATCGAAATTATTTTCCTAGATTATAAGTATCATTTTCTTTTCATATTTTAATTTTAATTTTATATTAGCCACACAAATTCCAGGTAAAACTTCGTGACTTTTTGGTCCAAACCGTCCAAACCCCGCAATTAAAAACACGGCACTTTGCGGCCAATAACTCATCTTACTTTTGTACCAAGGCCTCTTATTCCTTCACCATCTTCTTCTACTACATCTAAACTATATACCTAGCCTTTTAAATTTTCCCATCACCTTCATTTAAACTCTAATCAGCCCTGTTTCCGATTTAACCTTTTTTGGTCCAAATCATTGAAATCTCGCAAATTAAAAACAGGCACTTTGCGGCCAATTACTCATCTTGCTACTGCACCTAGGCCTCTAATTATTTCACCACCTTCTTCTACTACCTCTAAAATATATACCTAGCTTTTTAAATTTTGTTTCCATCACCACTATATCTATACTTCAGCCAATCTCCGAATTTGTCTTTTTCCCGAAAAATTGCCACAATATCTAAATTTTTTCACACAAAGAAGATTTTAAAAGACTGTTTGGTAATCAACAAGAATGAATGAAAATAATTTTCTGATCATATTGGAAGCAATTTTGAAAGCAAAATATGTCAATACATTTTCAATCCCATCTGTTTTCTTTGTGAATGGTAATGACTTCAGTTGACTGAAAACAATTTTTAGTTTCATTAAGAAATTACACTTCTAAAGTATAGCAATAAGGACTAAATTTGCTTTTTTCAATAGGCCTAGCTGGTGCCTTGGTTAAACAAAGTATGTTCATAACTGAAATAGTTATTGCACCCCTTTCATTAATCAAACAAATGTAGTTTAGGATTCCTTTGGATAGCTACGGATAGATCTAGATATATAGCTAAGACAAGATTTTAAATGAGCCACTTTTAGAAATTTGTACTGTACACACAAGCACATGGGAGCACTTGGCTAATTGGTTTTGGACTGTTTGCAAATAAGTTAGGGAGCTTAAAATGAGAAACACTACCTCATGTGAAGATTGCAATACAGATCTTATACAGATGCTCCCTATGAAAAAAAAAAACAGCCAACACCGCTTTTGACGCAAACTGAAACTAGCATATTTACAATGAATGAATGAATGACTGGATGAATCAATGAATGGATGAATCTATCTATCCATCTATCTATAGATCCATCTATCTCTCCATCTATCTCTCTATCTATTTATCTATCTATCTATCTATCTATCTATCTATCTATCTATCTATCTATCTAGATTGCAACACAGATCTTATATAGATGCTCCCTATGAAAAAAAAAAACAGCCAACACCGCTTTTGACGCAAACTGAAACTAGCATATTTACAATGAATGAATGAATGACTGGATGAATCAATGAATGGATGAATCTATCTATCCATCTATCTATAGATCCATCTATCTATCTATCTATCTATCTATCTATCTATCTATCTATCTATCTATCTATCTATCTATCTATCTATCTATCTGTCTATCTATCTATCTATCTATCTATCTATCTATCTATCTATCTATCTATCTATCTTGTGTGAGTAATCTCGGGTATGCTTGGGTAGCCCATTGTGTGTATTCTTCTTCCCTTTCTAATAAAAAAAAAAGTGAGTGTTCCACTGGAATGGTGTATCCTACTGTTTGCCCTCCATGTCTTCATTCCTTTATGGGTATGGGTAATCTTGGTACGCAAGAATAACCCATTGTGTTTCCTCGTCTTCGTACTGGTACATGCATGCTAGGGTAATCCACTAACGGGCACGTTTATGTCCAGATTATGAAGTTTTTAAAAAAGCAATTTGTTTTCTCCACTATGAAGTATTAGGCACATAGGCCTATTTGTTCCCAACATGAAATTTTGCGCTTATTATGGAAGCTTTTTGTTCATTTTGTTAATTATTTCACAAATGAAAATTTACTATATTTTCCCATAAAAGCGGAAAATATCGGTCGAAATATACTTTCGACAAAAAATACCTGTATTGCTATTACAATTTATGCGATGTTGGATAGGTACCTACAATGTGTCAAACACAACTTTCACTTCTTCTTTTTCTTGTATTTGGACCATCCAATGACATCTCGCCAAGGGGATAAAAGCACATGAATAGGACTAAAAACGTGTAGAATAAAATCGTTGCGTCTAAAAACAGAGTGGTTCTACATGTACTTGGCGACAGCGGTCTTGAGGGCTTCCAAGGAAGGTGCCCCTGCCAAGCCTGCTGGTACACTCTAAAAAAAAAGGTGCGTAGTGTGGAGTGAAACACCTGTCAGGTGGACGTTAGAATTGAGGGCTGCACCAGAGGTGACAAGGTGCACCACCACCAGTGTGGTGCATCACACAAGAGCAAGGGGTGAATTGCACTTTTGTAGGGTGCATAAGATTGATGCCGGGTGCATCGGATTGATGCAGGGTGATTCATCCCTTGAAGCACCCTGCACTCTGATGCACCCTACAAATGTGCAATATACAGTGAATGGATGCTTGTTAGATCTGCAAAACAATGAAATAATTGGGTGGCTTGGTTATTGCATAAATTGTAGGGCAGTGCCAAACTGACAATCTCCTATTCTATGCTGTGGGCTGGCAAAGGCAGTGACCTGCCTCCAGTCAAATATGCTGGTGGGTGAGGCAATGTCAGGCTGCATCACTCTCCTGGAGCTGAGCTCAACTTGACTCAAAGTCTGCTCATTAGGGCACCATAAGTCTTGGGTGTCATGAATATGCATGACTGGAGGAGGGGGTTGAAGTTATATTTAGACCCAGTCCAATTAGTATAGCCAGTGACATTTACAAGACACCCAAGTGCACCTCTAATCACCCCAACCTCCTTCAGGTACCCCATTTCCGTCACCACTGGTGTGCCCTTCCAGTGGAGTTACTCTTTTTCACGTCCGCAAATACAATGCTGGGAAAATCTGGTGCATTTCTGCTGTGCACCAACCTGATCTCTAGGAGCTGTCCCAGTTGTCCAGTGTCATAGCAGGCTCATACTGAAATTTGCCAGTCTGCAGCCTGGCTACTCTCCATTGCCTTTACAGCATACCAACTTGTCAGTCAGAGCAACATTAATTGAAGAACTGCAGAAAACCAGATACCATACTGAGTAACAAGCAGTTCAGAAAATTGTGGCCAAAGTGGTAAATTTACCATGTATTATCCTCAGTGCAATAGATAGCACCTGCTTTATTGGTTGTGTCAGACAGAGCAACTTCAATGAAAACAGGAATCTGGGATTTTGATTAACGTAGAAGCAAAAAAGGATCTTTTGTTTAACATACAAACGCTTACCTACAACAAATCAGATTGCACAAATTATTAGGATATATATTTTCGGTTTATTTTACACCTTTGTATGGGTTGTTTAATCAGGAGAGTGAAGTAATTGGCTAAAATTACACCCACAAAATCTTTTTACGAAACTGGTTTCTGATTTTTTCTGACATGGAACGCGTGGCGCCATCTTTAATACAGAGCTTTTTGCAGAAAATGCTCAATTTTTATACGTGTGGCTCCGTCTATAACAGACGTGAACTCCTAATGTTTGTTTCAGTCCTCTGAAATTCAAACAAATTCTTACTAAAATGTAGCAAGCAGAATTTTTACAAATCAGAATATCCAACTCACATGATCATTCAATTATGAAGTGCTGAGAGGGAGAAGACGCCTCATTTGCTTACCTCTCACAATGGTCATCAGTTATTTGAGGATGAATTTTAATCTTCAGACTGACGACCAACAGGAGGCAATTTGAAAGACGGTGAGATTGTCTCGCTGTGAACCGTACGTAACACCCATATAATACATGAAAGTTATAAACAATATACCTTGTGAGGGACCACTTGTAAGCATCCTTATAAGAGGCCCCTTTCCTAAATTTGCTCATGCCATGAACCCCAAAAGGTTTTACAAACCATTCTACCCTGAAGAACCTTGTAGGGATCTTGTAAACTCCCCAGGGTTCTTTGACCTAGGGTGTTTCCCAAGCACCCTAAGAAAAGGTGCTTTCAGGCACCCCATGGAGAGCGGTCTTGAGGGCTTCCAAGGAAGGTGCCTCTGCCAAGCCTGCCGGTATAGTTCGTTCCACACTGGAATGGCACTATGGAAGAATGAATTCGTGTAACATTCGTGTTGCATCTGACCTTCCTTAGCTTCAAGTTGTGAAGGCATCTGGTTGCAGCTGTAGATGGTGGTGGTAGATAGCTCTGCGGGATATAGATGATGCCATGCAGTATTTTGTACATCTTAAGGATCTTGATGTTCATTCTTTTCTGCTGTAGCGATTTCCATTTGAGCAGTTTTAACATATCAGTCACTATATCCTCTCCAGAGCTTTTCCAGGGCTTGTTCATGACTAATCTAGCGGCCTGATGTTGTATGCCCTTAATTAACTTGATTTTGGTGGAGTGGTAAGGGTCCCATACTGAGGCACAGTATTCTAGTCCCGTTCATACAAGTCTGGTCTTGGTGGTCTGCAGGTCCATGTGGGTGTTAAACGACATTTTGCTGTCCAGCTCGACTCCGAGGTAGGGGTGGTGGTCTACGACAGTGAGTGGCTGCCCCGCATCTCACTGTCTGCCCCGCATCGTGTATTGGTGTCATTTCTTCATTACCAGGGTTAATATTCATGGTGTGACACTTCTTGATGTTCAAGGACATCTGCCATTTATCTGACCACTGCACAAGGGAGTTTAGGTGGTCTTGCAGCTTCATGTGTGCATATTGAGTACAGTTTATTGACCCCTGACTTAAAAAATAAAGAGCAAGCACATTAAGATTACAACTTGCTCGTTGATTATCTATCTATAGACATAGACATAGACATAGACATAGACACAGACATAGATTTATTGGTCATGAAACATGAAATTTGCTTGTGATGACATCATATGTACCTGTTACATTTTTTTCATTTCAATTGGATAAAACTAGCAGAGAGTGTAAGAACCTTTTATCATACATATAAGGAACACAGTATGAGTGACAGAACCAATTAAAAATTGTACAAACTTTTTCTGAATGAAGAGAAGACTCAATGGAAAACCTAAGAAAAGAAGACTGGAAAATGTCAAAACTGACCTTAACATGAAGACTGGTGTATCATACTAGGGATGGTGGCATTGAAAAATAGAGCAACTATTGCTGGGTCAACTTTGAGTCTCACCATAGACCGTAAAAAATCTATACATAATAGTACTACATATAATTATATATACTCGTGTATATATATAACATATATATATAACATATATATATATCTGTCTGTCTATCTACCTAAATATCTACCCATCTGCGTTTATATCAATCGGACCTACATATATATCTAAGTGTGAGCTATATCTTTCTTCCTCAATTCTTTCTTTCTTCCCTTCCTTCCTTCATTAATTTTCCTTCCTGGCACTTGTTTTTGCAGAAGGATGTCTGCACTGAGCCTCCCTCTGCTAAACGGTGTCGATTAGATGAAGATAATCGGGACATCAGTGAAAATGATGTCTGTTTATTTTGTGGAAAGAAGGCACACAGAAAAGGGCCATTGGCAACTATGACTGATGAAAATACCAAAATGAAACTGAGTCACATCGCTCATGAGAAACTTGACAACAGAGTCATGATTGAGCTGCAATCTTCGAAGTTAATTAAATATCACAAGTTATGTTACAGAAGTTACTCGAGACTTCAAGACAATAACAATACTGAGAAGTGGTTTCAAAAGTATGACATTGCTTTTCAACGTCTGATAGGAGACATCGAAAGTTGTCTATTGGAAGAACTGAAAACATTTCCCATGGACCGCCTATGTGAAATGTTCACCCAGCATTTAGAAGAACTCAGTCATCAGGGAGAGTGCATGTACACCAGACATCGCCTCAAACAGCGACTTGTTGAGTACTTTGGGGATAAAATTGGATTTCACTGTGACAATAACCTGCCTGAAATGGTGTATAGTGTCGAGGCCCTGAAATCCTACGTAAATTTGATGCCACAGTACGGCGAAGGAGACCACATCAGAAGTTTGCAAGCTGTAGATGATGGGCGAGAAGTCGGTTTAGATGATGACAAGGTTTCACTTGCTCATGCTGTTATGCTGGTAACTCGACATATAGCAGAAGAAATTAAACTGAAAACTGGGAAAAAGACGCCATCATACAGATTGGATCAGTTTACCAAAGAAAATTCAATTTCTGACTGCAGTCAAACACTGCTTCAGTTGATTTCACAACTTGTTTCAAAAGGCGAGACTAACAAGAAATCTGTGTCGATAACACAAGCTATACAGGCACTTGTGTCAAAGAATTTCAACCAAACAACACTGGGGTTGGCAATCAAAGTTCACACCTATTCAGGGTCAAGAGAAATAGTGGACATGCTACATGAACACGGCTTCTGTTCCAGTTATGATGAAGTGAGACGATTCAGAAAATCAGCTGCACTATTCACTTGCGAAGAAGACTTCCAAATCAAAGGGCTCTTGGATAGAAAAGGCCTAATCAGTGCATGGTGCGACAATTTTGATTTGAATGTGTTCACCCCAAACGGCATGCGAGAGACCCATTCTATGGCCATCGAATTTGTCCAACATGGTGAAGGTTTGAAAACTGATGAAACTGATGGGGTGACCATTTAATAGGCCTATCCAGGGGGCAGGTGGTTGTAGTATTTTTTGTAACAAATAATATCTTATTCAGATTTGGTGAAATAAATAATAAATAACTTCTGATGGGATATTTTATAAAAAGGTGTTGCTTTGTTTAGGAATGAATAGGCCTATTCGTGGACTTCGCCTGCTTTGAAATAAATAATGACTGACACCATTACCATGAAGTAAACAAGTTCTCACCGAGGAAGACTTGCAGCCCCCATCTGATTATTAAATGGTCACCCCTTCTGGCCTCACAAAGGAAGTCTTAAGACCTTGACCTGTCTCATGCATTGTTCCTATATATCTGATTTCTTACAGTATCTGTAACGGTAAAGACCAAAAGTTGATTTCATAGTTTATTTCAAATTATTCCTGTACAGGTACAAAACACCCTGCAACAGAAATATATTTGATATTTGGCTAACCACATAATGTAAGAAAAAGCGTGATCCCAAACCTGTAAGTGTGTATATGGACGCAGGATAATCATGAGGTAGACCCAGAACCCAAGTTATGTAGTTCGAAATATTCAACATAATCAAATCGAAATGAAATCCATAAAGTGTGACGAAAAATTGATCAAGCTCTCGGAAGTGCAAGTTCATCAATAAAATGCAACTGCTTAAAGGACAATTGGCTTTAAAACAAACATCATATCACCTCCACTTGACCATCAGAGCGAAACAGGTCCTTGGAGCTTGCATGACACACTTACAGTCTCTCATGTATGTGAGAAATCAGAAAATTAAGTTATACAGTCCATTAGACCTATTGGTAAACATCCCTTACTGTTGTGATTATTACACTTCTAAACACTAAAGAAGTTTTTCAGGATACGGGAACTTGGCTGGTTACTAAGAACTTATTTCCATTAAGGCTTAGTGGAGGTCACTAAGAGTGGGTAATCGAACCGTTTTTTGCGAATATTTTTTATAATCTTATTATATATGGGTGGAAACAAATGTTTTGCTTGAGTAAACCTGCAGTGTGATTATTATGTAATGCATTACAGAGATCATAACAGGAGCATTTAAGGGGACATTCTTAGTAGTCACCTTAGTTCCCTTATCCTGACAATACAGCTCTTTTAAGTGAAGCTGGCACACTTTTAAAACTTGATGTTCCAAAATGAAATTTATGAAGCAATTTAAATGGAGTTAATTGATCCCTGAAAGTATTGACCAAGTTGTTTTCCACATTAACCAATAAGCCTTTTCACACTTTGTTGGTAGATTTTCCTAGGTCTAAGAAAAATTCATGTAGACAAGAAAACACATTTGGGGTCATGAGAAAAAGGTAATTCATTTAACAGTTTTAGGGCTCTTTACCCTCTTTAAATTTTTTCATACTTCCTTTATGATACTTCCAAGATTTGTTTTTCATAGTGTGTCAGCTTCATTTAAAAGAGCTTTATTGGTGGCCAGGCCAATGGTGGGCTATGTCCATGAGAATATCTTGATAGATGACGTTTGTATTTCAATACTATATATATATGGATTTTATTGACGACTCAATATCAAACAGTGATGCATGTGTCATTCAAATATATGAAACACTTACTTACTATTGGCACTCCCAGTGTGCATGACAAGTGAGGACACATCTTCAGTGTTGATTCTAACTGCTACCAACAATAGCTTTCTGGCTTTCTAAGTAGGTACGAATAACCAATTAATATGCCTTCACTGGTGTATGGTTGTTTGATGCTGATAATGATGCTACGTTCTCACGACAGTTGTTTTGTGTCGACTAAGCAGCCTTGGTGCCAGGAAGCCATATTATAGTGATTAAAGCCAATTTCGGACAATTACATAATTAATTAAAGGTCATACATGTACATCATCATGAGTGACTCCTTAGGACGACGAGGCACTCATTTTGCCGAATCACTCGTTATTGGCACCAAATCATCACCATTGTGTAGCAAAAGTGTGCCAGCGTAATTCCATTGCCTCAATGATAAAGTAGCATCGCCCAGGCAGGCTCTAGCGTAGCCCAGGAAGTCCAGAGACCATCATCTACGCCCTAGCAAAGAGCTGTGCAGGAGAAACAAACACTAGTGTCAGAGAAAAATCAGCGATTTGTGCAGTGGCGTCAATGAAATTGTATTGAATTAATGCTAAAGTAGCATCGCCTAAGCAGCATGCAGCATTGCCTGGGCAGTCTGTACCATTGTCCAAGTACTTCAGGGATCTTTCAGGCTTTTGCTTCATGGAACTTTGCTTTGCCATTATTCAACATCTTGAAACTTGATGAATCAAAAAGCTATGCTTCGACTACTTGTCATGTGACTTATAGGAACAGTAGGCAACATTTTTACCTTCAGCGAACAGAGTTCTAAGAAGGTATTGTAATCACTTGGATAAAATATCTATATTCCATGGGGCGGGCGTGCGTTTTGGGCGGCGGGCGGATCGATCGACCACTATTGCATACCTACATGTAATTTGGTAAACACACCAATTTTTTGGTTTTATTGTGATCGTCTAAAAGTGCTATTTGCTGAAGGTTTGCTGCTGCGCAGCTTATGTTTAGGTACGCCTTTGATGAGATGTTCGTCACTGATATTTTGAAACTAGCTGAATCTTTAACTATTTCCTGGAAAATGTAGAAATGTCGTAGCAAAAAACCCCTGAATCATTGCCGTGAGAACGTAGTATCAGAGCAGGGGAAATTGATATATTTGAATGACTTGCAGAACCCTTCAGGTGTTGTATTATGTGAAATCCAATGCCTCCATTAGGGCAACACCCTGTGGCTTTTCAGCCTTTACTGTGAGATCTTGGTATAAGGAACCATTCAGAATTTATAACTACCCCCCTCCCATAGCAGTTTTTTTCAGAAGTTGTAAAACTAACAAGACCTAATCATGCAGACATTTTTTGGTGTGAAACCTTTGAATCTCAGGCGGCTTTCTGTTCTGTGTTGCCCCTGGTTGTACAGTATCTATTTTACAGGGGCTGCTTGTAATGTGCTCCCTGAGATTCCGCGATTATCCCGTGTTGCAATGGATAACATGCAGCTTGCTAGTAAATCTTCGGTTGAACTCCTTCACTTCAATGGAGACAAGAAGCCAATCCCACCAAAACTGGACTTGCATAGTGGACTTCCATATGACCTCCTCTGTAGATCTGCTGCTAGTATCCAGACTGCCCTTGAGAAAGACTTGTCTTGGTTGGTATCAATTGCACTCGTAAGCACAGATGATGATCCAAAAGCTGAATGGACCGGAACAATGGCTTCCTCTTCCAAACTAGATGGACGTGCTTATGGCCCTGCAAGCGCTTTCATGTTTGGTCCTTTAATCAATTCTACACCATCTCATCCAGACACTGTTGTTACAACCATGACCTTCCTAGATGATGCCCTGAAATCAAGGAAGTATGTGGTTTTGTCGGCTGACATGCAGCTGTACAAAATAATCCTTCAAGTAAAGTGGTCTGACCCTCAACACTGGAAAAATCTGGTTGTTCGCCCTGGCGGAATGCACACATTGATGTCCTTTGTGGGATGTGTTGGAGTCCTGATGAATGGAAGTGGACTGCAGGATCTATTGAAAGTGGCATTTTAAGGGGTTCCTAACATGCTAAATGGAAAGGCTTGGCCAAAGGCTGTACCAGGACTCCGGATGGTAGTTACAAGTATTTTGCAACCATTACTCAAGGATGAAGAAGTCACCATAGAGGCACTGCAATTCAAGTTAGATGAAGCAAGGAATTCCCCAACTGGACGCCTTTGGATCGATTGTCTGATCATTCCCGTGGTCATCATGCACCTCTATTTGCGAGCAGAACGAGAGGGCGACTGGCTACTTCACCTCTATTGTTTAAAGAGGATGGTTCCGTATTTTTTTTCTGCCGGCCACTTCAACTATGCTAGGTACATATCCTGGCACCTTGTAGACATGTCTTCAACACTGCCAAGAGAAATTGAAGAAGCGTTTCTGAGAGGGGAGCATGTATGCAGGCATGGCAACGGATGGTTTAATGCTGTGTTCCTAGATCAGTTTGGTGAACAAACTTACATAAGGTATGGAAAGTCAAAAGGTGGGCTGATTGGAAAATCGTTGTCTTCTGAACAAGTTGCCGAGTGGGTCCTGTCCCATCATGTGTGCAATTCACTGTCATTGACAATGGACAAAATGTTTGACGCTGAGAATGACGCAAAGAATGAACCGTGCAGCCATAAGGAGAACGGAAGAAGCAGAAGAAAACTGGATGCTGATGACCGTGAGAAAGTGTTAAGTGAAGTCTCCCGACACACAAATCCACTCCTGACACTGCCAGACGACCCATTGCACAACATCGTAAATGGAAAGGTAGCCCAAAAGGAAGTCAATGTGGACGCAGCTGTCCTCATAGGTGAGAAAATGGCTACACATTTCAACCAAGAATTGCCAAATGGCTTTTATGAGTCACTGAAGAAGAAAGTGATAACAATGGAATGTTTAAAGAAGCATGTAAAAATAGGTGACTCCAACATATATGACATGGAAAAGTTTTATGGCCGTCTGCTAGTAACATCACAGAGCCGGAATCTGAAACTGAGCGAGCTTTTCAAGTACGAGTTAGCCACAATGCCCAGCGCACTCTTTGATGAATATGGGGACATGCGGAAAGGATCAAAGGCAGCATTGTTGCAAAAGACGGCAGTGTTCAGGGAGGATATCAACATTCCTGTTGATATGCAGCTGGTTGATGGCAATGAGGCCATTTACCATACCCACTGGCCGAGAAATTCAACCTTGCTGAAATTTGCAAAAGGCTTCATTGATTCATTTGCCACTGCCACAGACACCATTGTCATATTTGACAACTACAAGGAGGAATCCATCAAATCACCTGAACGGCACAGAAGAGCAAGAGGTATCCTCACTCATGACTATGAGCTGAAAGAAGATACCATTCTTCCTTCAAGAGATGCTATCATGAAGAACATCAAGAACAAACAATCCCTCATCAAGTTCTTATGCAGCACAAGCCATAGCAAGAAATCAATCAAACTGATTGGGGAAGAAAGCCCTTACAATCACGAAGAAGCTGATGTGAAAATTCTGAGCTATCTACTGAATGTGCACCAGGACAAAAAACATGTTCAGATCCTTGCAGATGACACAGACATATTTGTACTCTCTGTGTATTTTTGCTGGATGTACAAGCCTGTTGCTCAAATATCTATGAGGAAGTATGACGGAAAAGTTATTGACATCACTGCAACAGTTCAGAAACTAGCAGAAAAGTCATCAGACTTACTTGCAGTGCATGCATTGACTGGATGTGATTCAGTATCCTATCCCTATGGCAAAGGCAAAACTACTGCTGTGAATCTTCTTCTGAACACTTCGTTGAAACTGCAAGCATTTGTTGATCCGACTGCTCCTGAAGAAACATGGATCAATGAAGGTCTAAAGTTTCTGTCAAGCTTGTATGGAGGAACAGGTACACTTCCTCTGGGTTTCCTGAGGTATTCGATCTTCAGTAAGAGAAAAGAAGTTCCCAAAATCAAGAGCCTTCCTCCAACAGATGCTGCAGCAGTGCAACACGTCAGACGTGCCCGCCTTCAAGTGCTGATATGGAATGCCGCTGACCAAATTTCTCCCCCTGAAGTCGACATCATGGACTATGGATGGATGAATAACAGTGATGTGTTGACTCCAAGAACAGGTGTTTTGAATATTGCACCACCGTCGATCCTCGAGTGCATTGCATGCAACTGCAGATCTGCTACTCCTTGCTCAACCAAACGTTGCAGTTGTCACGTCAATGGTCTTTCTTGCACCACCTTTTGCAAATGTGGTGCTGAAGATAGTTGTGCAAACAAGTACACTGTCCAGACAAGACAGGATGAATCGGACACTGATGGTGATGATGAGGATGATGATGACAACAGTGATGATGACAATGATGATTAAAGCATTGAAAATTACTAAGGTACTCTTCCAAGGAATAGATCAGGAAACAAGAAGCTCAAAATGACGGACGATCCCCTGCATCCACCACCTCCCGCTCCCCGTCTACCATAATGGTTCAGTAAAATTTTGTAAACTGTGGGGGAAATCAGTTACCTCAAAGCAGCTTTCAGATGGAGATTAGCCAACCTATATCTACCTTTTCTTTCCTCTTCTTCCAGTATAGTACAGGAGCCATAATTGATTATTGAATTTCTCACCAATCATTGGCAACCAATGGTTAGTAGTCTCTAGTGATTGACAGGAGCTGTGCCGGGAGGGGTACTTGTACCCCTCAAGCAGCTACTGTAACCGGAGAGGTCTAGTCATGAAGGGATGAAAGCAGTTGGTCATTAACACCTCTGATCGTTCTTCTCTCTTATTATCTCTGGCTCTATTCATCTTTATGCAACTTTGTATTCTAAATAATTTGGTAGATAGTTGAGTAATACACTAAAGAAGCAAGCTCACTGATATCAAAGTGCAAGGAAACTAGGAAAAATGCATGCTTCCAGAGATAACACTTCGGATGCAAGAAAAAGACACAACTTCAAGTAACACAAAAAGGAACCGTATCCAGAACAAGGATCTGGAAATGCAAGGAACTGGGAAGATACATGCAAGAAAAAGACAAAACTTCCACACATCTCTTAGGATGCCACAAAACCAATAAGACTTCAAGTAAAACATAAAGGGACCATATCCAGACCAAGGATCTTAAAATACAAAGAATCTGGTAAGATACATGCATCCAGAGTTAACTTAAGATGGAAGAAAAAGGCACAACTTCCAGACATATCATTAAGGATGCAAGAAAAATACACAAAACTTCCAGATATATCTCTCAGGATGCCACAAAACCAGCTAGACTTCAAATAGAAGATCAAGGAACCGTATCCAGACCAACAATCACTAAATGCAAGGACACTAGGAAAATACATACTTCCAGAGATAACACTTAGGATGCAAGAAAAAGACTCAACTTCAAGCAACACGTGAAGGGTCCATATCCAGACCAAGGATCTGGAAATGCAAGGACACTAGGAAAACGCATGCTTCCAGAATAACACTTAGGATGCAAGAAAAAGACTCAACTTCAAGCAACACGTAAAGAGTCCGTATCCAGACCAAGGATCTCGAAATGCAAGGACACTAGGAAAACGCATGCTTCCAGAATAACACTTAGTATGCAAGAAAAAGACTCAACTTCAAGCAACACGTAAAGGGTCCGTATCCAGACCAAGGATCTCGAAATGCAAGGACACTAGGAAAACGCATGCTTCCAGAATAACACTTAGGATGCAAGAAAAAGACTCAACTTCAAGCAACACGTAAAGGGTCCGTATCCAGACCAAGGATCTCGAAATGCAAGGACACTAGGAAAACGCATGCTTCCAGAATAACACTTAGGATGCAAGAAAAAGACTCAACTTCAAGCAACACATAAAGGGTCCGTATCCAGACCAAGGATCTCGAAATGCAAGGACACTAGGAAAACGCATGCTTCCAGAATAACACTTAGGATGCAAGAAAAAGACTCAACTTCAAGCAACACGTAAAGGGTCCGTATCCAGACCAAGGATCTCGAAATGCAAGGACACTAGGAAAACGCATGCTTCCAGAATAACACTTAGGATGCAAGAAAAAGACTCAACTTCAAGCAACACGTAAAGAGTCCGTATCCAGACCAAGGATCTCGAAATGCAAGGACACTAGGAAAGTGCATGCTGCCAGAGATAACACTTAGGATGCAAGAAAAAGACTCAACTTCAAGCAACACGTAAAGGGTCCTTATCCAGACCAAGGATCTCGAAATGCAAGGACACTAGGAAAACGCATGCTTCCAGAATAACACTTAGGAAGCAAGAAAAAGACTCAACTTCAAGCAACACATAAAGGGTCCGTATCCAGACCAAGGATCTGGAAATGCAAGGACACTAGGAAAATACATACTTCCAGAGATAACACTTAGGATGCAAGAAAAAGACTCAACTTCAAGCAACATGTGAAGGGTCCATATCCAGACCAAGGATCTGGAAATGCAAGGACACTAGGAAGACGCATGCTTCCAGAATAACACTTAGGATGCAAGAAAAAGGCACAACTTCAAGTAACACGTAGAGGGTCCGTATCTAGACCAAGGATCTCGAAATGCAAGGACACAAGGAAAATGCATGCTACCAGAAATAACACTTAGGATGCAAGAAAAAGACTCAACTTCAAGTAACACGTTGAGGGTCCGTATCCAGACCAAGGATCTCGAAATGCAAGGACACTAGGAAAACGCATGCTTCCAGAATAAAACTTAGGATGCAAGAAAAAGACTCAACTTCAAGCAACACGTAGAGGGTCCGTATCCAGACCAAGGATCTCGAAATGCAAGGACACTAGGAAAACGCAAGCTTCCAGAGATAACACTTAGGATGCAAGAAAAAGACTCAATTTCAAACAACACATAAAGGGTCCGTATCCAGACCAAGGATCTCGAAATGCAAGGACACTAGGAAAACGCATGCTTCCAGAATAACACTTAGGATGCAAGAAAAAGACTCAACTTCAAGCAACACGTAAAGGGTCCTTATCCAGACCAAGGATCTCGAAATGCAAGGACACTAGGAAAACGCAAGCTTCCAGAATAACACTTAGGATGCAAGAAAAAGACTCAACTTCAAGCAACACGTAAACGGTCCGTATCCAGACCAAGGATCTCGAAATGCAAGGACACTAGGAAAATGCATGCTTCCAGAATAACACTTAGGATGCAAGAAAAAGACTCAACTTCAAGCAACACGTAGAGGGTCCGTATCCAGACCAAGGATCTCGAAATGCAAGGACACTAGGAAAGTGCATGCTGCCAGAGATAACACTTAGGATGCAAGAAAAAGACTCAACTTCAAGCAACACGTAAAGGGTCCTTATCCAGACCAAGGATCTCGAAATGCAAGGACACTAGGAAAACGCATGCTTCCAGAATAACACTTAGGATGCAAGAAAAAGACTCAACTTCAAGCAACACATAAAGGGTCCGTATCCAGACCAAGGATCTGGAAATGTAAGGACACTAGGAAAATACATACTTCCAGAGATAACACTTAGGATGCAAGAAAAAGACTCAACTTCAAGCAACATGTGAAGGGTCCATATCCAGACCAAGGATCTCGAAATGCAAGGACACTAGGAAAACGCATGCTTCCAGAATAACACTTAGGATGCAAGAAAAAGGCACAACTTCAAGTAACACGTAGAGGGTCCGTATCTAGACCAAGGATCTCGAAATGCAAGGACACAAGGAAAATGCATGCTACCAGAAATAACACTTAGGATGCAAAAAAAAGACTCAACTTCAAGCAACACGTTGAGGGTCCGTATCCAGACCAAGGATCTCGAAATGCAAGGACACTAGGAAAACGCATGCTTCCAGAATAACACTTAGGATGCAAGAAAAAGACTCAACTTCAAGCAACACGTAGAGGGTCCGTATCCAGACCAAGGATCTCGAAATGCAAGGACACTAGGAAAACGCAAGCTTCCAGAGATAACACTAAGGATGCAAGAAAAAGACTCAATTTCAAACAACACATAAAGGGTCCGTATCCAGACCAAGGATCTCGAAATGCAAGGACACTAGGAAAACGCATGCTTCCAGAATAACACTTAGGATGCAAGAAAAAGACTCAACTTCAAGCAACACGTAAAGGGTCCTTATCCAGACCAAGGATCTCGAAATGCAAGGACACTAGGAAAACGCAAGCTTCCAGAATAACACTTAGGATGCAAGAAAAAGACTCAACTTCAAGCAACACGTAAACGGTCCGTATCCAGACCAAGGATCTCGAAATGCAAGGACACTAGGAAAATGCATGCTTCCAGAATAACACTTAGGATGCAAGAAAAAGACTCAACTTCAAGCAACACGTAGAGGGTCCGTATCCAGACCAAGGATCTCGAAATGCAAGGACACTAGGAAAACGCATGCTTCCAGAATAACACTTAGGATGCAAGAAAAAGACTCAACTTCAAGCAACACGTAAAGGGTCCTTATCCAGACCAAGGATCTCGAAATGCAAGGACACTAGGAAAACGCATGCTGCCAGAATAACACTTACGATGTAAGAAAAAGACACAACTTCCAGACATGTCTCTTAGGATGCCAAAAAACCAATTAGACTTCAAGTAGCAGATTAAGGAACCATATCCAGACTAACGATCGGGCAATGCAAGGAATATAGAAAGATGCATGCGTCCAGGGATAATGCTTTGGATGCAAGAAAAAGACACAATATATGTAATACAACTTCAAGTAACACATAAAAGAACTGTCAAGGATCTAGAAATGCAAGGAAACTGGGAAGATACATGCATCCAGACTACAGAGATAACTTAAGATGCAGGAAAAAGACCCAACTTCCAGACATATCATTAAGGATGAAAGAAAAAGCCAAATTTCCAGACATATCACTTAAGATGCCACTCAAACTAGACTTCAAGTAAAAGATGAAGGAGCCATATCCAGACCAATGATCACGAAATGCAAGGATACTAGAATACATACTTCTAGAGATAACACTTAGGATGCAAGAAAATTACACAACTTCAAGTAACACGTAAAGGGCCTGTATCCAGATCAATGATCTCGAAATGCAAGGACACTAGGAGAATACATACTTCCAGAGATAACATTTAGGATGCAAGAAAAAGACACAACTTCAAGTAACACATAAAGGAACTGTCAAGGATCTAGAACTGCAAGGAAACTGGGAAGATACATGCATCCAGACTACAGAGATAACTTAAGATGCAAGAAAAAGACCCACCTTCCAGACATTATTAAGTATGCAAGAAAAAGACAACATTTCCAGACATACCACTTAAGATGCCACTCAAACTAGACTTCAAGTAAAAGATTAAGGAGCCATATCCAGACCAATGATCTCGAAATGCAAGGACACTAGGAAAATACATACTTCCAGAGATAAAACTTTGGATGCACGAAAAAGACACAACTTCATGACATATCATTAGGGATGAAAAGAAAGACCAAGTTTCCAGACATATCACTGAAGATGCCCCAAATCTAGTAACAGATTAAGGAGCCATATCCAGACCAACGATCTCGAAATGCAAGGACACTAGGAAAATACATACTTCCAGAGATAACACTTCAGATACAAAGAAAGACACAACTTCAAGTAACACATAAAGGGTCCGTATCCAGACCAATGATCTCGAAATGCAAGGACACTAGGAAAATACATACTTCCAGAGATAACACTTCAGATACAAAGAAAGACACAACTTCAAGTAACACATAAAGGGTCCGTATCCAGACCAATGATTTCGAAATGCAAGGACACTAGGAAAATACATACTTCCAGAGATAACACTTCAGATACAAGGAAAAGACACAACTTCAAGTAACACATAAAGGGTCCGTATGCAGACCAAGGATTTCGAAATGCAAGGAAACTAGGTAAAGGGTCCATATCCAGACCAAGGATCTCGAAGTGCGAGGACACTAGGTAAAGGGTCCATATCCAGACCAAGGATCTCGAAGTGCGAGGACACTAGAAAAATGCATGCTTCCAGAAATAAAACTTACGATGCAAGAAAAAGACACAACTTCCAGACATATCATTTAGGACGCAAGATAAAGACAAAGCTTCCAGACGTATCTCTTAGGTTGCCAAAAAACCAATTAGACTTCAAGTAGCAGATTAAGGAACCGTATCCAGACCAAAGATCGCGCAATGCAAGGAAACTAGGAAGATGCATGCGTCCGGAGACAATGTTTTGGATGCAAGAAAAAGACAGAACTTCAAGTAACACATAAAGGAACTGTCTAGGATCTAGAAATGCATGAAACTGGGAAGATACATGCATCCAGACTACAGAGATAACTTAAGATGCAGGAAAAAGACCCAACTTCCAGACATATCATCAAGGATGCAAGAAAAAGCCAAATTTCCAGACATATCACTTAAGATACCACAAAACTAACTGGAAAAAGACACAACTTCTAGTAACATGTAAAGGGTCTGTATCCAAGGATTTTGAAATGCAACAACACTAGGAAAATGCATGCTTCCGGAGATAACACTTCGGATGCACGAAAAAGACACAACTTCATGACATATCATTAGGGATGAAAAAAAAGGCAAAGTTGCCAGACATATCACTGAAGATGCCACATATCTAGTAACAGATTAAGGAGCCATATCCAGACCAATGATCTCGAAATGCAAGGACACTAGGAAAATACATACTTACGGAGATAACACTTAGGATGCAAGAAAAAGACACAACTTCATGTAACACATAAAGGAACTGTCAAGGATCTCGAAATGCAAGGACACTAGGAAAATGCATGCTTCCAGAGATAACACTTCAGATGCAAGGAAAAGACAACTTCAAGTAACACGTAAAGGGTTTTGAAATGCAGGGACAAAATAACACATAAAGGGTCTGTATCCTGACCAAGTATCTCGAAATGCGAGGACACTAGGAAAATGCATGCTTCCAGAGATAAAACTTAGGATGCAAGAAAAAGACACAACTTCATGACATATCATTAGGGATGAAAAGGAAGACAAAGTTTCCAGACATATCACTGAAGATGCCAAAAATCTAGTAACAGATTAAGGAGCAATATCCAGACCAACGATCTCGAAATGCAAGGACACTAGGAAAATACATACTTCCAGAGATAACACTTCAGATACAAAGAAAGACACAACTTCAAGTAACACGTAAAGGGTCCGTATCCAGACCTAGGACATGCCACTTAGGACGCCACAAAACTAATTAGACTTCAAGTAACAGACTAAGGAGCCGTATCCAGACCAAGGATCTTGAAATGTAAAAGGACACTAGTAAAATACATCCTTCCAGAGATAACAGTCAGGATGCAAGAAAAAGACGCGGCTTCAAGTAACACGTAAAGGGTCCGTATCGAGACCAAGGATCTCTAAAGGCAAGGACTTTGACGAGAATTCTTCGGAGACACGCTTCAATACTTCCACTCATAGGCCCTTTTTAACATTACATTAATGAATTTAACTGAATGTGCTCACCTTATATGAGGAAAGCCAAGTAGCTACACAGGAGGAGGAAGAAAAGCTGAAGATCAAATCATACACACTGCTTTGCACTTGAGATGGAGGTATTCCAAAAGGAGAGAATCATTGAAGAGACAATCAAAAAGCTGCTCAAATGCAAGATAAGAATGAGGCCACCTTTATCAACATTGGGTCTACAAGTCTTCCCATGTGGATGATCTGCTGAAGGATCGAATGGAAAATTGCCTTGGTTGACAGTGGCCACAAAGACTCAAACAAATGTCACGTGACTCACATCAACGATTAACCAAGCAAAGTCCATCATCAAATGATCTTCATAGTTGATGAATTTAGGCAGTAATCTGATTGTGTGATTCATTTTTGTTGGCGCTGCAACTGTGGTATCAAACCACAAAACCTTGTATATAAAAAATACTTGTATATAAATAGCTTAATCTTTTGGAAATCCATGTAGATAGGAGATTCAAAGCATTGTGTTTCTTTAATTGTGCAGAAAAAGTTAGAATGTTTGGATGAGTAATCTACATTTCTGTACAGTGATAATGACTGTACATTTACGAGTACATATGTCAATATTTATATAATAATACCTTAAGTCATAAGTGGGCTGAAAAATTAACCAGGGATTGATATCCCTTCAAATTTGTTTGCCTTATCATATGGTTAGCCTTGACACCTTTTAAAATAAGCATTTTCTATTTTGTGTAAGCAAATAACAAGTTTTAATTAGCTATATTAATGCTTATTCAGTGATCACTATCCTTTCTTCTACTGCCAAAATTCCTCTGTTTTAAAATGAAAGCCTTTTTAATGTAGGCCTGCCTGTATGTATTAACATAATATTATGTGTAATTATGTGTTAGGGCTGTGCATGGGATGGTAAGAATGACATCTGCAATCAGGTCCTAAGCAGGGGCCGTATTATATGTCTCGATGGTTGTTAGTGTTGACATTAAATACCGCAGACAAATATTTTATTTTTATGCGATGTTATTAGTAATTCTGTGTCTGTTATTATGATATTTTCTCCTGTTACCCGCCATTTATGTTTTATGGAGGGTCTATGTACCCCAAATCCACTGAGAAAAAAAACGTTTTCCGTCGGTGCAGGGTATAAGCCTCTGGCTACCTGACTATGAGTTAGTGTAGCACTGGCCAGGAAACCCATTGTCCCCCTGCTGTTCACCTACCCTTCTACCACCAACCCCCCAACCCCCCAACCCTGCAGGCCTCCACTTACACTGTATCTCAGACTATCTCTGCTGGCACACACAACTGCAAGTTGGAAGCCTGCAGGAACTGACCCACATACTTTGTCAAAGCTCGATACCGAAGAAACCAAAATGTGCAGAATTCCAATAAGTTATGTCCTAAACCCACGCTGTCAACTTCTACCCCTTCCTGTGGGTAACAGGTACCCATTAGAAGAAAAATCATAATATGTTTTAACTGAATATATATATGTGGCCTGTGGTTGTGATTGAAATATCCTCATAATATTACATATTTTTTACAGAAGAAATGCACGAGTAGCCAAAAATGTATTAGATTCAGGTTCAGTTTTTCCAAAAAGGGCTTAGATTATTTTTTCAACATTTGCTCCTCCCTATGGGAAACAAAGTGTTCCATAGCAACTAAAATTTTGATATGCATTGACTTCGTAATTATGTGACTGGTAATTACTCGCATTATTGGATATCAAGAGAAGAAACCAAAATTGTGGAAAATGCGCAATAAAGGCTGGTATATTTTACTCAGAAACTCAATTGTAACCTTTCCCTGCAGCTATCAGATGTCCAAAGCATCCAAAATTTGAATATTGTTGACAAAATATTTGTGTGTCCTGCAGTTTCAAGTGGTACTTCCTCATAACTGAGTACATTTTCTAACATAAGAAACAAAGGATCTGGAAAATGTGCAAAAAACGATGGTAAATTTACCCCAAAAATAGAGGGTGCAGTTTCAAACTTTGTCCCTCCCTGTGGGTAGATTGTGTCCATAGCAACCAGAATTTTAATAGGTAATTACTAAATATCTGTGTGGCCTGTAATTTTATGCATAATATACCCTCATAATGTGGTATATCCTTTGACCGAAGGAACAATGATTTTGAAATTTGTTCGATGAATGATAGTAGATTTTGCCAAAAACTGAGGGTGGGTTTTCAACTTTGACCCCTCCCCGTGGGTAAAAGGTTAATATGTCAGCCAAAATGTGGATACATATTGATGTAATATTGGTGTCTCATGCAGTTATGAGTGACATTTCCTCATAATGTAGCATATTTTTAAACATAGTAAGCAAAGGATGTGAATAATGTGCATAAATGCAAGTAAATATTGCCCAAAAACGGGTGGTGCAGTTTTTGCCTTTACCCCTCCCTGTGGGTAACAAGTATCCATGGCAACCAAACTTTTAATAGGTAATTAATATATCTGTGTGGCCTGTAATTATGTGCATAACATATCCTCATAAAGTTGCATATCTATAGACAGAAGGAACAAAGATTGCAGAAAATGTACAATAAATGACGATAGCTTTCTCCCTAAAATTGAGGGCGAGTTTTCAACTTTGACCCCTCCCTGTTGGTAAAAGGTTGATATGACAACAAAAATATGGATACATATTGATTTAATATTGGTGTCTCCTGTGGTTATGAGTGACATTTCCTCATAATGTAGCATATTTTTAAACATAGTAACCAAAGGATGTGAATAATATGCAATAAAGGCAAGTAAATATTGCCCTAAAACGGATGGTGCAGTTTTTGCCTTTACCCCTCCCTGTGGGTAACAAGTATCCATGGCAACCACAATTTATACATATATGTTAAGCTAACTTATGTGCCTTTTTAGTATATAAGAAATTATCTTGATAGATTGAATAGTCTTGGTATAACCTAAAAATATTTAAGTACATATACCAATTTTAGGTGAATTTTTTAATATTTATCGTTATTCTTGACCCTGTTTGACCCTAAAATCAGGTCAAAGTGCATTTTTTAAATTTTTGGTAAAAACTACGTAAAATCATCTTCATTTGTGAAAAATTTGAGAATAATATTTAAAAAATGTAGGAAGTTATGATAAAAAGATTTTTAAGATGCACGCTTTATGAAACGACACGAAAATCAAGAGGTCGTTGACCTTTGACCCCTCATAGAAAAACTCCTTCCCACTTTCAGAATGTAAAAATCATCATTTCTGAAACCTGAAAGTGTCCTCTTTCAAATGGTACCAAATTCAAGTGGTGCTCTCATGAGTAAGACTAGTACAAGAAATAAGCCACTTTTTTCAGATATCCTCCTGACTATTCCCAAATAAGCAAATTGATTCTTTGGAAAAAATACAACTTAAATTTCTCAAAAATCTTCTTGGGGTCAGAAGTCAGACTTCAACTGTAGCAATTTTAGCAGATACTGGCAGATTCCCATTAATCTATAGACAACAAATATCTGCAATTAACTACTGGCATAGATTAAAAATTGAGAACTGTCCAAAACTACTTCGTAAATGTTATGAAATCCAAGTGGCTCTGAACCACAAGAAGTTGCCTTGTTGGTTGTCTAGAATACACCAAGTTCTCATTGATTATGGAATTAGTGATTCAGAAATGAAACCCAGTAAAATAGCATCTTTGGTATATAAAAAAGCAGGGGAAGATATGTTGGCTGACATAAACAATAGTGATAAAAACCCAAAATTAAGAACATATAAACTATTTAAAACAGACTTACGCATTGAACCATATTTAAATTTTAACTTACCTATGTATGTGTATCGCAGTGTAGCCAGATTCAGGCTAAGCTCTCACAATTTAAAGATAGAGCTGGGGAGACACAAACGCCCCTACGTACCCGCTGATGAAAGATTATGTAAAAGATGTACAACAGGACTTGTAGAGGATGAATTTCACTGTCTTATGATTTGTGATTTTTGGAAAGACAACAGAGTCGTACTATTTGACACGGCAGCCAAAACGATAGAAAACTTCTCCGTTTTAAATCCTCAAGCTCAGTTTATTAAAATACTAGCAAATAAATCATCTGAAATAAATTCTGCATTAGGTAAATTCTTAAACATTGTCATAAAAACTGATAACAGTGCTTAATGTAAGTTATAATTAATTAAATCAGCCCACAAGGTCAGGGTGGTTAATGGCACTGACACATTGTTTTCACGTGTGGTTTGCTGGCAATAAATTGTTTGTAAATATATGCCTTGTATATCATTTTTATGCATATTTATGTTGCTGTCATACCTTTTGTAAATAGCATATTTATCTAACTGTGTGTCACCTTTTAGTAAATTTTGTAAATATTATATTCATCAACCTGAACATTTTTCTATTGACTTCCTTTCTCTATGATTTCATCCCTCATAAATTTGTATATATTGGTGCTATGTACGTACTATGGTTCTGTACCATCTCAGTGCTAAATTTCGCCTGTAGATCTGGCCTGTTGTGATTTAAATGTATTATTGCTGCTGTGATTTAATGTTTTATCTCAATATGTGGAAGAAGCTTGAGCCGCCTCAGTGCTAAATATTGCCAATATATCTGGCAAAGTGTTAATTTAAAATATATTATTGCTACTGTGATTAATGTTTTATTTACTTATGTAGAAGTAGCTTTAGACTTTTATATTTTTAGTGTGTTAGTATTAGAACCAGTTTCTGTTTTTGTTTTTTAACCTGTATATTGCTATTTCTTGTAACTGACTTTTTGGTCAAATGTGACCTATGTTTGAGTCAATAAAAACCTATATATTATTGGGCACAAACTAGTGCTACTCTTAGTGCCAAGCATTTTAGGTTACTTGATCATTAGTATTGGGCAAAAACTATGTCTATCCCTGACATTGAGTTCAGTCAGTGCCTGCTACATTCCCTCCTTTAATCCAGTGTGTCCCTCAAAACTTGGGATTTAAAGAAATGACATCTATAATGCATAAATTATAGATGGCCTATTATAGGGCTGTTGTCTTCTGGACTCGACATTTTAACTTAATAAAAGCAAAGCATGCACTTCTATATGCTTCATTCTAATGGGCAGCTTAACTGGGTAGGTCCTCTGCACTTACAGAGTTACACCTTCCTAATGAGGCTCTCGATGGGGTTTGTGTCCCCATGTCCTTTGGCCATTTTACTTTTGAATTACCTGTCCCTTGCAATTTTATTACTGGTACTTCTGAATTCCCTGTCCCTCACTGCTGAATGGAGTTTTATGTCCCCCTTCCCTTTGCCATTTTACTTTTGAATTCCCTGTCCCTTGATCATTTTACATTTCAGTTCCTGCCCCCCATGTCCCCCCATCCAGAGCCTCCTTAATAATTGTCTGTATAATTTGGATTTTAAAATACTTATTTCGTTGAATTAGTACTACGAGATCATAGCTTCTGGCAAGTACATAAGAATGTCTATACATGCTTGATGCCACACTGGGATAATTTACCTAAATCTTTCACCTATTCATTGAATGTGCAGTTCTCAATTACAATTGTAGTTGTCATTCTTGGTTCCAATTGGTGAGCTTAACATGTTTGACATTTATCAAGAAATTTTAAAGCCACATATTCTAAGTGTTATATCTTCATTTCATGTTGCATTATGTCTAGATTCCAATATACCACAATAGCTCATTACAGATGACAAGTCCTTTAAAAGAATTTTAAGGAAAATCTCCCGATTTCAGGTGCAAAGACTGTTCTAAGGCCTGACTCATAATATTGGAAAGGTGTTAATTGCTATTTGGGTAAAGTTATGTGTGAAAGACATTCCTTCTCTTAGATGTGTTAATTGCAATTGAAAGACTGACTGAGGTGTGAAGTCAACCTGAACGATTACATGATATGTTATTGCAATTATGCATTAACAGTACTCTCAAGCATGTTTTTAGTAAATTTAGGCTTATCTCAGTGCGTCCTGGGGACACATAGACACCGGTAAAAATGTGTCCTTTGTAAAAATAGTGCGTAAATTTGCGATAGGGATGGCGTTAATAATCCATTGCTTGATTTATTTAGAAATTCAGACTTACAAACTTAGGGGGCCAACCATTTACTTCCTGGGGGAGGGCTTAGGGTTTTCTTACACAGGAAACAGTGCCAGTAACTCGTTTTTTCAAGCCTGCTTAGTCCCCAAATGTTCATTCTCAGATCAAGATATACCCCCCACCCAAAATAATTTTTTTCAAGACTGACCAAACTAATTTAGTTATTTCACCAAAACTAAGCATTTATTTCAACAAAACTCCAAGCCCCCCTCCCCCTCCTTAAATGGTGGCCTCCTTAAATCGAAAAATGTCACTATGCCACCTATCATTGCCAATGCAATTTATTATATTTATAAAAGCCTACGTGAAAATTGATACGCTTGCACTTCTATTCATACTGAGTATTGCTAACTATTCACACTACCTTACAATAACAAAATATATAGCCGCTGATGTTAGTATTTCTTGGGATTATTCTACTTGGGTCCACGGTTAGTACCGCTACTGAATTATTCTATGACCACGACTCACACAGGTGTACTCCACTTACTGGGGATACTGTATGCGGCCAGCCGATGCACCCTATATCACATTCCAACAATCACTGCCTACCACCTGCTCGTGTTGCATATGGAAATATGCTCCCATCTAGTTAGAAGTTAGCTGTAGTTATGGTAGTTGACAGTGTTATGCGGGAGTTGCGGGAGTTACTGGGAGTTACAGGAGTTGGCTGGGATTACCAAGAGTTAAGGGATTTACAAGGAGTTACCTGGAGTTAGTGGGACGTAGTAGCAGGAGTTATAGAGAGTTAGTGGGAGTTACAGGAGTTAGTGGGAGCTATGGGAGTCAGCAGGAGTTAGCATAGTGGAGTTGACTACACACGATTAGCAGTCAAAACGCCTACAGACAAGAACGCCTACTGAGATTTCCGACAATGCAAAAACGGCAACACAAAAACGCCTACTGTTGTTGTTGTTAGATTTTTATTTAAGTGACATATGCGTACAGTGGATAATTTAAGAAAATACAATATCAAAAATTCTAAAATTTAGATTGAACTATCTACATCCGCATCCAGCCCACTGGGCTTACAAGTCACTTTAGTATCATATTTTACTGTTATGAGTGGCGCGCCAACAATAATTATTATTTATAAAGAGTTAGTAACATCAAAGGATTTTATATAATTCATATATATATACATATGTTCATTCAAAGAAAAATAGATATAAAAATTTAAATGAAAAGGATGAAAATATAAGAAATGTCGCTCAGCTTAACTTGGATTACTTACAGCGATAAACAAAAAACTAATTTCACTCTTCAACACATTCAGACCGAGACAAATAATTGATACTAATGTTTGTTATACAAAAGAGAACGTGGGTTTTGAAACATTCATACAAACAAGGCAGACTTCCTTCTTTCATACAGTAAAGATATAAATTTAGCAGTATGGCTAATATAATCCGGGCGCATTACAAGTTCCCATTTTTCCTGAGCATTCATCGTAAGCATTTCATCAAAGGTGGTATTGATGTTACTAAAATAATTACACCTAAGAACAGAGTAGAAAGGGCATCCAAAGAGGAAATGGTATTCATTTTCAACCTGGTCATCGGAACATGATTTACATAATCTGTTTTGTTCATCAATACTCTTCCACCTACCAGTTTCTATTTCAAGGGGAAGGATACCTAGTCTCAGTTGGGACAGCAGAGAACGCTGCTTCCTATTACGTAAATGGGCATATTCTTCGACTCTAAACTGCCTCTTAAAAATTTCATAGGTTCTGAGCTTCGGCGTATTCTGCACAGAAATTACCCAGCGTTCACATTCTTTCTCAAATAGACTAGCCCATGCAGCTTCAGGTGACAGGGCAATCATTCTATCATATACGTCTTGTCTACCAATAAGTTCGAATAATGCCCTTATATCCGAGGCCCATCCATTGGAGGTCTGTTCCCTGTCCCACATAAAAATCTTTTTTGTAATTCTATTTTGATCTAATTCCATCCCATATCACCCTGAATACCAACAATAGGTGCAAACTTATTAACCCCCAAATATGCCCTAATTGCTCTATTTTGAATCTGATCTATTTTTGGGTATTTCTGGGCTCCCCAAATTTCGCTACCATAGTCAAGTATTGGACAGATACATGTTTTGTATAATTTTGTGAATGTATTATACGCTAGCCCATTTAATTTCTTATATTTACTCAATAAGGAACCAAGCGCTCTACCTGCTGCCCCTGACAAGACATCCGAAGTTACTGAATAGTCCAGATTTTCCTGGAGAATAACTCCCAAATATTTGTAACGATCAACAAGTTTCAGGTCTTTGTTGCTCAAAGAAAAATTGAATTTTGTTACGTTCTTTCGCTTTTTTCTGTAATGGACTACATGTGATTTGTTGTTGTTAAATTTGATGTGCCATTTGTGTCCCCACAGAGAAATTTTATCTAGCATTTTTTGTAAGTCAGCTTCATTATCTGCTAGAACCACTACATCGTCAGCATATAGCAGAATGCTAATTTTTGTATCACCAATAGGGATTCCCATATCAAGACCTTTGATATCATCAACCATGTCATTGATATAAATTCCAAACAGAGTAGGTGATAATGTGTCACCTTGACGGACTCCCATGTCAATGTCAAACCATTCAGTTAAGTAGTTGTTTATGTTTACACAGGACACATTCCCAGAATATAAATTCTTCAAATTTTCATAGAATTGACCATTTATACCTTTCTTCAATAACTTATAGAATAATAAATCACGATTCACCCTGTCGAAGGCTTTCTCAGCATCAATGTAACAGGCAAAAGTATCCTTATTCTGATTGATTCTGTGTCTGAGTATTGTCGTCAAAGTATACAAATGATCTACACATGACCTCTTTGGACGGAACCCATTCTGCTCATCATGATACAGTTGAGGTCAAATGTATTCATACAGTGAGGGCTGCTGTTTTCAAAGTTATGTATCATCGTAAAATCTGCCTATATTGGAATGAAAACACTTCAGATTGTTTGTTATGATTGTTTTTCAACTCATGGCAGTGAAAAAACCAGAATCAAATATGATTTGCTGTTGTTAAGAGGCTCTGAATTCAAAATGTCCAAAATTTGGTGGGTCAAAAGAAATCATACACTTGGATTTTTCTCCAATATATGCAAAATAAGCATTGGTAAACCAACTAAACAATGTAAATTGATGTCAGATAGTGATGCCTCAATGTCTGATGAGGTTTTGTTAATTTCTGAACAGCAACAAATTGACTGACCTAGTTTTTCCCGCGGGATGTGACAAGTTACTGCTCACATATTTTATTTAAAATTTCAAAATATTTTGAAGGGAAAGAACGTGCAGAAAATACATCAAAACAATGGCAATCAAATTCAGAGAGTCTGGGTGCTGATATCATGTGGTATGTGAACAATTTAACAGGCCAATGCCTTCATGTAGATGACCATTGAGGGCTCTGCAGCCTATCTGTCAACAGAATCATTGCATAAGTAGGAAATAGATGGGACCTATCTTCAAAACAAGAATGCATTTTGGTCAGAAAGGTGGATCACACCCCAAAATTAACAAAGAAGGGAGTTCTGTGGAGAGTTACAGGCATAGTGGACAGTGCTGTGAGCAAGCATTGTTTAGCACACTTTGCCTCTACGCAGGCTGATTGGCTTCAATGCAGTAAAAATGTCACTTAATCTTATTTCAAGTACAGTCGAGATTCATAACTTATCCCAAAAATCTTTCTCCTACTTCATGAAGTTATTAAAGGTGAAATTGGATGTTTTGTTATGGTGCATTGGCTCTTCTTCGCATTGAGACCTCTTAGAGGCCATGTTGGTGAAATGTTAATTTGTTAGCACTTGTTGACAGCTATGTCCCCTGTGTCCATAATTCTCCACAGACCTCATTCATTGTCAATTTGGGTTGTTTGTTACCATATTGACTAAAATTCACTCTTGTCTGACAGACAGCCTCCATCCATTTCTCACATGTGTAGTGATTCTGTTGACCAATTTTCCATTTACTTCCTCATGATGGTGTACATGGTAGCCTTGGTGTGTGAAATTGTTCAGATACTGTATGCAATTTGTTTCCTGACCATTTGAACTCAATTATTCACATTTTCATGTATTTGCCACATGCTTTTTCATGTAAAGAAGTTTTGAAAAATTGAAATAATATGTGTAAGTGGGTAACTTATCACATCCCTTGAGAAAAAATTAGGTCAGTCAACATTTCGCATTTCAGAAATTAACAAAACATCAGGCATTGAGGCGTCCATTTCTGACATCAATTTCCATTGATTAGTTGGTTTACCTATGCTTATTTTGCATATATTGGAGAAAAATCCAAGTGTATGATTTCTTTTGACCCACCAAATTTTGAATTCAGAGCCTCTTAACAACTGCAAATCATATTTGATTCTGGTTTTTTTCACTGCCATGAGTTGAAAAACAATCACAACAAATAATCTGAAGTGTTTCATTCCAATATAGGCAGATTTTACGATGCCACATAACTTTGAAAACAGCAGCCCTTGCTGTATGAATACATTTGACCTCAACTGTATATGTGATTTTCAGCATATTTCAGTAATCGATTATTCAGAATGCTGGTGTAAAGCTTATATACCGTTGACAGGAGATATATACCTCTATAATTCATGGGAATATGAGAATCAATAAGGGCACCCTTGGGTATTGGTTTTATTATAGCCTTTTTCCATATTGATGGGACTAAATTGGCCACAAAAATCTTCGAAAATAGCCCTACTAATAGATGTCAAAAACGGCTACAGGTCTTTTAAAAACGCCTACTGTTTATACAAGAACAAGTGTCAAAAATTAGGCAGTTCATTAGTAGGTGTGAGTGAAAAACCAATTAGTTTCAACATCAGATGGCCTTTGAACCTCTGTAGAGTGCAATTGCCGTTTTTGTAAAGGCCAATTGCCGTTTTTACACTGTCATGCAAAAGGAAAATAAGCTGTAGCCGTTTTTGATAATGGAAAAAAAATCGTAGGCGTTTTTGTCTGTTGTCGTTTTTGTAGGCGTTTTGACTGATTACCACTACAAACACCCATCACTGTTGAGGGGGGCATATATGCAATTGAAATATATTGGATCCTGACATATCAAATAATGCAGAGAACATAGGCATATATCAGATCGTGGGGGGGGGGCCCTCAACTGATATTTCCGGGTGATATTTGGGCAACAACCACCACATTTTGATTTTCTTGATCCACTGGGCATCACTAATCACTGCAGCCATGAACATGATGCAGGTGTGTGCACACAAGGGTCCTGTCCAGTGATAATACTACAGACGTCCTCTGTATCACTGGCATTCCAAAAAAAAACACAACAACAATTAAACACTGCAAAAACGAACCTTCCTGAGCAAGACCATCCATTTTCCAGCATAATAGTTGTTTGTTTTCCCTCGAGGCCCGCGTCTTGGTGGTAAGAACGCTAGGTGGCGCCATAGTACAAATACAACCCTGCATGTCGATGTGATGTCGAACAATGTCGAAGTGATGTCGATGTCGAAGTCTCGTAATGTCGATGTCGAAGTGATGTTGATGCCGATGTCGAAGTAATGCCGATGTCGAAGTAATGCGATGTCGATGTTGAAGTAATGATTATGTCGATGTCGAAGTGACATTGATGTCGAAGTCATGTTGATGAAGAAGTCATGTTGATGTCGAAGTCATGTCGATGTTGAAGTGCAGATTTAGAATCACTGTCGAAGTTGTGCCGAATTGTTGTCGAATGTCTGTCGATGTTGTAGAAGTGCAGAATGCGTAGAATTCCCCCTATGGGCCACAGTACAGGGATAGTTAAATCTACGGCCTGGACATAATTTTACACTATTTTGATATTTTTTGGAGGTTTTGTGCCCATGCTATGTCAGGAAAAAGGCCAAATCTGTCCCTATTCACCCCATATTACGGTACTGCAAAATATTTATTAGATACTGTACTTGGAATTTCATATTCTGCAAAGTATTTAATAATTTGAAGGGTCCGCTCACCATGTGTAAAATTATTTTGCATTTTTGTCATTGTTAGCACTTTTGTTGTTTTCAATTTCTTTCGCATCAGGCCTAGTTTTTTCCCTTCTTTTTTCTTGATGCTCTCATGATAGCTCCCTCTATTAATTTCAGGCATTCCTGACTTAGTGGCTCACAATCTTCTAATTCTTCACTGGCGGTGACTGTAGAATATGAAGGGATCATGGGTGTGTCTGTGGGTGTCTTGCTAGCTTCATATGGTTTCTCAGTTGAACGAGATTCTTGGGTTTTTGCTGGGACTGCAGCTTGTATAAGATAGTATTGTTCATCGACTTCCTCTGCTTTTCCGTACATCGATTTTCTAATGAAAATGAGTCCATCTTGTGTCCAGGTGGAGTGTATAATATTCTGTTTCTTCAATTGTCTTGTTCGAAAAGATGCGATTCTGCGTCTGTCAGGTCCACAGCTATAAAAATGTTTTCTCCCTTGAGCTTCTGCAGACGCTGACTGTAAATTTTCTGAAGTGTAGTCATGAAGAGGATGGCAAGGTATGTTACCAGTAGCACAACGCCCTATCATGGTAGTGCAATCTAAGAAATTTCTAATTACTGAAAGTTATCATTGAATTGTTCTGCAGGAGATTGCACCCATGCAAAACATTGTCATAAAAATAAAAGTGGATTTGGGTTGGTGTCAAGGAGAAAATTGAATGTACCGTTCAGCAGGCTGTCAAGAGCAAGGAGGAAATAAGCTCCACTAGTTCATTAAGGGCCAGGGGAACGCCAATATCTGTGCCAAAAGTTACCTCAAAATAGCCCACATCGGTGCTAATGGGGCGTAAAACAAAACCCGCTCATTCCCCGCCAAAAGAGGCCAGGTAGAAAAAATTGCTATTATGAATTTGTGAATTTGTGCTCATGTGAGTCAGTTAAAAAAAAAGTCAAATGGTTCTGTTCTTCCCCATAAAAACAGATGCAGTTGTAATAATGATATTATGATATTGTTCAAAAACCATTATAGTTAGCCTAGTAAGGTCTTATGCATGAAAACACAGGACTTTAAACTTTCTCTTTGACTTGACTTTTTGGTTTTTTCACTGGCCAATCCACATTGTCACCAAAATGTTATCCTCTCTCCAATTGGAAATGGTGAACCATGCGGTGGCAATAATCCTTAGAGAGGAATTAGTTCAAGATGTTTTTTGAAAGATCTGTTCGAAGAGGACTCAGATGGTTTTTTTCGGCACAAATTGGATTAACCACTGGTAGTACAATGCCCTGTCGTAGTAGTACAATCTGCAAAATCTCCAACCACTGAAAGTCTTCATCGAAGTGCTCTGCAGGAGATAACATGCATGAAGCAAAAATACAAAGTTAGTCCATAAATAGCCCAATTTGGTGCTGATTGGACGTAAAACACAAACTCACCCTCCCACCCTTATGGCCTACAATCCTAATTAAAGTGTGACTGGCCATTTTTGCCCCATCATTCATTAGTGAGTAATTGAAACGTTTCATAAATGTGTTCCCAGGAAAACATCGTCTGTGAAAGGAGAGTGATACTGTGCCCCATGGTAGTAAAATTGCTTTTGTGAATTTGGCTTGTGTGAGTCTGTTAAACTGTTCTCTTCTTCCCCATGAATATAGACATAGCAATAATAATTATTATCACATTATGATACTGTACAAAGATCATTAAAGTTAGACTGGTTGGGCCTTATAGGCCTATGTGAAAACACTGAACTTATCAATTTTCTTGTCTTGACTTTTTATGAAACTGCAAAGACTACTAAAGTTAGCTTATTTAGTCTTATACATGAAAACAGAGAACTTGTCATCTTTCTTTTTCTATCGGCTCTTAAGGTTTCATGCTAGTCTATTCGCAGTGTCAACAAAATGTTAACCTCTCTCCATTTTGAAATGGTGAACTACATGGTGTCGATAATCCGAAGAGAGGAATGAGTGCAAGATGCTTTTGACAAATCTGTTTTAAGAGGACTAAGATGGGTTTATTCCGCATGAATGGGATCAGCTCTTGCAGAAACGCAGTGCCAAGGGAAAGATTCAGATTATTTTATCCATAGTAAATCCGCACGAATTTGAGGAGCTTTTTGGCACATTATCTCAACTTGCAAAGTTGAAATTCCTGAAACTTGTGCATGAGGACTGGATGCAGACTTGCAAGAGTGTCCGAAGGCTTTCTTGATGACGGCAAAGTATGTCACCGGTAGCGCAATGCCCTATCATAGTAGTGCAATCTGCAAAATCTCTTGATCACTGAAAGTCGTCATTGAATTGCTCTGCATGAGGTAACACCCATGAGACCAACATAAAAAGTTAGTCCCTGAATAGCCTAACTTGGTGCTGATTGGACGTGAAACACAAACTCACCCTCCAACCCTTATGGCCTACAATTCTTACCTAATTAAGTTGAGACTGGCCATGTTTGCCCCTCAGTCTTTATAGAGTAATTGAAACATTAACGTGTTCACATGGAAACATCATCTGTGCAAGGAGAGTGATACTGTTCCATTAGGTGGAAAATCTCCTTCAGCGATCCATCTGAGTGAGGTTTGCCTGTCAACTCATGGCCGTAACTGAACCAGTGCAACTTGGTAAAGCACACTTTTCTTGGAAAGCTTTCAGGATCTTTCTCAAGTTCTTCCAAAATTGGAATGATGACTGACTTGGATGTGTGTTCTGGTGTTGAAATGCCTTGAGAGGCAAGTTGTTTCTGAAGAATTAGTTTTTTAAGTTTGGGCGACTAGGCAAAGCTGAGATAGTGGTGTATATGGTCATACCTAGGAAGTTAGACAACTCCTGTTTCATTGTGGGGCTTGCAGTAGCAGGAGTGCCAGCAATACATATCAGGGAAAATGACTCGCAAATGTGCGAGCTTGCGAAATTCCCCTCCCCATCCCTTAATTCCTCTCCCCATCCTGCAACATAATGCGCTTCGTTGATGCCAATGGCTGCTAAATTTTTCTTTTTTTCCCCAACTTGACCCTGGACCCTGGTGCAAATGTCAATGCCAGTTTTGCTAATCATATTCTACAGACTACGGATGCACTCTAAAAAATGTCGGGACAAGATTGGTTTTTTAGATTCAAAATGGTTTTTTGAAAAACCAAATTTCAATGCAAAACCAACATGGATTTTTTAAAAAATCCATATCGGTTTTTTGCATTGAAATTTGGTTTTTCGAAAAACGATTTTGAATCTAAAAAACCAATTTTGTCTGAAATTTTTTAGAGTGTGGCCAATTACAAAGCTGAAAATAATCAAAATTAAGGTTAGGATAAATGCAATTTTATAACTTTTTTTTTCCAATATAAAAGGGATCCCTGTAAATCTATAGGTCTATCTACTTCAGTCATGTTAACATTTGGGATACTTGTTTAACATAATGATGTTATATAAATCATCAATATCATAACAGATGAAATTGCACGACATGCAGTCTTTGCAGTGGATATATGATCCTTAGATGACATGTAGATGATGCAACTAATCTGAACTGAAGGTGTACTCTTGACTGTAATTAAGGTTCCTCTCAGGACATCTGTTCCTCTATCCATTTTTTTGAGGCAGGGGAGGGGGGATACTGCAGCTACACATTAGCCCTTGCAGAAGTGCAGTGCCTAAGGAAAGTAAGTCCGCCCAAATTTAAGAGCTTTTTGCAGCATGATCTCAACTTGCAAATTTAAATTCCCGAAACTTGCACTTGAGGACTTGATCAGAGCGTCCAGAAGGCTTTCTTGGTGACAGTGCAGTTATGAAGAAGCAGCAAAGTATGTCACCGGTAGTACAACAACGTATTGTAGTAGTGCAATGTGCGAAATCTCCAATTACTGAAAGTCGTCATTCAGATGGCCAATTACATAGCTCTGCAGGAGATAACACCCATGGAAAACATAGTCGTAAAAATTTTACTGGATTTGAGTTGGTGTGAGGAAGAAAATTGAATATACCCCTCAACAGGCTGTCAAGAGCGAGGAGGAAATTAGCACAAGTTCATTAAAGATAAGAGATAACACAGATAACAAATACTTATTTGGCATGCAACATGAATGAATTTTTTCAGCCGACAGAACTATAATTTAAATTATTAATGCTCTTGGGGTCAAACTTTTCTTAGACTGCTCAGTGCGACAACAAGGAACTCTATTAAAGTCTCCGGCCACTAGGCATCATACCCTTAATTCATGGATGCTTTACGCTACTCCTCCCAAACTACTCAATGCCCACACCTAAAACTTTGCAAGCAACATTATTTCACGTCTTACAACAACCATAAGCGGTTCTGGTTTCTCAAACTGTTCATATATTATACCACTACACTTATTTATCATTTAGCCTATGCACGCCTATCAGTCGTCTCTAATGTTATAGTAGTTGTTGTTCTGTTTTCCCTGGACTCCTACTCTCACTTTACCCATTATCATGGGTACTATGCTAGTCAGTTCAAAAATGTCATGTGGAGAGTGTAACCCATCCTTTAAAATTTTATCGGCAATCATATGTATTGCCTCATCATAGATAGCGTCATTAGATTTCAGACAACCATAAAATGTTACAGAGGCATACATGACCACAACGGGAACAACAGCATTGTAAAACATAGCAATAATTTCATCCATCATAGTTTGGTTTGCCTGCCAGCTCATGACTTTAACCGACTAACCGCATCAGTGCAACTTGGTAAAGCACACCATTTTTGGAAGGCTTGCGGCATCTTTTCAAGTTCTTCCAAAATTGCAGTGTTGACTCAAATGGGTTTGAAACTTTTTGAGAGGCAAGTCGTCCTGAACAAGTAGTTCAATGTTTGGGCAATTAGGCGAAGCTGAAATGGTGGTGTATGTGGTCTTGTCCAGTGCCTACAATATAAGTAAAATGTCCCGCAAATCTGGCAGCTTACGAAATGCCTTCTGGAATTTCTCTCCTCATCCCACAGCACAATGCGCTTCGTTGACGGCAATTGCTGCTAATTTTTCTTATTTTTTCCCAACTTGACTCTGGCTAAAACGTCAATGATAGTCTAGGTAATCATATTCTCTGGATGACCAATAACAAAGCTGAAATTTATCAAAGTTAATGTTTAGATAATTACAATTTATGTAACTATGTTTATGTAAAGGGGATCTCAATAAATCTATCTATCCATCTTAGTATCATAAACATTTGGGAAACTTGTTTTTGAAAAATAATGTTATATAGCTGATCAGCTACCTTAATCCAGGAACTTGTCAAACCAAGGTTTTTTCTTTTGTTTTTATTGTTGCAGTTTAAAAAGCCATTGAAAATATCTTGTTGTATTTTCCCTGTTGAACTTTACTGATTTTCAATTAAAAGAATCTGATCATTCTTTGCCAAGAGTCAATGCTTAGAGGCATAATATACACAGTGTGGCCTCCATTGTGATGCTATTCTGATTGTTTTTTCAATGTGGCTGTTGAACTGCTGAGGAATGGGATACTAGTTTTTCCCATTTTGAATAGTAACTCAACCTGACTCAGACAATTTGGACGGTGGACAGTTGATCAGCGGCTTTGGTTGTGTTTGTAATCTGGGAAGTGAAAAAGAGTTAGCCTAAAGCATGCGATGTACCATGTCAATGGGCTGAGTTTGGACTGTCTTAACTACTCGCCTTGCCCTTTTGACACTTGCCAAAGGGAGAACAGTGCCAAAGTTGATCTCTCCTTAACTACTTGACCTCTCTTTGGGCTCTGTGGAAACTTCTGGGAAATCGGAATATCTACTTCGAGTCCTGGAGGAGGTGCTAGAGCACTCATCTCTTTTCATAGGGGAATAAAGAGCAGTGAACAAGCCCCAGTGGTCTTAATTACCCTCCTACAACTTGTAAGGGGGGTGGCAGGGTGCACCTCTGTGTGCATGTTTCTTGGCCACACTACATCATGTTAACATGCAATGGGTCTCTATCAGGTGGTCTGAACTAACTTTCTAAAACTAATCATACAGTACCAAAGCAATGCTATCCTATATGAGTATATGAAACACACGCAGGTGAAGTGCTTTTTCCCAGGGGCCATATGCTTGTGTTCTTTTTCTTTATGTACTCTTCAGATACTGCATGCAACATAGGATTATGCTCTCGATGTACATTGTACAATGACCCACTAGTTTATAATTATTAAAAAAGAAGAAGTTTTTATCAACACAAACAGTAGCTTTGTCATTTTCACCCACTTAGTACTGGAATTATGTCAACCACCATTGAAAATTGAGTGTGTTAATATCTTATTTAGTTAAGGAAATCAGTTCTATGGCAGGTCCTTTACCTTTATGAACAGAAGTGTATATCACATCTTCTGCTATATTTTAAGAGGTGTCTACTGTGTTATTTGTTGTGTGTCTTGGGTTTTGGTGAATGAGGTGTAAACTGTTTATTCTATTCATACTCAAGACTGTATTGAAAGCTTTTTCTTTATGGTATAATGGTATCTCTTGTTTATGGAAGATTCTTCAATAAAATAATGAAATTGACATATTTTCATGTTCTTGAGATCCTCACTGCTTAAATGGATTTTGTATTATGTATGGATAAAAAGTCAAAAATTTCTATGGAAATTTTTAGAATAGTTGTTGGCTGTTTACACCGCATCTGACGAAATTATGCAAGTAGGTTATTTCGACGTAGAACAAAAACTTTTGAGACCAACGGTATATCCTTTTCACATAATCTTTAGATTTGGCTGAGAAATATTTCCTGTGACTTTCATCAAGTTTCGTTCAGGCGAAGTTATGTTATACCATATATTCAAATATTTTGGTGTCTGACGAAATTATGCAAAAGCTACGCAGCAAGCCGAAGGACAGTACAAATGTTTAATTATCAAACAATTGTGCTCGAAACATTAGTGTTACATCATTTGGCTACTATCCACAGGAAAAAATTTTGCTTACTTGCTGTCACCGCTGAGAAATATGCATAAATTGTCTCCACTGGAATAACATTGATTTTGCATGTTTTTATAAAATTTATGCTCTCCAACATCTCAAAGAAGTTCTGGTGCTTTTAAAAAACGGCTTTAAAAGTTACCATCTGATATCAATTAAGTTCAGTTAAACTGGGAGGTAAGTTGTGCATTGGAAAATTGACAAACTATTACTTCAGAAACTGCACATCGTAAACACAATGAAATTCCAATGGCAGGTCATGGAAATAAGTTTTGATTGCTAGCCATTTCAAAATAAGAGGTATTACTTCAGTTTCCTTTTCACACAGCTAAAAATACAGAATAAGGTGACTGCCAGAAGCATGTTTCAAATGATTGGAACCATTTTGAGGTTTTGGGGAGCATAAATTTGATAAAAACATGCAAAATCAATGTTATTCCAATGGAGACAATTTATGCATATTACTCGGCAGTGACAGCAAGTAAGCAAAATTTTTTGATGTGGATAGTAGCCAAATGATGTAACGCTAATGTTTTGAGCACAATTCTTTCATAATTAAACATTTGTACTGTCCTTCCGCTTGCTGTGTTGCTTTTGCATAATTTCATCAGACACCAAAACGTTTGAATATGTGGTATAACTCAACTTCGCCTGAACGAAACTTGACAAAAGTCACATGAAATATTTCTCAGCCCAATCCAATGATTATGTGAAAAGGATACATTGTTGGTCCCAAAAGTTTTTGTGCTACATCAAAACAACCTACTTGCATAATTTCGTCAGATGCGGTGTAAGTAAAAGCGGTTTGTCCACCCTTGTTGGGGGGGGGGCAAAATTCCCAATGAGACAACAAAGATAGATGATTAAAATCAAGGGGTCTCTGGTGCATGGTTACTTTTTCATCGATTTCAATAATTGATTTATTTATTGTGAAAGTGCATGTAGCAGCTGTGCTGCATCTTCACAATAAATTGCTTCCTCCTTTGCTATTTCGAGCACCTCCACATAAGGCAGACACCCAGACATCATCAATATTATATGGCCTACAATCCTTGCCTAATTAAAGTCTGACTGGTAGATTTTTGTCCCTCAGTCATTAGTGAGTAATTGAAACGTTACATTAACGTGTTCTCAGTGATAAATCTCCCTGCTGTCATGCAAAATCTCGTGAGATGAGATGAACTTGTTTTTGTAGCGTTTCTCAATAGGGGCACTGGTTTGCCCTTGGTTGTTCCAGGCATCCTATATACAGTGTAGGTGGGAATTCTGTGCTGCACAACTTTGTGTAAGGAAAATGAGTTTCTTCGTATCAGTGTCGGGGCAAGAAATATCTCTGCATAGAGTTAATATGTCGGATGAGCACTCTCTGCATTGCATTGTATGGTTTATTTTGTTGATGGCAAATTTACCAACTCCAGAACCACCAATGTTAAAAGGAAAGAGAATTTATAAGATAACCATTATTAATTATAAACACTTTTAATTAACTAAAAGGACATCTAATTTGTTGATTCTGAAATTAATTAAATCACTAAATGAAGTCATCAAGTCATTAACAGCACTCTAATCAAATGTATGAATCGGCAGTTGCAGTTAGCTAATGAATAGTGGTGTGTTCCATTGATTAAGTGGCTAATGATGTTTCTGTGCCAATCTGGATGTTGGCTCGTGATGTTTGTTGCTTACTTGGTCAGCTACCAAATGACTTGTCCAGATACAGTGGCCAGATAGGCATCAGAACTGTGTGGAACTTCTCTGTCTCGGATGAGGCCATTTCAGTTTTATTGCACTGATCAAACCTAACTAATCAATTTAATTAATCCGAAAGATGGCTTCATGGATAACATGACATATCTGGGAATTTCAGCATTAGATTTTATTTTGATGAACAATTTGTAAGATGTATTTCCAAATTGAATTAAAAGGATATTTGACTAGGCATGATTATCTTCGGTTTTTGGTTTGATTATCTCTATATTGTGCAATTTACTTTCAAAATTGTATTGAAAACAAGGTGTTTGAGATGTCTTCAACAAACTATCTCAAACGTGTCCTTACTGTCTAATTCAATTCTTCTATATATATATTTTTTGTTTTCTATTTGTTTGTCAGTCATCTGGAATTTTCTGTGTATTTATATCTGTGGAACTCCGCGTCCTTGTGCTTTGTAACTGAACAGTCTGGCCTTTTTTTCACTTTCTGTTCCTCATTGTATCCTGTTGTATCTTGCCAAGTTGTCTCTCCTCTTCATTCACTTAGTAATCACACAGGCACTCAGTCACATCCAGACAGTTTTTAGTGTCTTAATGGCTGGCTATTGTACCAAGCTATAACATCATCCAGACCTTCTGTGCCTAACTTGGTTAATTGTTATCTTTTGCTGGGGGGAGGGTCAGTCTAATAGTAGCATGCTGCACGGTGCTGGGCTACCACTTCTGGGTCCAGGGTTCGAATCCAGCTTTTCCGGATCACCTGTTGGACGACTGTTTCAATCATCCTTTGCCTCTTTGCTGTGTCCTCCTCCCATCCCAATTAGCCTATCAAGTACCTAAATACGGGACGTAAAGCCCAAATCATCCATCCATCTAATCATTTGCTCTTCTACTGGTCTGATTTAGCAATGTTGGTGTGATACTTCTCATCTCAAATTTGGGAGAAATAATCCATGATTCAGCAATGTTGGACAGATTGTGATTTTATTGTTTCAGTTTTCCTTATCTTCTGTGTGGTGCATGTTAAGCGGTCGTCAGGGATCAATCTTGGATGATGCTGAGGCTTATTCCTGCCCAAAAGGACACTGTCCAGCTGAGACTGGCTGTAATTTCAACAAGAAGCATCTTTTTCTATTGCGGTTACGAGGCATGCATCAATCATTAAAAGATTATTGTTTCCTGCATCATGTTTTCTTTTCTGTTTTGGTTTCTATTTTTGCCTAATTCTGTATTTTAATTTCCATTTGATTTCAATGTCAAGGTTCTTTTAAAACTTTCTATAACATTGGTTGAAATTGTCATTCAATTCAACAGTTTTAAAACTTATCCGTTTGTGCAGGGTATAGCGCTCTGGCTGCCATGGCCTCAAACATTTCTTTGATGTCACCTTCGGACATGACAGTTATCGAGATCGTATGGTTCACAGCTACAAGAGCATCAGCGAATGTTTCAGGATTTGTCACATTCTTGGACCTGGCTAGTACTTGTCTGATGACCTGTTGCTTTACTGTGCTGCAAGCTATGGTTAAGAATGATCAAGACATTTATAATTTGTGGATTTTGGCTGATATTTTGCAAAAAGGCAAAGATGAAACAATTCTTTCTTTTGTGAGGATGGACCATCGATCCGGACAGATACCTCTTTGGTGGCAGTGTTTTCTGCAATTTTTTATGTGGGATGAGCATTTTCTACAGTTGCCTGATGGCAAAGTTACTGACTCCAGAACTACCAAGAAAAGGAAAGAGACTTTATAAGATAACCATTGAGGCCATTCCAGGTTTATTGCACTGGTCAAACTTAACTAGTCAATTAAATTAATGCAGGAAGATTGCTTCGCAGATAACATGACATATCTGGGAATTTCAGCATTAGATTTTATTTTGATTAACAATTTGTAATATGTATTTCCAACTTGAATTAAAAGGATATTTGGCTAGGAATAATACCTTCGGTGTTTGGTTTGATTATCTTGTTTTTCTCTTGCAATTTACTTTCTGTCAAAATGTATTGAAAACTAGGTGTGTGAGATGTCTTCAATAAACTTTCTCAATCATGTCTTTACTGCCTAGTTCAATTCTGCTATCTTCTCTTTTTATATACTATTTGTGTATTTTGATTTCTAATTGTTTGTCAGTCATCTGGAATTGTCTCTGTATCTATATCTATGGAACTCTGTGTCCTTCTCCTTTGTAATTGAACAGTCTGGCCTTTTTTTCACTCTCTGTTCCCATTCTATCTTGTTGTATCTTGCCAAGTTGTCTTTCCTCCTCATTCACTTAGTAATCACATAGGCACTCAGTCACATCCAGACTGTTTGTAGTGTCTTTATGGCTGGCTATTGTAGCAAGCTATTATGTCAACCAGACCTTCTGTGCCTAACTTGGTTAATTCTCATCATTTGCTGGGGGGGGGGTCAGTCTAATAGTACTATTTAGTTGTGTGCTGGGCTGCCATTGCTGGGTCCAGGGTTCGAATCCAGCTTTTCCGGATCACCTGTGTTGGATGACTGATTCAATCATTCTTCGCCCCTTAGCTTTGTCTTCCTCCAATCCCAATTAACCTGTCAAGTACATAAATACAGGACGTAAAGCTCAAATTATCCATCCATTTTATCATTTGCTATTATACTGGTCTGATATAGCAATGTTGGTGTTATACTTCTCATCCTAAATCTGAGAAAAATAATCCATGATTCAGCAATGTCAGATAGATTGTGATTTTATTGTTTCAGTTTTCCTTATCTGCTGAGCAGTGCATGTTAAGCGGTCGTCAGGGATCAATCTTGGATGATGCTGAGGCTTATTCCTGCCCAAAAGGACACTGTCCAGCTGAGACTGGCTGTAATGTCCACAAGAAGCATCTTTTTCTATTGCGGTTATGAGGCATTCATCAATCATTAAAAGATTATTGTTTCCTGCATCATGTTTTCACTTTTGTTTTGGTTTCTATTTTTGCCTGATTCTATATTTTAATTTCCATTTGATTTCAATGTCAAGGTTCTTTTAAAACTTTCAATAACATTGGTTAACATTGTGTTTCAATTCAACAGTTTTAAAACTTTATCTGTTTGTGCAGGGTATAGCATTCTGGCTGCCTGGCTATTAAGAATTCCATGGCCTCGAACATTTCCTTGATGTCGCTTTCGGACATGACAGTCATCGAGATCTTATGGTTCACAGCTGCAAGAGCATCAGCGAATGTTTCAGGATTTGTCACATTCTTGGACCTGGCTAGTACTTGTCTGACAACCTGTTGCTTTACTGTGCTGCCCAAAACGTCATTGGCATTAATGCCATGCGCTGTAGCAAAGAATGATCAAGACATTTTTACATTGAATTTTGAATTTTGGCTTATTTTGCAGAAAAGTAGCGTGCTGGGCTGCCATTGCTGGGTCCAGGGTTTGAATCCAGCTGTTCTGGACTGTTTCAATCATCCTTCGCCTCTTTGCTGTGTCCTCCTCCCGTCCCAATTAACCTATCAAGTACATAAATACAGGACGTAAAGCCCAAATTATCAATCCATCTCATCATTTGCTCTTCTACTTGTCTGATTTAGCAATGTTGCTGTGATACTTCTCATCCCAAATTTGGGAGAAATAATCCATGATTCAGCAATGTCGGATTGATTGTGATTTTATTGTTTCAGTTTTCCTTATCTGCTGAGCAGTGCATGTTAAGTGGTCGTCAGGGATCAATCTTGGATGATGTTGAGGCTTATTTCTGCCCAGAAGGACACTGTCCAGCTGAGACTGGCTGTAATTTCCACAAGAAGCATCTTTTTCTATTGCGGTTATGAGACATTCATCAATCATTAAAAAGTTATTGTTTCTTGCATCATGTTTTCTTTTCTGTTTTGGTTACAATTTTTGCCCAATTCTGTATTTTAATTTCCATTTGATTTCGACATCAAGGTTCTTTCAAATTTTTCAAGTCAAGTTTCACAACTGCTGATTTGGCATTCCAGCAAGCTGGTTAACATTGTGTGTTGATTCTTTAACAGTTTACACACACAAGAATAAACCTTTAGCATTGCTCTTTTTATCCTTTTGGCCTCTATTGATAAGCTTCTTAATGTAATTTACAGTACACACTGTCTTCTATTTTAGATAGTTTCATTTCATGCTTCCATGCTATCATTTGCTATACTGTCCATCAGAAAACTTTAGTCTTACCATTTAATATTTGTTGTGTTTGTTGTGTCTGTAATTTATCAGGCGCACATTTCCAATCCAATGGTGTAGTTCTCATTCCTTGTGGCTCACCAATCTCCTGGTAACAATCTGAATGGCACAGACACCTGTCAGACGGTGACTGACATTTATTGGTAAATCCTCTCAGAAGTTAAACGTGACTTTATTTAGTGTGGGTAGCCAACAAAAGTTCCCACCTGGAGTGGATGTAATGACTTTTTTAAAGAATGGAACGACTTATTTTCCAAGTTCAATTTTAATTTTTTTTTCTCAGAGAAAAAATATTCATACATGCATACATATGTACACATAAACACAAATATACACAAAAAAATTTGTGATTGTCTGGGGGTGACGTGAACGTATGTGTCCCCAACTAATAACCTTCACTGATAAACTTTGATAGAGTTCAAAAAGTAAAGAAAAAAAAGAATGTAATCAACATGGATGTAATAAGCTTTGGTTGGAAATTTAATTATATTCAGCTTAAAGATAAACAAGTTTCTTCCAGAGAAGTTCCTAAAATTAATTTCTCAGAAGTTTCAAGTCAAAGTACTGATAATGTTCATTTACTTGTTTTTGGAAGAATTGGGCCAAAATTTCTTTTTTCTGTGTTGTTATTCTTACGCCTCAGCCTTTACCTTTTTTGTAACATTAATTTGTTTGAGCTGTCACTATATTCGGATATATTGTTATGTGACAACTCAAATTGCATCAGCAGAACTATACAGAACACACACATTTACCAGACCTCAATTTGTGCATCCAATGGGGTTGTAACGCCACCAATCCACCAGGCGGCACTGTGAGCGATGATACCAGCACAGAGTTTGTTTACAAGTTGCTTGCTATAGGCAATTGCATGGTTTTCAAGACAAAAACTTGCGTACAGACCTTAATTTTCATCCAATTTGCGAATTGAAAAAAGCGTCATGGAGGAAACAATATTTTCCAGCACATAGGCTTATTACAATTTTCCATTCTATAGAAGCTTTTGTGCATTCAGCGAGTAAACTTCGATTTAGCTTATTTTTTTTGACAAACTTTTTTTTCAGAGGTTAGAAGTCTGCTATAAAGTTTCAGTAAAAAATGTCAAACCTAGCCTATCATCAAGGACTATATTAACAGATTCTAAAAATGTAAAAAAAAGTTTTCAGAGTCCAATAGTAACGGATCTATGATGAGATACATTTCAACATGCACAAACTCTGTAATGACGTCAGAATGCCAATTTTCGACCCTTTTTTGAGACAAACTTGTTTTCAGTGCTTTAAAGTCTGCTATAAAGTTTGAAAAAAAATAATTCAAACCCAATCAATCATCAAGGACTGTCTTTGCAGATTCTAAAAATGTAAAAATTATATTTTGAGACTCTATTAGTAGCAGATTTATGACGAGATATGTTTCAATACGCACAGAGTGAACTATAATGCCCGAATGCCTATTTTCAAGAAAATTCTTGTATTCAGAGCTTTAAAGTCTGCTATAAATTTTGCGAAAAAAATGCTGAACCCTATCAATCATTAAGGACTGTATTTTCAGATTCTAAAAATGCAAAAATTTGATTTTCAGGGTCCAATGGTTACAGATGTATGACAAGATATTTCGAAATGGACAGACTGAGCTATGACGCCAGAATGCCTATTTTCGGCAAAATTCGTGTTTTCAGAGCTTTAAAGTCTGCTACAAAGTTTTAGTAAAAAATGTCAAACCTAGTCTATCATCAAGGTCTATATTAACCAGTCAGGGAAATTACCAGCATATGAGGACAATTGCAATTCCAGGCAAGTCCTGGCCCTGACAGGATGACTGAGTGTGTTAGGTTGACCAGTTGGGTCTCAGAAGGAAGTCTGATCTCTTTGCAGCCATCCTCACCACACAGCAGCATGTCAGTTGCGGGACTTAATTTTATCCAATTTCACGAAATACTGCAAAGTCATCAGCAGCTGATGACAATTTCCTAATTTCTCTGGAGCCTTCGGGTTCTTTTCCTCATTATGTAATGGATTGGTCTGCCAAAATTCATAGAGTTAGTTGACACTGTGATACAACTTTATACCAAGTTTGGAAGTGATAGTTGCAGTAGTTCTTTTTAAATAACCAGTCAAAGATGATTTTGAGCACTGCCAAAGTCATGGCTAGGCCATGACACTGTGAGGGTGTCATGGGAGGGTGATGACAGTGCTAGGGTGATTGTCATGTGGGGCTGAGGACATTGATTGTCATCAGCTGGTGATAATTTCCCTGACTGTTAACAGATTCTAAAATGTAAAAAAAAGTTTTCAGAGTCCAATAGCAACTGATCTATGATAAGATACATTTCAACATGCACAAACTCTATTATGACGTCAGAATGCCTATTTTCGACCTTTTTTTTGAGACAAACTTGTTTTCAGAGCTTTAAAGTCTGATATAAAGTTTGCAAAAAAAAAGTCAGACCCTATCAATCATCAAGGACTGTATTTTCAGATTCTAAAATTATGAAAATTTGATTTTCAGAGTCCAATGGTTACAGATGTATGACAAGATATTTCGAAATGGGCAGACTGAGCTATGACGCCAGAATGCCTATTTTCGGCAAGATTCTTGTTTTCACAGCTTTAAAGTCTGCTATAAAGTTTGCGAAAAAAAAGTCAAACCCTATCAATCATCAAGGAATGTATTTTCAGATTCTTAAATTGCAAAAATATTATATAATGGTTGCAGATTTATGACGAGATATGTTTCAACACGTACAGACTGAGCTATGACCCCAGAATGCCTATTTTTGGCAAAATTCTTGTTTTCAGAGCTTTAAAGTCTGCTATAAAGTTTGGGGAAAATGTCAAACCCTATCAATCATCAAAGACTGTATTTTTATATTCTAGAAATGCAAAAATTTGATTTTCAGGGTCCTATGATTGCAGATTTATTACAAGACTAGAATTACCCGTGATAAATGAACGAAAGAGAAGGTCGGAGTGGCCAAAATATTTGGTTGTTTTTCCATCTATCTATCTATCTATCTATGATGATATCTATATCTATCTATGTATATCTATCTATGTATATCTATCTATCCATCAATTGAGGTAAGACACATAAATAGACCCTCTGGAAGACAGAAAATCGCAAAGGTATGTTGCAGTTAGACCGCAGTGAATTAAATACATGTATAGGCGTAATGGCGCGAAAATGTTGGATCATTGGATCCTGTTTAGTTTCGTAGTTGGCCAAAATTATATGAAATGAAGTCACACTGAAAATTACGAATTTGGTCAATAAAAAAGCCTTAGATAGCGGTTTAGAGGTTTACAAAGTTTTACTGGTGTATTTTAAAAATTGAAAGCAGGAGAAGATTTTTTATGAAACATTTTAAGAAGTGGGTATGGAAGACACATGTAGGGCCTGGGAAGGAGAAGGAATTGTCAAATTGTCATGAATAGATGATTGAATCGAGGGATAAAAGGGGACAGGAATTGATTTGGAAATGAATCCATCAGAAAGGTATGTTTGAAAAAAGGCCTAATCAGTATAATATATGGGGTGAGGATTGGCAGGCGTGCTGAAGACCTTGGACAACGGATCATAGGATATGCAGGGGCAGATTTGATTGAGGGGAAAAAGGGGGGGGGGCTTAAAAGGGGATTGTTTGAAGAGAAATGAGGGTGGTATGGGTGAGTAGGTTATATGGATATATCATATGGGCAAGTAATAATGTTTTGATGCATATGGGGGTGTGTGAATGGGGAAAATGTGAAAATGGGGCGATTTTGATGGTATCAGAGGTGGGACCCCTTTAGACGAATGTGCCACTGGCGTTACACTTTTATTTAGATAGATATTTCATCATATACAGAGCTGTCACGCCAGAATGCCTATTTTTAGCTTAATTTTGGCGATATTCTTTTGTTCAGAGCTTTAAAGTCTGTTATGAAGTTTGATAAAACAATTTCAAACCAAATCTACCATCAAGGGCTTACTTGCAGATTCGAAAAATATTTTTTAGAGTCCCAACGGTTGCTGATTTATGATGAGATACATTTTAAGATGCAGAAACTGGGTTATGACATCAGAATGCCAATTTTCAATCTTTTTTTTAGACATTCTTGTGTTCAGAGCTTTAAAGGCTGGACTATACTTGCACTGCCTTGCAGATTCTTAAAATGCAAACATTATTTTCTGGAGTATAATAGTTGCAAACTAATGATATGTTAGCCTAACAACATTGTGTGTCTTATTGTTTCTGAATTAATTCTCGACATTTTTGAAAAAATTCTGACGAAATTCATCATTAAGGATAATACTTGCAAATTTTCAAAAATGGTAAATATTATTTTTGAGGGTCAAATAGTACCTCATTTATGATGAGATGCCTTTCAAGATGCGCAAACTGACTTACAACACCAATTTTTTTTTAGTCCATGGTCTTTAGTAGGTGTCCTTTCAATGATTGCCTATTGAGGAGCAGGAGGAGAAGATGGGAGGAGAAGATGGGAGGAGGAGATGGGAGGAGGAGATGGGAGGAGGAGATGGGAGGAGGAGATGGGAGGAGGAAATGGGAGGAGGAGATGGGAGGAGGAGATGGGAGGGGGTAGGAAGAAGGAAGAAGGAAGAGAAGGAGGCAGAAGAAGGGATGGATGTCGAGGAGATGGGAGATGGATTGGAAGGAAGAGATGGGAGGAAGATAATCATCATGAGGTGATGGGAGAAGGAGAAGGAGGAGATGGTCGGAGGAGAAGTAGATGGAGATGGGAGGAGGATATCACATAGATGTCTGTGGGGGAGCAGGAGGAGGAGACGGGAGGAGAACCAGGAGGAGAAGTAGGAGGTGATGGGAGGAGGAGATCACATATATATCTGTAGGTGAGGAGGAGGAAGAGTAGGAAGGAGGAGGATTGTTTGTTTGTTTGTTTGTGTCTTACGCCTCTGCAGCACCTTAGTGGGCTATATCGAGGCAGGCGATCACCGTATGATGATGAGATGAGAAGACTGTGAGTCTGGCACATACCCTATTAATTCAGGGATGCCCAGGGTCTTTCAGTTGCCCCAGCACAGAATACTGGATACAACCCGCCTCCATTTAATGTCCCATGGGCTCGGACTAAAGTGAGTTCCCGTGGTGAGATTTGAACCCACGCCCTCAAAGCCAGTTGACAAGCGTACTTACCAATTAGGCCACGGGGGAACTTAGGAAGGAGGAGGAGGAGGAGGAGGAGGAGGAGGAGGAGGAGGAGGAGGAGGAGGAGGAGGAGGAGGAGGAGGAGGAGTGGTATAGTGGGGAGATGACAGGAGGAGATGACAAGAGGAGATGACAGGAGGAGATGACAGGAGGATATGACAGGAGGAGGAGATGACAGGAGTTTGGAGGAGATGGTAGGAGATGGGAGGAGGGGATAGGAGGAGGAGGAGGAGGCGGAGATTAGAGGGGAGGAGGAGGAGATTAGAGGGGAGGAGGGAGAGATTAGAGGGGAGGAGGAGGAGATTAGAGGGGAATAGGGGAAAATGGGAGGGGGAAGAAATAGGTAGAAGATGAGAGGAAGAGTAGGAAGGGATGGGAGGATGAAAATGAGAAGGGAGGAGGAGGAGAAGGGAGGAGAAGTAGATTGGAGGAAGATGAGGAGGAGAAGTAGGTGGAGATGAGATGAGGAAATCACATAGATAATTTTCGAGGAGCAGGAGGAGCAAGGGGAGGAGGAGGTGGAGGAGGAGGAGGAGGAGGAGGTTAGAGGGGGAGGAGGAGGTTAGAGGGGAGGAGGAGGAGATTAGAGGGGAGGAGGAGGAGATTAGAGGGGAATAGGGGAACATGGGAGGGGGGGAATAGGTAGAAGATGAGAGGAAGAGCAGGAAGAGATGGGAGGATGATGATGAGAAGGGAGGAGGAGGAGAAGGGAGGAGAAGTAGATTGGAGGAAGATGAGGAGGAGAAGTAGGTGGAGATGAGATGAGGAAATCACATAGATAATTTTCGAGGAGCAGGAGGAGGAGGAGGAGGAGGAGGAGGTTAGAGGGGGAGGAGGAGGTTAGAGGGGAAGGAGGAGGTTAGAGGGGAGGAGGAGGAGATTAGAGGGGAGGAGGAGGAGATTAGAGGGGAGGAGGAGGAGATTAGAGGGGAATAGGGGAAAATGGGAGGGGGGAATAGGTAGAAGATGAGAGGAAGAGCAGGAAGAGATGGGAGGATGATAATGAGAAGGGAGGAGGAGGAGAAGGGAGGAGAAGTAGATTGGAGGAAGATGAGGAGGAGAAGTAGGTGGAGATGAGATGAGGAAATCACATAGATAATTTTCGAGGAGCAGGAGAAGCAAGGGGAGGAGGAGGAGGAGGACGAGGAGGAGGAGGAGGAGGAGGAGGAGGTTAGAGGGGGAGGAGGAGGTTAGAGGGGAGGAGGAGGAGATTAGAGGGGAGGAGGAGGAGATTAGAGGGGAGGAGGAGGAGATTAGAGGGGAGGAGGAGGAGATTAGAGGGGAATAGGGGAAAATGGGAGGGGGGAATAGGTAGAAGATGAGAGAAAGAGCAGGAAGAGATTGGAGGATGATAATGAGAAGGGAGGAGGAGGAGAAGGGAGGAGAAGTAGATTGGAGGAAGATGAGGAGGAGAAGTAGGTGGAGATGAGATGAGGAAATCACATAGATAATTTTCGAGGAGCAGGAGAAGCAAGGGGAGGAGGAGGTGGAGGAGGAGGAGGAGGAGGAGGACGAGGAGGAGGAGGAGGAGGAGGAGGTTAGAGGGGGAGGAGGAGGTTAGAGGGGAGGAGGAGGAGATTAGAGGGGAGGCGGAGGATATTAGAGGGGAGGAGGAGGAGATTAGAGGGGAATAGGGGAAAATGGGAGGGGGGAATAGGTAGAAGATGAGAGGAAGAGCAGGAAGAGATGGGAGGATGATAATGAGAAGGGAGGAGGAGGAGAAGGGAGGAGAAGTAGATTGGAGGAAGATGAGGAGGAGAAGTAGGTGGAGATGAGATGAGGAAATCACATAGATAATTGTCGAGGAGCAGGAGTAGCAAGGGGAGGAGGAGGAGGAGGGGGAAATAAGGGGGGATTGGGGGAAATAGGCCGAAGATGAGAGTAACAGTAAGAAGAGATGGGAGGATGATAGTGAGGAAGAAACGGGGAAGAAACAGGGAGAGGATGAGGAGGAGAAGAAGGTGGAGGAGGAGATGAGAGGAGGAAATCACATAGATAATTGTCGAGTAGCGGGAGTGGCAGGAGGAGCAGGAGGAGGAGGAGGAGGAGGAGGAAGAGGAGGAAGAGGAGGAAGAGGAGGAGAAATTAGAGTGGAATAGGAGGACGATGTAGTGAGGAGGAGGAAATGGGGAGATGATGGGGAGGAGAAGTGGGTCGAGATGAGAGGAGGACATCATACCGAATTAAGGAGGAGGAGGAGGAGGATGAGGAGGAGGAGGAGGAGGAGGAGGAGGAGGAGGAGGAGGAGGAGGAGGAGGAGGAGGAGGAGGAGGAGAACAATGATGAATAGGGAGAAGATGAGAGGAGTAGAAGAAAGAGATGGGACGACAATAATGAGGAGAAGGGAGGCGGAGAAGTGAGGAGGAAGAGGAGAAGTAGGAGGAGTTTAGAGAAGGAGATGGGAGGAGAAGTAGGAGGAGATGAGATGAGTAGATGATAGGAGGAGATGAGATGAGTAGATGATAGGAGGAGATGAGAGGAGGAGGTGAGAGAGGAGGAACAGGAGGAGGAACAGGAGGAGGAATAGGAGGAGGAACAGGAGGAGAAGGAGGTGGAGATGGGAGTAGGAGATCAGGCCTCCTCCTCCTTCACATCTACCAAGTGCACAAATACAGGACGTAGAACCCCAATCATCAATCAATCCGTCCTCCTGCTTCACATACCTTCCTCCCATCTCTTCTCATATCCCTCTCATCTCCTCCTCCTTCTGCTATCTCCTAATTCACCTCCTATTTCTCGTCCTCTTCCTTCCGTCTTTTCCTCCCACCTATTTCTCCCACTTCCTATTTCTCCCCTTCTCCTATCTTGTACTTCTCAGCTGGCTCCTACCTCCTCCAACCTATGTTCCTCTAATCTCATAGTTCACATCCTCTCCTCCGCTCACAATCCTCCTTCTTGTGCTCCTCCTGCCGCTCCTTCTTCAATCTGTGGGAATCCGAAGATTTAGCTCCAGATATGCCACTGGTGATGAATATAACTTAAGGGTAGAGTTGCAGATCTGGCTTGATTTGCCCACTAGAAAAATACTTTCGCTTTTTATTTTCTAACAAAAAATTTAGACTTCATCTTATATTGAATACATTCTATAAGATCAAAAGGCATATCCCTACAGTCCGGGAGTGTGACAGCCTGGCATCGGACGTTATAACTCAGTTTGCGTTGTTTTGATGTGTATGCTGAAACGTATCTCGCCATACACATAAATCTATTTTTAAGACTTCCAAAAATAATTGTTAAATTTTTAGAATATGCATACAATTTCTGTCCTAAATAATGGATATGTATTGGATTTTTTTCCTCAAAGTTTTCAGCAGATTTTAAAGCTTTGAACGCAAGAATGTCTCAAAAAAGGGCGAAAAATTGGCATTCTAACGTCATACTAAGTTATTGTATTTTAAAATGAATTTCATCATGATCAGTAACTATCAGACCCTGAAAACTTTCTTTTTAACATTTTTAGAATCTGCTTATTTAGTACATAATGATAGGGTTTGAAAATTTTTACTCAAACTTCATAGCAGACTTATAGCTCTCAAAGCATGAATTTGGCCAAAAATAGGCATTCTGGCGTTATAGCTCAGTCTTTGCACGTGGAAACATATCTCGTCATAAATCTGCCAATATTAGAGTCTCAAAATATAATTTTTACATTTTTAGAATCTTTAAGTACAGTTCTTTATGATTGATTGGGTTTTAATTTTTTCTCTCAAACTTTATGGCAGACTTTAAAACTCTCAAAAACAAGAATTTCGCCGAAAATAGGCATTCTTGCCTCATAGCTCAGTCTGTGCATGTTGAAACATATCTTTTCATAAATCTGCAACTATTTGAGTCTCAAAATATAATTTTTACATTTTTATAATCTTCAAGTACAGTCCTAAATGATTGATTGGGTTTGAATTTTTATTCTCAAACTTTATAGCAGATTTTAAAGCTTTGAGAACAGGCTTGTCTCAAAAAGGATGACACCTGACATTCTGACGTCGTAATTAAGTTGTGCATCTTAAAATGTATCTCATCATAGATCGGTAACTATTGAACTCTGAAAACTTTTTTTCACATATTTAGAATTGGAAAATACAGTCCTTGATGATAGATTCACTTTGAAATTTTTTACTCGAACTTTATAGCAGACTTTTAGCCCCTGAAAACAAGATTTTCTCGAAAAATCTCAAAAATTAGCATTTTTGGGTAACTTAATGCTTATTCTTGAAGAAACCAATACAGTGAGAAGTATGAAATGTTTCTCTAAGTGTTGTCCTTTAATATAGGCATCTTTTGACATCAAAACTATCTTTCTAACTTTAATCATTCCAGAGCAGTGAATTTTTTAATATAGAGATAACATGCTAAATTGAGGTTTACTCACTGAACGTGCAAAAGTTTTTATAGAAGCAACAATTTTGATGATTTTAAGTGCTGGAAAATATTATTTCCTCCGTGATGTTTTTTACATTTTGCATATCGGACAAGTATTAATGTCTCTAGGCCCATTTTTGTCTTGAAAACCATGCAATTTCCTGCAGTCAGCCACTTGTAAACAAACTCTCTGCTGGTATCACCGCTCAGAGCGCCACCTGGTGCATTTTAATTTAAGGCACAACCTCATTCAATCATTATGGGAATTATCTGATTTTGATATGCCAAATGCTTCAAGTTCTGTTGTTGATAAATCCTTTGACACCAATTGGTCACGAATGAAAATTTTAATTGCAGTTTAATGCTGGTGTTCTGGACAGCTTTCCAAATTACATCATTGCAAATGATGTTGACACTAGAGGCTGCAAATTTATCCCTTTGTATTGTCTTGATAAATTGTTTCCATGATGTAATGTGATAAAGTATTATTGATAAGTTAATCCATGCATGTGATTGATATTTTTGCTATAGATGACATATTTTAATTCCATATGATGGCATGGGATGATGACATTGTACAACTTAGAATTAAGATTGATGGATGTGTTACAGATGATTACACAATTATAGACATGTGTGGTGAAAAAATACATAATTTTTCCTGCAATTTTCATTGTACTGGTCGAGAGAAAATGTGACACCACTCTGTCCTGAAGAATGACATTAGAGTTCCATATCGTTGCCAATGCAAATCTAATTCATTGATCTTCTTACTTGTATTGATTTTGACTGAACGTTACGAGTGAAAGTTTCTGTTTTTGTGTTTTACACATCTTTAGTACACACATTCTCTAAATTCAGTAGCATGCATTCAGGGGATTGAGATTAGCTGATCAAGAAGGGAAAATAAACCTGTATCATGCATAATTTTCCCAGGAGAAGGGGTTAGCTCGGCTGGTGGGGCAATTATCTGAAAATCGCAATTAAGGTCCCTGGTTTGATTCCCACCTTGGTTTGATTACTTTGACTTATGTTGGACATCGTTGTTTTCCAGAAAAAATCCCTGGCTTCAGGGAGACTGAAGAAAAGTGGCATGCTCAATGTAGCTTTACAAATCACTTCGCAGGATTTTTTGATGTCAGACAAAAAATTCAGCCTAATTTTTTTTATTTGCTCCGAATCTTCTACTATGAAATAATCTGTAAATGAATAACATTCAGTGACATGTTCACAATTATTGGATATATATGCTCACAGTGCTCAGAATGTTTGTGTTGCTTCCTTTACTTTAAATTATGAAGTTGTTATGGGGAGCTTACTCACTGGAGATTTTTTTTTCATTCTGCATCTTCTTTAATTTGTTCCTTTGTGGTTGCGTTATAATCCCACAGGTGGTTGCAAACCTTCTCGGTCAACCCCGGGAGATTTAAAGTACTCAAGATGTGTAGTTATTGGTCTCTAAAGGAAAGAAAGGCTTTTATTTAATCATAGCGTATTCGCTTTTTACTGTCAATGCTTCCTATTTTACTTCCTTAGATCTCTATGGGAATGTAAGATAACATCAAACAACCCATGCTTTATTGAATGGACCAATAATTAATCGGGTCCTTCAAGAGATTGGTTATAAGCAGTGCATATAATTGTTAATTACTGAACGTTTAGGAAATTAATAGATATTGATTATTACTAGTTATTATGCATGGATATTTGAAGAAAAATTTCAATCGCAAGTCCTGGATAGATTGAATTTATGCCAAATACAAACCAAGATGAAGACTGAAATACTTGTTAATAGTTTTTGGACTTTGAAGAATCAAAATAATATATGTATTGATCAGTGGTTATTGAACATAGATAGATTAAAATATTTATTACTATCTATAAAACACAGATCCAATACATATAGGTGGTATTAGTTGTTTTGTATAGGTAGAAGTTGGGGACTGAGCCAGCCCTGGAACCTGTTACTAATTTATAACTTGGGGAAGTAAGTAAAGAGATACCTGTTCCAAATCATCTCCTCAGATGAGCTGCGTCTATCGCTGTGGGATTAATTAACAAGACAAGATGCCAGTACTGTATACAATATTAGCAAGAATCTATTTTTAATTTACATGGTGAATCAATGTGTCATACATTCATATTTTTGAAGATTTTTGTGGTCATACAGTACAACCCAATAAATTTTCCGAAATCCCACGCCCTCAGGAAGATGCCCTCACTCCAAACCACTCACATCTTTGCTGAGGCACTCACTTGCTCACGCTTCCATGCCCTCACATTGACACCCCAGTTGAACTCACACTGGTGCCCTCTTGTGATAATTGCTCACAACCGGTGTTTGTGTATGCATGTATTCAGTTGTGGTATCCATTTCAGTTACTTCATTTCTAATTGTTCTTCCTTTGCCAATTTTTAAATCCACAAGTCAGCAATTCATGATACTTCGACGGATGCAGCCCGTGCCAGCAGGTTGTGATTTTATTGTTTCAGGTTTCCTTATCTGCTGAGCAGTGCATGTTAAGCGGTCGTCGGGATCAATCTTGGATGATGCTGAGGCTTATTGCTGCCCAAAAGGACACTGTCCAACTGAGACTGGCTGTAATTTCAACAAGAAGCATCTTTTTCTATTGCGGTTATGTGGCATTCATCAATCATTAAAAGATTATTGTTCCTGCATCATGTTTTCATTTATGTTTTTGGTTTCTATTTTTACCTTATTCTGTACTTTAATTTCCATTTGATTTCGACGTCAAGGTTGTTTCAGAATTTCTGAGTAAAATTCCCATCTGCAATGCTGATTTGGCATTCCAGCAAGTTAGTTACCATTCTGTTAAACATCCATTAATTCTTTGAGGGTTGTGAATTAACTGTTAACACATGAAAATAAAACCTCTGGCATTGCTAACTTTATCATTTTGGCTCCAATTAATTAACTTCTAATTGGAGTTTACAGTACATGAGTTGGTCTGGGTAGTATAGCTATTTTCTGTTCCATAGTATTATATGTCCGTTGTCCAGTTGGAATCTGAAAACTCTAGTCTTGCCCTTATTTTAATCTCTCGGTTTTAACTTTCAGTTTGTTTGCATAGGTGACATTCATTGTTGCTTGGCAGACTCCTGGTAGGGTAACAGTCAAGGCCAAGGCAATCAAAGCTCAAATCAATATTTGAGAATATTTCATCTGCCAGTGAATCATCCCTGAAAGATGAAGGTGAAGGTGTTTTTTTAGCATGTCCATGGAAGTTCCAAGTTAATATGCATTACTGTAGCATTTCAGGTTGAAATATTCGTGGCCAACTTTTATTTTTGAAAAATTGGCCGCAATTGTTGTTTTTTGTGTTGTATATTTATCACAACTTAGTCATTATCTTCTTTAAAACATAGATTTATTTGAGCTGTCACTGCATTCTCCCCCGCAGGTCTTGGGCCTCCTCGTGGCGGTGGGTGGTAACACTAAGGTGAAGACCTCTATCCTTAGTGGCCAACATGAGACAGTGCGCATGCACGGTGTGTCCCCTACCTTACAGGGGAATATCAATGAATATGTCATTTACCATGATTCCAAACCGGATCGTACGTCAACCGGGTTACCAAGGTGCGCGTCCCTCAGCGGGAAACCAGGCTGAGATCGAAAAATTTGCGACTGGATTACCAAGATCTCAATGGACAAGGACATCTCCGGATGACTTGACTGACCCTGACCGCCCCCCACATCTGCCAAAGACTGAAAATTTGCTTGTTATAAAAGGTGTCACACAATCACTGGAAGACCTATCATCTGTTGCTATCTACGAAAAAATTGCAGACCTTTGCGACACGACAATTGCAGATAGCCTGAGACGCCAAACCAATAGCACATTCCTTCTTAAACCTGCGATCTCTGACCAACAAGACAAATTGATCGGCACCCATGAGATAGCCAATACCAAAGTCGTCATTGAACCTTTTCAAAGATCAGGCAAAGGCATTATTTTCTCCAAAGAAAGTAAGACCTGCGCAGACAATGAACTTACAAATTGGTTTCACAAACACGGCATCGCAAAATTCAAACGTCTTGCTCACAAGAATGGTTATGAGTTACTGTTGCTAACATTCAAGGACGAAAGATTACCACAGGAAGTACCTGTAGCCTTTGAATGGTGCAGAGTCTCTCCATACTTTCCTCATCCAAAACGCTGTTTCAACTGCCAAATGTATGGCCATCTTAGTCGTACATGCATCAGGCCAACAATTTGTGCCAATTGTGGTGACCATGGTCATGCACACACACACGATAAACCTTGCTCTAAACTTTCACATTGTGTCAACTGTTCAGGGAACCATCCTGCCTTTAGCCACAATTGCAAAGTCTTCAAGAAGGAAAAAGAAATTCTACAACTACGAACTGAAAGACAACTATCCTTTCCCGAAGCCAAACGCCTTGTAGAACAGGACCCGGACAAACCTTGCCTAGAAGCAGATTACCCAAGACCAGCTCTTCATTCATCACCACAGAGAAAGATTCATCTGGACAGGAACCTCTTCACAGATGTCTTAATGAAAACACCTACACCGCCTCGACCACCAGACCGGCCAAGCAAGGAAGAACCTGTGAACTCCCCTGAATCACCGAAGAAGATGATGCAACACCGTCAAATTTTCTCTTCTGTTACTCAAGAGACTGAGAAGTCCCTCAACCTACCAAAGGAAAAAGATGTTACTCCAGACAACAAGACACCACCCAAGACAACAAAACAAAAAAGCTCAACAATCGGATTGCTACCTCACAAAGACAAGAGTAAAACGACACTCACCAACAGCAAAAAAGAACTCCCCACTGGTCTCAAATTTCACATCAAGTCCAAAGATGGAAGACTGAAGGATGTATCACCATTTGTTAGCTACACAACAATGCTGAAGAAATTTGGAAAACCACACTCAGTCGATCGACAGCCTGACGGTAATTTATTGGTTCAAGCCATTAATGCCACTCAGGCAAGGAAACTTCTTGAATTGAAAATTATTGCGGATGTACCTGTCAAAGTGACACCTCAAAGATCTCGATGCCACCAACCAAGATGAGATGACTAACTCAACATGACCACAAACCAAGTATGTCTCTAAATAGCCCAATCAGGTGCTGATGAGACGTAAAACACACATACACACACACACACGAGCTGTCACTGCATTCAGATATATTATGTGTGACAACTCAAAAATGCATCAGCAGAACTTTGTTGTGGTATTATTTAGCCATAAATTTACCGGACATCAATTAGTGCGTCCAATCCAAATTATCCAATTAAAATTTTAATTATTTGATTTTGATATGGCAAATTCTACAAGTTCTGTTATTGATAAATCATTTGACGCCAATTGGTTGGAAATGGCAATTTTAATTGCAGTTTAATGCTTTTGTTTGGGACAGGTTTCCAAATTGCATCATTGCAAATAATGTTGACACTATAGAAGCAGCATATTTATCCCTTTGTATTACCCAAATTAATTGATTTCGCAATGTAATGTGATGAAGTATTTTTGATTAGTTATTCCTTTTGATTAATAGTTTGCAAGTGCTTATGAATTCCCATTCCCAATAAAATTGCATTGTGCAACTTGTTACTGTTCAATATGCACAAAATCCCATGAGGATTTGATAATTGTGTTCCATATGACGACATGTTCAGTTGCTCACAATCATTGTCTGTCAGATTTAAAAAACACGTATGTTGTAGAATATGCTTACTTTTGAGACAAGAGTCTTCTATTTTCTTCCATTTGATCAAAAACCTCCATGCTGCTTTCTTTACAACTTTATTTTTTCTGGTGATAACAAAATGTGTGCTTTTTGCAAAGCCAGTTATGGACGTGCATGACTCCTCATTTTAATGAGACTTATCACCATTAGTTTTAAATTTTTCTGTATGATTATTCATGCAACAACAAATAACATTTGAACTTTGAAATGTAATAAAAACCTAACGTAACCTAGTCATTCTTGGAGGCTAACTCGCTGGAGATTGCAAATGGTTTTTTATCTCCATTCTATATCTCCTGTAATTTGGTCCTTTGTGGTTCCTTTATAATCCCAAAGGTGGCTGCAAACCTTCTTGGTAAACCCCCGGAAGATTCGAAGTACTCAAGATGTGTGGTTATTGGTCTCAAAAGGAGAGAAAGGCTTTCATTTAATCATAGTTTATTTACTTCTATCTACAGAGGCAGCATGAACTTTTTTCTCAATGCTTTCTATTTTACTTTCTGAATCTCTGTGGGCGTGGTAAGATAACATCAAACAACCCATACTTTATTTAATGGACCGATAGTTACTCTGGTCCATCAGGAGACTATCTAATATGTAATCTGCCAAGCCAGGAGAGAGCGGTAAGCAGGTCTTGTTTATAAGGCCAACGCTGTTGTATTGCTGTGTGCACCTTCATGCAGACTGAAATTGTTTTTTTGTTTTTTTTTAATTAGCGTCGTATTTGCCGAGTTTTTGAACGGCCACTAGGGGTGCCACTGTTTTGGCGCATGCTCTGTCGCATTTTTTGCGGCGTCATGAACGGAGTCATGCATACACGTGACTGCACTTGCGTGGTGGAATAATGGCGGCGACCATGTAGGTCACGTGGTCAAAACAAAGATGGCGAATGACACGCTGAGATTGAAGGGACAGACTAGCATGATTTTTCAGTATGTACATGACTAGTGTGGGAAGGATCGCTAAACGATCACAATTTTCTCTTGCTTACCGCTCTATAAGCAGTGCATGAGATATCATCAAGAGTAAACTATTCTTTCTGTGCTTTTTTGCTTGTTTCCAACATTATGACAACATCACAATTTTCGTGAAAATTATGTAGAATTGTATGGCAGAAATGATGTTTTCGCAACAATAATTCATTGATTCTCTGCTATCACAGTGGTGGAGGATTCACATGTTTAACTTGAAAAAAGCAACTTGCCAATATTTTAATATTTGGTTTTCAAAATCGACTTTCAAAGTACCCTCAATTATTCACATTTTGGAAGATTTTGTTGGTTATGTGTTCAGTGTTAATGTTTATCAGTTGTGTTGCAGCCGTTACAGTACATGTATCTTCTATCCATTTGTTCTTCTGTTGCAAATTTTTAAATCACAGTTATCATACTTCTGGAATCGCAACACTATGTAAATGGTTGTTGGTGTGTGACACGAATGTATTTTATCTGTCATATTTTCAATCTGCCTGTTTAAATTGTTATTCGCCTCATTGCGATGTCCACTTCCTGTCCTTAGTCTATAATTTGGATTATCAACGGCATAAAGACAGGACGTAAAGCCCGTATCATCCATACTTTTCAATCTGCCTCACTGCATGAAATGTATACCCTGATGTGTCTGTGATATACATAAAGTTTATATTACAGGCACAGTGAAATGTAAAACAGCTTAATTGAATGTCCTTATTCCTTTTCCAGGATTCCAATACAGTCTTCGGGTATGTTACTTGGATCTCACAAAGGTCATCCTCCCTACAGGGAGTGTTCCTGGTATATATTGGGTTATCAAAGTTTGAGAAATAGCTTCAGTTTATCTTGGTAGCTGAAACCTGACAATTACATGTCGAATAGCTGCTGGAACGAATAACATTTCTGAAATTTTATATTTTATAAAGTGCTGAATAAGAGTATTGATTCTGTGTTCCAGAGAAGTATTTTCTTGCAAATATTCAGTAGACACCTTTTAAAATTAGTGATTATGACATTTTATATTGAGAAAAATAAAACAAGTTTCTTTGAATTGTAGAGGACCTGGACACAATGTAATTGAAATGGCAAATTGATCAAAATAAAGAATGCAGCACAAATTGTCTATTGGGTAATATAAACAGAATTTAAGCAACCAGATTCCGTTTCTTTGTTTCATGGTTATTTCTTCTTATCCTTGACTTAGATAGGCCTGGAGGGCTTTTTGAAAGTTGCTATTTGAAATTACAGGCTATACCTCCTGTTGCTTGTTACTGGTCTTTGCCTATCATATAAAGTTACAAACAAAAGTATTCATACAGTTTGAATTCTGTACGCAGAAGGTGTATGAGTACCTAGTCCTGTGGTCAATTTACATTATACCCGTTCTGAGCCTGAAAACAGAGATATGTTGAAGTTTGTCGTATTTATCAGTAATAATCAATTGGAGGAATAGGCCTAACATAAAAGCTGAATTTTCCCTCTCTGCAACACTGCGCCTTGAATGAAGCCTGTTGGTGCAGAAAATAAAAAACTACCATCACTACTTGAATTGAAACTGAAAATTTTGTCTGTGACTGTGCTAACTTGCCAAATACCTGTGCCTTTACAAGTTTGTGTTTCAGTTGCCAACCAAGCTTACAAAGAACACAGGTATTAGCTTTTCACAGTTGTTGTTTGCGTTTGCAACAGGAGATTATACCTACATGTACCTAAATATTGGCAAGGTGTAGCAGTAACCAAATTTAATTGTTCTCTGTGATATTTTGGAAGCCCAAGGTCACCTTTGACCCCGAAGGACCTGAAGGGATTTTCTCACATTTGATTATAAGAGCATGTTGTTTTCTGTTTCAAGTTTTGTTGACTCCAGTTTGTTGTAATCTTTTTGTGTGAAATAGCAATTTTTGATCCTGTGTTTTTTTATTACCACTGTGAGTGACCACAACGTGTAAATTGGCAACCTCAAATTCTTTGCTGGAGCTTGTTTTTGGATGAATGCATACTAATCCCCTTAACTGCAAACATGAACACCAAAACAGCCCCTTAATCATGTTAATACAAAAACATTGTCATTATGGTGCAACCCTTTGAGGCCATTATCTCAACCTTCTCAGTGAATCAGAGAAGCTCAGAGAATTGGGTCAGGTCAGTCTGAGGTTATGCTGGGCTCTTGGAAACTCAGGCCAAGTGAGGAGTGAGCAACCTTGTTTCATTTTACTGAAAAAGATATATATCGGCTATGGCCTATGCGAAGAAGCTAGATATTCACACCTGCTGCGGTGTACATTGTGTTATTTTACTCTACTCAACTCCCGGGTAATGGTTGCTGTTGACGGCCTTTGACACAACCATTAGGTGGTCAGATAGAGCTCATCTACATAGTGGATAAGCTTTATCTTGTCTTTATTACCCATGGCCTTCAGAAGTGCACTGACCAGCAGTTTTCAAGCTGTACATAATGCATGTATCTGTTCATGTATCTGCCCATTTACTCCACATGGACCAACCTGTCATCATCTGGCCTTATCCATGCATATCAGCACTCCCAACAGGTAGCCTACTATAACCAGGGGCGTTGGTTTCATTTGAATCATTTAAAAGTACTAGTGGGGCAAATTGGGGCTGGAGCCTCCACAGAAGGGTGTCCTGGTAATGCTCAAAGTTGTTCTCATATTTATAACATCCATGCATGCTTTGGCCAAGAGGTGGTGGAACAAATACTGGACGAATGGCAGGCTGTAAAACCTAAATTTTCGGTAATTGTGAAGGGCACAGTATAATATGGTGAACCACTGTTGGCAAACATGCACACTGTTCGTGCAGTACATTCTGGACCCCGGTCTGCATAGCTTCTTTCCTTTGTCTTTTATCACATTAGTGGAACAGGGCAGGCACAATTTGCTCTCATTTGCTCCTTCATTTGAAAGGAAATGCTAATAATGGCCATCTGCATTTTGATGAATCAAGGGTCAGCCCAGTGCAAGGAGAGAGAAGCAGTTGACACACTGATTGCTCATATATAGTGCCCTGTTTGACCCCTTATTAGGCATTTCATCTAAATATGTTTTTGCACTCCAGTTCTATGATCCCAATTTATGACCTCACTCTGGTGTTTAGAATCACATGTCCTAAAAAATCGCTTCCCGGCTTAGTGTTTACAATTATGAAATCGGTTATGAGACATCATCTATTCCATTTATGATATGATTGACGCCTAAGAGAACGCTAGATGTACTCTTACAACTCACCTTAATTTAATGTCACATGGGCTCGGACAAAATAAAATTGGGATTTGAAGTTTCGAAGTGATTACAAAAAATCGCTAACTTAACCATTAATAGGACATGCACCCAATGGGAAATCTACGTTGCAGCAACATTGTGATAATGTCATAACGAAGAAAAATGTGTTGAAGAAAAATACATAGAATTGTATAGTAGAAATGACGTTGTCACAACATTTTGAAGCAACATCAAGAAATGTGACCTTGTGGCAATGTTGTCACAAAATTGTCAAACATCTAAATGTAGCGTTCCCTGTTCATGTTGTGGCAAAATAGCTAATTACTACAGTACATTTCAACATGATTGAGATGTAAGATTGCAAGTTAATTGTGACATCAGTTTCTGAGAAAGCCATCAAAATTAAGTGATAAATAGCTGCAAATGGCGTATCTTCTCACACCCACAGGTCACATATTTACAATTTTTAATGACATTAGATATTTTAGAGCTACAAGTATTGAGAGGGATGTACCTAAATTTAAATGGTAATGTTGTTGTAATCACAAAGGTTGGAGTTGTGCTGCTACATTATGTGACGTTCACAAAGTTCAGCGGAGAACCGTTCTGGTGTAGTATGTCCATCCCAGTCCATCACGCTGTTGCTTTAGATTGGAGAAGGTGTGAATCCAGTTTCCCATCCATCATCATTATTCATTGGCAGACACCTTGGTCCTTATGGCACAAGGTGAACTTTAATCAAATAGACACATTGTAAGTTCAGATGGAGTCAGGTTGACTGCGAGCGAACTAAGAATAACCTCCCTATCTCGACTCAGTAGCCAAAACATACAAGAACAAGAAGGGGCTAGAGTGCATAGTCCTGTCGTCTGTATGGTGCGACATTGTATCTTACTTATAACGCAGGTTGTCTGTCCCAGGTTAAGAGTCACCAATGGTGATGTATCAAAGATCTCCTCGGTATACTCACAAATGGTGACGTAATGATTACCCAGAATTTGAACTTATAGAAGTGGTGAGTCTTATATGGAATATATGCCATATTATAGTAAGCTTTTTGCTGAAAATCACCGAATTCTGAATTTTCATCGCTCTAGTCTGCCATTTTGAAATACTGGCTCTCAAATTCTCATCTTGGCAAGATGTTGGGTGAGGCAAGAAGGTAAATTGGCTTAAATAAGCATCATATAATATTATTATGATGGAAATTTAGCAATCATTCGTTACTCACTTGATGCCTGTTAACCCTAATGTGACTTATATGATGAAACTTGCAGGGGGACTGTTTTTCGTTTTAAACGCGAGGGCAACTTATTTTCGAGTCTGTATGATATTCACTTTAAGAAATCAAATAAAATGGTCAATTTCAAAAATAGCATGGTGCAACAACGTGGCAGCTCTGTACATGCTGTACATGACTTGCTGTGTTCAAAACATTGGCTTGGAAAAAGTCAATTCATATAAAATCAAATTGCTTTCAGCTATAGAAAGCCATTTCGCAGTGTGTATGTAGTCACTGTGGACCAGACCTATGAAAAGTATAACCTTGAAACATCTTTGATATTTCATTACAGGTGATTTCATTACCATGCGATTCTGGTCATTCACAGTTGCCTGTGAGGGATCAACGCAATGTATATACTTGCTACGTTTGATATATTAGCTGTGTGAAGTTCTGTTGTTTCTAAACCAATCAGATGAAGCAAAAATGCTATGTATTTAGTGTGTAAAGAGTCTTAGAATCGTGTACTAATGAAATTGCCGTAACAGCCTCCACATTTTCAATGTGAGTTGGCAACAAATTCTTTGTTTACGTGGCCATAGAGGAATTGGTCTTACCTTGTGTTGTAAATTAGTATCCTCAGATTTGTCCTGGTAGTCATTCCATTTAAGAGGTATCCCATACTATATAGTTCCAGTCAATGAACAATTCCATGTGGATAAATTGATGCTCAAATGTTCCAGTTATGAATTATTGGGCAATTACTCCCTGGCTCTGCCACATATTCTTATATTCTGATAGTGTTTTCAGAGGCCCTGTTGCAAAATAGCAAGCTGGATTATCTTGTTTAGCATTGTTTGGCAGTGACTGTTTGTTGTAATCACCTGTCTTGAACCTCAGCTCAGTGGAGTGCACCAATTTATTTGTGAATTCCATACCTGTGGTTGTGTGACCATGAAATAGGTGGACACGATGTTAAAAACGTTTTTATTCGTACAATATTTTGGTTGATGTCAATTTGTTATCACCTATAATTGTTTGCTTTTATATTTTCCTTTCTTGCGTTTACTCAATTTCTCTACGTTGGTATGTAAAGCACTTCAGAGCAGTTTCATTGCATGAACACTTCATAAAATTAATTATTTTGTTATTGTAATGTCACGTTTTAACACTTATTTCATAACAATAATAATGCCTGCAGTGAGAAAAGAGTAATTTTCAGTGAATGGTGTGAGTCACACTATGACGTTCATGCAGATCCTATTGTAAAACCGGAGAAGGTATATTATATTAAAAGTTGCATAACATCACCAATTGGCAATTGCGCACCAAATGCAATATTATACATGCAGCATACAAAAGCAGATTGCACGACTTGGCGCTACAAGATTAGTCCCAGGGGTCGTGATTTGCCGGAAGACCTCGGAAGAGTTGCAGCAACTTCAGGGGTGTCATGTTCTGGCAACAAACCCCCATTATGTGGAATTAAGCAAATACTACAGTCCTTAAAATGGAAAGATTGTGTGACTGGAATGGCATCAGACAAATGAGGTCACCATGGCATCATCCGCTGATTATCTGAGTCTGACACTCGTGTAATATATCATTTGTGGAAGTTCTCAGTTGCCTCTTGCAGCGGTTATTCGTCTTTCTTAACCAGTCTATAAGATTGTGTGCGTGTTGAGTGATTTGCAGATCTGCAGATGACATTGGAAGTATGGTCATGATATAGAAATACTGCTAGTTGTATATATATAGGCTATACAGTATTTTTCAATGTTATTTGTGCCAGTCCAAGCGATTTTCGTTGAACAGTGTTAAATTATATATTTTGTTCCTCTTGTTACTTGGTCGCCTCTCACTGCTTAGATGGTTTTGAGGCAGGACTGTTCAGTCATCGGCACTCTATGCTTCCAATCACTGTGGGAGGTTCAATTCCAGCAGGGTCATCGGCCCCCGCAGGTCTCGGGCCTCCTCGCGGCGGTGGGTGGTAACACTTAAGGTGAAGTCCTGTATCCTTAGTGGCCAACACGAGACAGTGCGCAAGCACACGTCTCCCCGACGGAAAAGGGGCAACCTGTTTGCCGTGGGTTGCGACCCGTGTTGGAGGATGAAGGGGTCCTGGTAGTTGAGTTGGGTGGGACTAAGTTGGCCCTCCCATACAATACACTACTTTGGCCTGGATTTCTCCCAGACGGGAGGCTGGATTGGCCCGGTTCAGTCAATCGGCTTGTCATGTTGTCAATAAGACTTTGGTCCTATTTGGCCATGGCTGATGGGCCAATCAACGGAGGTTATGATCAAGTATACGTGCCGGCCATGTCCCGTACTATGATTGCGGCTGTAATACTGACTAGCCTTTTGAGAGTATATCCTCCATGTATCCCTGGGACTAGGGTACTGGGCACTGCCCTACCCATATTGGTCTCCCTTGTTGGGCTCCGTGGTGGGTGGGGACCATGAAGGATGAAACTTAGAAATCTTCATGGATTTTTTCGAACACAACTTTTCTCACACAGGATCTTTTAACGGTGAAACTGACCCTTGGCCAAGGTACATAGTACTGAAAGGTAAAGGCCCCCGCAGGTCTCGGGCCTCCTCGTGGCGGTGGGTGGGAACACTAAGGTGAAGACCTCTATCCTTAGTGGCCAACATGAGACAGTGCGCATGCACGGTGTGTCCCCTACCTTACAGGGGAATATCAATGAATATGTCATTTACCATGTTTCCAAACCGGATCGTACGTCAACCGGGTAACCAAGGTGCGCGTCCCTCAGCGGGAAACCAGGCTGAGATCGAAAAGTTAGCGACTGGACTACCAAGATTTCAATGGACAAGGACATCCCCGGATGCCTTGATTGACCCTGACTGCCCCTCACACATGACAAAAGATGAACATTGCCTCGTGATAAAAGGTGTTAAGAAATCACTTGACGACCTGTCAGCAATTGCTGTTTATGAAGTTATTGCGGACATTTGCGACAACACAGTAGCAGGAAAAATAAAGCGTCAAACCAACGGAACCTTTCTTATTCACCCTCAGAATGATAACAAAAAGAGAAACTGACATCAGTCAATGAAATAGACGGTACCAAAGTCTCCATAGAACCTTTCACAAGACCAGGCAAAGGCCTTATCTTCTCGAAAGAGAGTAAAACATGCACTGACTCTCAGCTAAAAAAGTGGTTCCAGAAACAAGGCATTGAACAATTCAGACGTATGTCCCAACGAAATGGATACGAATTACTACAACTGACATTCAAAGATGACAAAGTTCCTGAGAAAGTACCTGTTGCTTTTGAAAAGTGCAGAGTTCGCCCTATCTTTCCCCGACCCAAACGTTGTTTCAATTGCCAAATATATGGCCATTTCGCCAGTACATGTAGAAGACCAACAGCTTGTGCCAATTGTGGTGATCGAGATCATGCCCATGCCAGAGATAAACCGTGCTGCAGACCCCCACATTGTGTTAATTGTGGAGGGGACCACCCTGCGTTTAGCCCTGAATGTGGAGTCTTCAAGAAACAAAGAGAAATTGTACAAGTACAGATTTACACTGGAATATCCTTTACTGAAGCCAAGCGCCTTGTAGAAGAAGATCACCCTCCCCATCCCAGGACTTGGGATGATGAAGAAACCATGGACAAAATTGATGAAGTATCAGATTACCCTCGACCAGTTTTGCGTAAATCCCCACAGAGAAGGCTTCAACTGAAGACGAACCTCTTCATGGAGGTCTTGCAGAAATCGCCTGCTCAAGATCAACCAAAGAAGGAACAAACGATGGATTCTGCTGAACCAGTTGCTTGTGCTTCACCCAGGAAAACAATCCTAACAGGTCAAACATTCTCTCCAACCCTACGGGCAAAGACACCACTCAACCACGTCAAGAAGAAAGAAGCTTTGGCTTCTGAAGACAAGAAAACACCCAAACCAACAAAACAAGAAAACTCAACAAACCATTTGATTCTTTGCACAGACAAAAGTAAAAAGACAGTTTTTAAGATATAACAACCATTGATACCAACCAAGTATGTCTCTAAATAGCCCAATCAGGTGCTGATGAGACGTAAAACAATAACTCACTCACTCACTCACTCACTGAAAGGTAAAGATGAGACATACCAAAAACTGTCCTCGGTGGTTCGTGCGAAAGCTCTCCATCAGGCAATCGGCAATCCTGAAGATGTCAAGCGATTTCCCAGCTCACTTTTGATTAAGTGTCGGGACAGACAGCAAGCCTTACGACTACTTGATTTGGAAAAACTGGATATTGCAGAGGTGGAAGTGACTCCTCATGAAAGGCTGAATTCTATCAGGGGAGTAATCAATTCATTTGATAGTCACGAGAGTTCAGATGACCAGCTACTTGACTGGTTTGAATTCCGTAAAATCCCGGTTGTATCTATATATAGGATGGGAAAAAGAAAGACAAAAGACGGATCCACAGTAGAGACCCTTAGTCTCACATTCAAGGGTAACCGACTGCCAGATGCCGTTGAAATCGGATTTGAGTTTTGTCGGGTACGGCCCTATATTCCAAATCCTCGGCGTTGTTATCGATGCCAAAGATATGGACACATTACAAAGACATGCAGAAACAGAGTGGACATATGTGCCACCTGTGGAAGCTCAAAACACACACATACAAAGGATGCTCCGTGTGGCCATCCACCAAGGTGTGTAAATTGTAACGGAAACCACACGTCATTCGACAAATCATGTCCAAAATGGACGTTTGAGAAAAAGGTCCTTGAGATCAAGGCAACTTCCAGTGTATCTTTTCCTGAAGCACGAAGGTTAGCACAGTCACAGTGCGGGGCTATTAGTTATGCCAAGGCACTCACTGGTGGAGATAGTGTGAATCGTGATGCAGGATCACAGTTGTCACAGAGATCGGACCACCATTACTCTTCTGGACCCAGGTCCTCGCCCAGAACTACTCCCAGGAAAAGACTTGACCTAGACACCACCTACAATTACTCAAAAAATTATGACAAAACTAACTCTCAAAACCACCAAGAGAAGTTCTGTGCACTGTTTGACCATGCAGGGATGGGTGAACTCCTTGAAGCACATGGGCATCACATTGAACAACAACATGACCAGACAGGCAAAACGCAACAGAAAGACACGCAGGCCAAATCAACAAAAAGGAAGTCAGACAACAGTAGTTCTGATGAAAGAACACCTTCAAAAATCCCAGCGACAGAGGTGGTCGAGTCAGACCTCAACGACACGTTTGAAACCGTAGACTCTCAACAGACCGAGGAAGAAGATATGGAGTCTCAAACCCCTCCCTCTGCGGCTGGGATAGTTCAGGACAAACAAACTAACAACACCTCCCAGACCCCATCCGCTGCTCCAATAGGTGGGAAGCGGGTCAGGGAGGTCAACCAGACAAAACTAAAAAACCTACACAGGACAAACTACAACACGGAACCCCAACAACTCAAACACATCACCAAAAGAAAAGTCCTGACTCAAAGAACACAAGTCAAACACATCCAACAAGTACAAAAAAACCTGGCCCTCCAAACACAAATATGGGGGGAAGAACTACTAACACCAATCAAATTCTGAAACGTGACGAACATAAAGTCACGAATAGAGCCCCGTTAAGAAGACAACATTTTAACTGAACAAACTCATTCCATGGACAACATAGTTCAGTGGAATTGCAGAGGTTTAAGAGCAAATTTTGATGAAATAAAAATATTGACATCTGAGCATAGGGCGAGCATCCTATGTCTCCAGGAGACCTACTTAAAACCATCCGACAACATTACTATCAGAAATTATCATATGTATAACTCATATGGAGAAATTGTCCATGATAGGGCAATAGGTGGTTCTGCCATTCTGGTCAGACAGGGCATAATACATACTTGCCTTAATCTGACCACCACTTTGCAGGCTACTGCCGTCCGCCTAACTTTACGTAAAACGATTACCGTGTGCTCCCTTTACTTGTCACCGAGTTTCCGGGTGACCCTACAAGATCTAAATAACCTATTTGACCAATTACCTGCCCCCTCCATTATTCTTGGAGATTTTAATGGTCACAGCCCTTTATGGGGTAGTGCAGACCTGAATAGTAGAGGTGAACTGATAGAGGACTTTATAAATGGAAATAATCTTTGTGTCTTCAATGATGGGTCAGATACATTTCTACATTCAGGACATGGCACTTACTCTGCTATTGACCTAAGTATAAGTGATCCAAATTTGTTTTTAGATTTTGATTGGAAAGTGCTAGAGGATACACATGGAAGTGATCATTTCCCAATCCTATTGAAATCGTTAAATGTTGGTCCTAACTCCGGTTTATCAAGGTGGAAATTCAATAAAGCAGACTGGAATCTCTTCTCAGAACTCTGCAACAAAAATATTACCCAACAGAAATATGCAGATTCCGATTCCCCTGTAGACCATTTCACAAAAGATATTATAGACATAGCAAATAAAGCGATACCGAAATCTCAAGCCAATCCTCACCATAGCCCTAAACCTTGGTTTGACACAGAGGTCAAAGAGGCTATCAAAGCCCGCAAAAAAGCATTACGTGCCTTTAAATCTCGCCCAACACAGGAAAATCTAAATCAATTTAAAATCTTCAGAGCAAGAGCGCGAAGGATAATAAGACAAAAGAAAAGGGCTACCTGGCAAAACTATGTCTCTAAACTTAATACCCGTACACCCAGTTCCAAAGTATGGAAAATGATAAAGAAGATACAGGGAAGAGATACATCCACACATATTCAACATCTTGTCATCGACGAAGAAGAGATAACCACAACTGAGGAAATTGCAAATAGAATAGGTGACCAATTCGCATTTAATTCCTCATCGAACAATTACACCCAAGAATTCCAACAATTTAAAGAGAGGGCCGAGCGACAAAATTTAAATTTCCAGTCTGATAACTCTGAAGCATATAACATGCCCTTCTCCATGAAAGAGCTCATAGCGGCATTGAGTAAGGCTAAAGACTCTGCTACTGGAGCAGATGAAGTTCATTATCAACTACTAAAGCATCTACCGGAAACAAGCCTTAAAATTATGCTGCAGATTTATAATAGAATATGGGACTTTGGTTCATTCCCAACGCTGTGGAAGAAAGCGATAGTAATACCAATCCCAAAACCTAACAAAGACCACAGTGATCCACTTAACTATCGTCCGATTGCACTCACCAGTTGTCTTTGTAAGACCATGGAAAGGATGGTCAACAATAGACTAGTATGGTATTTGGAATCAACTGAAGCCATAACAGAATATCAGTGTGGTTTCAGGTCCAAAAGAAGTACATTGGACCATTTAGTATCATTAGAAACTTACATAAGAGATGCCTTCATTAAGAAAGAACATGTAGTTGCAGTATTTTTTGACCTAGAAAAAGCTTATGACACCACTTGGAAATTTGGAATTATGAAGGACATTCATGAAATGGGTCTCCGGGGAAGGCTTCCTCAATTTATAAATTCATTCCTTCAAGATCGTAACTTTGAAGTCAGAATAGGAAGCACACTATCCAACAATTTTACCCAAGAAATGGGAGTTCCTCAAGGAAGTATTATCTCTCCGACATGTTTTAATATTAAGATTAACAACATAGTCCAACATATCAAGGAGAATGTCAAGTGCTCTTTATACGTTGATGATTTCCTCATTGCTTTTAAGTCAACCAAAATGACAAGTGTCGAACGACAACTGCAACTTAACCTAAACAGGTTGCAAAAATGGTCATATGAGAATGGTTTTAAATTCTCCAAAAATAAAACGGTATGTATGCACTTCTATCCTCCCAGAAGCTTTCAGCCGGATCCAATCCTAATGTTAGAAAATTCGAAAATCAAAGTAGTAAACCAGTACAAATTCTTAGGAGTTTTACTGGATTCTAAATTCTCTTTTATTCCACATATCAATGAACTTAAAGCTAAAGGTTTAAAATCTCTTAATCTTCTCAAAGTAGTCAGCAAGCTCAGTTGGGGTGGAGACACCACTGTATTGCTACGACTATATAGGGCTATAACCCGATCACGTCTCGATTATGGGAGTATTGTATATGGATCAGCAAGACCGTCTTACCTCCGATGTCTAAATACAGTACACCATCTCGGCATTCGCCTGTGTCTTGGGGCATTTAGAACATCGCCAATAGAGAGTCTATATGTCCTTGCGAAAGAACCACCATTGTCACTACGTCGTATAAAACTTTCGCTGCAATATTTTGTAAAACTGGCAGCATGTCCAACAAATCCGGCTTTTTACCCGGTATTTCAGCCAAAGTACCAACAAATTTATATGACTAAACAAAGTGTTATAAAACCCCTAGGGCTTAGAATGAAACCCTACTATGACATAATAAACAAAGACAACTGCATAGTTGCTGAAGTGCAGGTTCCATCCATATCTCCGTGGACCCTTCCTTCACCAATTTGTATTCTAGACCTGACAAGTCTTAGAAAATCTTCTACAAGTCCCCTGGAATACCAGAGTAAATTCCTCATAATAAAATCCCGGTATCCATCATACAAGTTTCTTTACACGGATGGGTCCAAAGATGGACTTCTGACTGGTTACGCAGTCACCTCCGCAAAGACAAGTTACTGTAATGAACGTATACCTGATGTGTGCTCGATATTCACAGCGGAACTGACAGCTATCTACAAGGCGGTAGAAATGGCAGTCAACTCGGAAACTAACAATTTTGTAATTTGCTCTGACTCAAAGTCTGCCTTGCAGGCAATAGCCAACAAGCAGGTGGAAACCCCTCTTGTATTAGACATTCTTTATACCTTAGCAGCAATGAAAGAAAACAAGGAGATTATATTTTGTTGGATTCCAAGTCATGTTGATATCAAAGGAAATGAGATGGCTGATCTTCATGCGAAGAGAGCCTTAAGTAAAAACTTAACAGACTATGTTGTCCCTTATACGGATTTTAGAAAGCATATCAATGATTTTACCAAGTATAGTTGGCAAGTACGATGGAATGCTTGCCAACGAAACAAGCTACGCACAATACTACCACACGTCATGAATGATATAAAAATTGATGTGCACTCACGCAGAGAGCAAATCGTAATTCATAGATGTCTTATAGGGCACAGCAGATTAACCCACTCACACTTATTAAACAATGACGCAGCACCAATATGCGAAGGGTGCCAAGTACCACTTTCGATCAAACATATCTTGATAGAATGTAATAACAATCTACATCACCGACCCTTTCAATCAGGTAATCTCAAACACTTATTCTTAGAAAATTCAGCGTCCAGTATAACACAGTTCCTCAGAGATAACGACTACTTCTACAAATTATGAGAAATTAGTTCCAGGATAATCTATCTAACCAATGTTGCCTCTAAATAGCCCACACTGGTGCTGATGGGGCGTAAAACACAAACTCACTCACTCACTCACTCCAGCAGGGTCATCGAAATTTTCAGTGGACCTTCAAGAGAAAAATCCCAGCTGGATGTCGTTCGGATGAGATATGTTAAAGTGCCGGCCCCTTGTATCAGTGTCTGTGCTGGGCAAGTAAAGATCCCTTGCATGAGGCAAATGCGTAACATGTTGAGGACTCCTACTGTCTCATCTCATCAAACAACGCTCGTGAGCACCCGGAACTAGGCTTAGAGGACTGCACCTACCATGTCTATCTATCTATCTATCTATCTATCTATCTATCTATCTATCTATCTATCTATCTATCTATCTATCTATCTATCTATCACCTGGATGTGTTTTCACTTGTGTGTGTCTGTTGGTCTGTCAGCTAACTGTCCTGTCTGTTAGTTACCAAGCGGTAAACACCTCAGCAAACCTGTATAACCATACAGTATTTTCTTGCTGTTCAGATTCGAATCCAGCATCAAGCAATTTACAGGTTACAAATACATGTACATGTGTAAGGTATAAGGTCTACTCCTTTTAAAAAGACTGAGGCAATGGTTAAGGTCATCTGTATGCTGGAGATAGTCTCAAAAGAACTGCCTGAGATCAATGAGAATATTTCGGCTTTGATTACTGTGAGGTTGTGCAATTAGTTTAAATAGTGATTTCAGATTTTTTAAGGTCGTTGAAACTTTGGAACGAAACTTTCAAAAAACTTTCTGTTTATATTATAGAGAGAACCATCTTTTGGGTTGGGGAAGAGTAATACATGTGATCATCTCCGTTTATTGTCATTTCCTCCATTCAGTCCCTTGACCATGTTATATGCACATGCCTTTATGACTCACATCCAGGGAGTCACATCCTATATTTGCCTTGTCATAGCCATAATTTTATGTCTGGGCAATTCCGTAAAGTCATCAACCAATCAGTCAAAATTTCGAAATTGACATAGGTACATCTTATGGGTGTCATAATGTGCCAAAATAAGTATATTTTCAGGAAGAGAAAAAAATTGATTATCTAATTTGGTCTTTGAGATATTTGCATTTAAGTAATGCTATCTTTGGTGACTGCTATGTATGCCCAAAGCATATATAATCACTCACAAATATCCACAAGAGAGTGTGATGGATTTTGGCTTAGTCTTTTGACTTTGATCAAATAGCCTATTTGACTATTAGCCTAATTGATATTGGGCTCAATTTTCATTGGCTGTTGGATATTAGATTGGAATATTATTGAATTCTCAGTGTGTCCAATGAGAATGCAGTTTAATATCCACTGGCCAATCATTGCTCTGTGGATATAAGCTTGACTGTCATTGGCTAGGATATTTGGCAGGATTTTCATTGGACAGTATATTAGATGGCATTCTCATTGGACAAACTATTAACTACAGTCCCCCCTACTGTGGATATTAGGGTGGATTCTCATTGGTCAAGATATTACGGTGGATTCCCATTGGTCAGTTCACTATTATCCAAAGTAGGATATTTGTCAAAATCCACAATAGTATAAAAGAATTATTGCGAGTGACTTGGGAATGTATCCAAAGTAATAGATCTTTGCCAAAATCCACTATAGTTAGGATTGAGTGATAATGAGTGATTTAGGGATGCGCCCAAAGGACCTTTATTTTGCCCAAAGGCCGCGTGGATATTTTGAAGGATACGATGACTTTGAGAAAGTCGTAATGCCCGAAGCCCTATTGTTTGCCAAAAGACACAACAATTTGCCAAAAGACCCTATATTTTGCCCAAAGGCCTGATATCCACAATAGTGGATATTGGCGGTAACAACTGCGATATTTATATTTTTTAACACTCCAATATGAGATGTCACTGCCAGTAGAGAAATTGGAAAGTTGGTTTCATTTTGCTGTCCGTTACTGTCTATAGGAGTAAACTTTTATTTTGCAATAAAAATTCTTGCATCAATCCTTGTGAATTCTGTCAGGCAGTGACATTTGACCTAATAAGATTCTCAGCGTACGTCAGGCATCAAAATTATTAAATATTTTTCCTGCTGACAGGTTACTGATGTTAACTTTATTAAACTTGTGATACAAAGCACATTTACTAGACACTTACTCTCCACACAGAGTTAACACTTAATGAATATTAAGAGATTGTACATACTCGCACAAGAGGCAACAGCAGTGAGTTGCCAAAGGCAGTGAATTCTGTCAGAATTCACATGCAGCAATTGACAGGCAACCGCCCCTGTGGCGGCACAATTGCCCTGAAAGTTGAAACGGACACATTACAGCCTCTATTGTCACGTGGTATAATTCGTTTTAGAATATCATAAGTATTAATACCACAAACATAGGTCTAAAGTTTGAAGTTTAAACATGAATTTACTCAAGCATGACAATGAATTCTGCCAACTGGTATCTGCACAACTGGCGCTGTTCAGCAACGAAAGGGACTGGAGTCAGTCTGATACTTATGTCGCACTGCTGCCTGATCAGCATCACTCCTGGCAAAACTGATGGTTCCCCAATATGGTACTGGGGATACTGCATTTCTGTGGCCTAATTACCAACACTGTTTCACACATGACTAAATTTAGTGAATTTGTTAAATTATTTGAAGGTCAAAAACTAGAAAAGCTGCTCTATGCACTCGGAAGTGCGCTTTTCTATAAATACAATACATGTGATTACCACTAACTAACCATTACCTAACAAGTATCACTATTTCCTGGAAGGGTTTTTCAAAGTTCCATCTACTAGTTCTATCAATCAGAATTAAGTCTAAGAATAAACAGAAGTCTAAAGAAGTTGACACTGGAGACAACTCGACATCTCCTACACACAAAAGCCCTGACAATGAGATGGAAATTTCATTGCTGCTTTTAATGGCATCAAGGACATTTGCCAGTTTCTTACAATCCTCATCATTGACTTCTCTTGTGATTAGCAGCAATTCAATGGTTTCCCAAGGTCTTCGTCTACCAGATTGTCCCTAAAGTAAAGAACTAAAGAAGGATAACAGCCGGGAACAGAAGGGCTAATGTTGGCTGTCAGCCTTAAATGTGCAAAGACAGGCAGAAATAAAAGTTGTCAATATAAACAAAGCGTATTTTTTATTACTGAGGCAAAATGTATCAAACAATTCATACAGCATCAAAAATTGCAGGATCGGTTGGCACGTGAACAGTTATGCAACACTCATCATTTTTACATAGGCCTAACTTTCTGTCAAGCAATTTATAGTTTATAATAATAATAATAATAGGGAAGACCGGGGTAAGTTGTGCCATTTTTTTTGTCGGGCTGATTTTCCCCAAAACCAAAGCTTAATCATGTAATCTGAAAATGAGACATCAAAATATAATGCGTTTGCCAGAATCAACCAAATGCTTCAGGGCAGTCCGACCATTTGGAAGGGGCCCCCGCACTGGCCCGCAGGTCTCGGGCCTCCTCGTGGCGGTGGGTGGTAACACTAAGGTGAAGACCTCTATCCTTAGTGGCCAACATGAGACAGTGCACACACACACACTCCCCTACCTTACAGGGGAATATCAATGAATATGTCATTTACCATGAATCCAAACCGGATCGTACGTCAACCGGGTTACCAAGGTGCGCGTCCCTCAGCGGGAAACCAGGCTGAGATCGAAAAATTTGCGACTGGACTACCAAGATTTCCACGGACAAGACCATCCTCGGATGACTTGATTGACCCTGACCGCCCCTCACACATGCCAAAAGATGAAAATTGCCTCGTGATAACTGGTATTGAAAAATCACTGGAGAACCTATCAGCAATCGCTGTGTACGAAATTGTTGCGGACATTTGTGACAACACAGTAGCAAATACAATAAAGCGTCAAGTCAATGGAACGTTTCTCATTCAACCATAGAATGACACACAAAGAGAGAAATTGACATTTGTCAAAGAAATAGCGAATACACAAGTCTCCATTGAACCTTACCAAAAACCAGGCAGAGGCATTATCTTCTCGAAAGAGAGCAAGACATGCTCTGACTCACAACTCACAAAGTGGTTCCAAAAACATGGTATTACCCAATTTAAACGTTTGTCCCAACGAAATGGTTATGAATCCATAAAACTGACATTCAAAAACAACAATGTACCCGAGAAAGTACCTGTGGCTTTTGAAAAGTGCAGAGTTTGCCCACTCTTTCCTTGACCAAAACGCTGTTTCAATTGCCAATTGTATGGCCATATCAGCACAACATGTAGACGGTTCACAATTTGTGCCAATTGTGGTGATCGAAATCACACTCACTTGAGAGACAAACCATGTTTCAGGCCCTCGCATTGTGTCAATTGCAGAGGGGACCACCCTGCGTTTAGCCACAACTGTGAAGTCTTCAAGAGAGAAAAGGAAATTGTACAATTTCAGATTGACACAGGATGTTCGTTTCCTGAAGCCAAGCGCATAGTTGAACAGGACATGAACAAAATTGACCAAGACGCAGATTACCCAAGACCAGTTCTACATTCGTCACCACGGAGAAGGATTCAACTTTTGGAGAACCATTTCAAGGACGTCTTTCGGACAACGCCTTCACCAGACCGACCAAAGACGGGAGAAACTGTGAAATATCCTGAATCTGATTTAAGTACACCACCCAGTAAAAAGATTCAACTAAGTCAACCATCCTATGCTCTACAGAGAAAAATGTCACTCCAACAACCGAAGAAGAAAGAAACTTTGGCTTCTGAGTCCAAGAAACCATCCAAAACAACAAATCAAGACAGCTCAACAGACCAACGAATTCCTTGCACAGACAAGAGAAAATTGACAAGCAACAAAAAAGCACCCGTCACATCTTACAGACTTAACATATCAAGAACCTTGACACAAACCAAGTATGTCTCTAAATAGCCCACTCAGGTGCTGATGAGACGTAAAAAACCAACTCACTCACTCACTCACCATTTGGAAGGTCATGACAGGCATTTGAAAAAAGTAGGTCAAGTGGCACAACTTGCCCCGGTGCTGGGGTAAGTTGTGCCACGTGACGGGGTAAGTTGTGCCGCCTAATTTATTCCAAAAAATGTTTGTATTTCACCTGTTTCTTCAGACAGATCATTGTATCTTGTTTTTAACGTATGACTGACATGTTACATGAAACTAATCAGACATTTATGAGACATTTTATACACAAATTAAAAATGCTGAAAAAGCCAGAATTATTTATTGTTTAGAGGGTGTTATAACTCTTTTAACATGTGTTCCTTCCAGTGTAAGTTATTTCACTACATTTTTAGGCCTTGCGTAAAATTTAGACAAAAAAATATGAATAAAATATTAATTCCTATGTCATACCATTGGCACAACTCACCCCAATGAAAATGGCACAACTTACCCCAAATTAATTTTCTGGATGAAACTGGTTGTCGAAAATAAACAAACAATGCAAAATGAAATCTAACAGCAGAAATGTCTAGATATACCTTTTAACTCCATCCTACCAGTGGGACATCATCTTAATACAAATACCAAATGACTGAGAAACCAGAATGTCAGTCCTCGGCACTTCAAGTTTTTAGCAACAAAATTGAATTTGTTAGTATTGCTTTTCATACCAATATATTTCGTAGTTTTTTTCTTGGTGCCTGATGATGTTGGCCAAGTGTGTATATATGGGTGACAATGCCTTCTTTGCCCAGTTCTTCATTTAACCCCAACAGTGGGCGGCACAACTTACCCCGCGGCACAACTTACCCCAGTCTCCCCTTATAATATGGATTTACAAAGCGCTAATTTCAGTAAACTGCTCGTCAGCGAGTGAACTGCTCATCAGCAGTTCATATATAAGATGGATCAATAAGAACATGTAGAAGTGTGGAATTGATGATGTGAGTTTTTAAAGGAAGACATGAAATTGCTCTATCCAGGAAAGCTATCCAGGAAGGTGAATACTTTTGCACCCACTATATTATCATTCTTCATGTAAAACAACCTTCAAATACCATCTCCAATTAAGCTGACCCACCTCATAAGGCATGCAGAACACTATACAGTATCGGAAGAGCAACAAAAATTGATAGGCAGCTCAGCGTCAGAATCTAAAATTATACACATGACTTCAGTTATGGCCACCAACAACGTCGAAAAATGCCAAGTCAGCATTTAGCCAAGTCTGTTGATTTAAACAACATCAAGCTGATCTAAAAACTACACTGTACTATTACATCCATTGGCCAGCTGGGTTGGACTAAAGAGAAGACTACATGTAGAACAGTGCAGAGCCAACCAGAATAATATTATGTTATTAATTTTGTTCAATTAAAAACATTTATTAACGCATTATAGCTATGCAATTAGTCATCAGTCTACTTGCATAACAGCCCCCATAGGTCTCGGGCCTCCTCGTGGCGGTGGGTGGTAACACTAAGGTGAAGACCTCTATCCTTAGTGGCCAACATGAGACAGTGCGCATGCACGGTGTGTCCCCTACCTTACAGGGGAATATCAATGAATATGTCATTTACCATGATTCCAAACCGGATCGTACGTCAACCGGGTTACCAAGGTGCGCGTCCCTCAGCGGGAAACCAGGCTGAGATCGAAAAATTTGCGACTGGATTACCAAGATCTCAATGGACAAGGACATCTCCGGATGACTTGACTGACCCTGACCGCCCCCCACAGCTGCCAAAGACTGAAAATTTGCTTGTTATAAAAGGTGTCACACAATCACTGGAAGACCTATCATCTGTTGCTCTCTACGAAACAATTGCAGACCTTTGCGACAAGACAATCGCAGATAGCCTGAGGCGCCAAACAAATGGCACATTCCTTGTTAAACCTTTGACCTCTGACCAAAAAGATAAATTGACCGGCATCCATGAGATAGCCAATACCAATGTCGTCATTGAAACTTTTCAAAGATTAGGCAAAGGCATTATCTTCTCCAAAGAAAGTAAGACCTGCTCAGACAATGAACTTACAAATTGGTTTCACAAACACGGCATCACAACTTTCAAACGTCTTGCTCACAAGAATGGTTATGAGTTACTGTTGCTAACATTCAAAGACGAAAGATTACCAAAGAAAGTACCTGTAGCCTTTGAATGGTGCAGAGTTTCTCCATACTTTCCTCATCCAAAACGCTGTTTCAATTGCCAAATGTATGGCCATTTTAGTCGTACATGCATCAGGCCAACAATTTGTGCCAATTGTGGTGACCATGGTCATGCACACACACGCGATAAACCTTGCTCTAAACTTTCACATTGTGTCAACTGTTCAGGGAGCCATCCTGCCTTTAGCCACAATTGCAAAGTCTTCAAGAAGGAAAAAGAAATTCTACAACTACGAACTGAAAGAAAACTATCCTTTCCCAAAGCCGAACGCCTTGTTGAACAGGACTCGGACAAACCTTGCCTAGAAGCAGATTACCCAAGACCAGCTGTTCATTCATCACCACAGAGAAAGATTCATCTGGACAGGAACCTCTTCACAGATGTCTTAATGAAAACACCTTCAGAGCGTCAACCAACAGACCGGCCAAGCAAGGAAGAACCTGTGAACTCCCCTGAATCACCGAAGAAGATGATCCAACAACGTCAAATTTTCTCTTCCGTTACCCAGGGGTCTGAGAAGTCCCTCAACCAACCAAAGGAAAAAGATGTTGCTCCAGATAACAAGACGTCGCCCAAGACAACAAAACAAAAAAGCTCAACAATCAGCTTGCTGCCTCACAAAGACAAGAGTAAAACAACACTCACCAACAGCAAAAAAGAACTCCCCACTGGTCTCAAATTTCACATCAAGTCTAAAAATGGCAGACTGAAGGATGTATCACCATTTGTTAGCTACACAACAATGCTGAAGAAATTTGGAAAACCACACTCAGTCGATCGACAGCCTGACGGTAATTTATTGGTACAAGCCATAAATGCCACTCAGGCAAGGAAACTTCTTGAATTAAAAATTATTGCAGATGTACCTGTCAAAGTGACACCTCAAAGATCTTGATGCCATCAACCAAGATGAGATGACTAAATCAACATGACCACAAACCAAGTATGTCTCTAAATAGCCCAATCAGGTGCTGATGAGACGTAAAACACGAACTCACTCACTCACTCACTCACTTGCATAACAGTATAGTTACAGTGTTGTCCTGTTCTGCATATGGTACGGTGCTTAAGATTTTTTTTGGGGGGCGAGCGACATTTCCCTAGCTGAATTTCAAGATCTCAATTTAATGCCATGTTAAATGAAGTTGCCTGGAAATCATCAATATTCAATAGTATTTATTTAAAATGAATATTCCCGAATTTTTTAGCCTGTTTCCCAAACTTTTTTTTTGGGGGGGGGGACAACCACCCCACCCCACTCCCACACGCCTATAGATGCTGTTCTGCTGAAGGTCAATGCCTTCATGGTTTCAAACCCAGGGTGGTATATTCAGTGGACCTTCAAAAGCAATCCCGGAGTGCTCGATGTTATGTGGACGTTAATATCAGCGGCCCTTTTCTGTAAATCAGTGTTAATGCCGGGCAAGTAAAAGAAGATCCCACACATGGGGCAATTGTGCAACATGTTTGGGACTCCAACTCTAAATATGTCTGAGTCTGAGTCAGAACTTGCCTTATAGAACTGCACTTACGAATTTAAAAATCTATCTGCACTGTAAATTTGAAATTTTGAACTTATATAGCTTGTTGTTTTAACCTATGATGGACCCATTATTAGAAGTTAAAATAACAAACTATGTTGGCTCAAAGGAATTGTGCAACCGTCTCACTCAGTCATTTAAGCTGACTCTAAAGTCTAATTTTACAGTATGTCCATCTACCTACCAATTAATATACAAATATCAAACTGAAGGCAAACTTTAATGGTTTGGCAAAGGAAAGAAACACACTAGTAAATATCAAGTTCCAACACATCTCAATAAAAGCAAGAATCCATTAAAAAACCCCAAATTAGAAACGCAACATAAATATATTGCATGTTACTTGGTTGCTGTTGTCCCAGGAGAGATAGACGGTGTGCTTAACTAAGGCATTTGCTTGGTGATTACTCCCAGCTAAAAATGTCATTGTTTTCCATGCTACAACATATTTCAGGTAAATTAATTGCTTTCTTGCATCTCACAACAGTGCACATCATTAACCACAAACATTGAGGACTTGTTTTCTGTCAAATGAGGCATGTTGCCCGGAAGAATCAACCAAGTAATCTCCTTACTCACAGCCTGTGACAATGTGGCAGTCTATATTGGCATACCATTGCAATAATTACATTTTCTAAAGATATTTCACACCTTATACACTTAAATTTTCAGGATAATTAGCAATAAACAAAGGAATGAATACAGTTTGTAATATGTATACACAGGCCATAAATTCAATACCATTACTCCCCGGAGCACAAGACACTTTTTTTGGGGAAACTTACATTCTGACCTCTTTGACAGGCATTAGGTGGATTGTTGATCAAGTGGTAGCATGCCAAGTTGCCAATCGCTGGGTCCAGGGTTTGAATCCAGCGCTTGCCGGGCCATCTAACTAAGCCTAGTATATGTTGGACCGCTGTATCAAGATTTTATCCTTCGCCTCATTGCCATGCATGTCCTCCTCCTGATCGTACATGACCATTTATCTGTTGCTATGAAATTGATAAGAAAACAACGGACAACAGACAACATGACACAAAAAAGGAATAACTAAGTAGCAATCTAACAGAACTATACAGACAATTAGTACAAACATGATACAAAAAAAGAATACCTAACTACCAATCAAACAGGACTATAAAGACACTTAGTACAAACCAAGTATGTCCAGTCTGGTGAAACTGAGAACTGCATGCTGCTGCCACCTGGCACGAAAGTTGATTTCCTATGCTACACACCCCCTCACACTTATTAAACAATGATGCAGCACCAATATGCGAAGGGTGCCAAGTACCACTTTCGATCAAACATATCTTGATAGAATGTAATAACAATCTACATCACCGACCCTTTCAATCAGGTAATCTCAAACACTTATTCTTAGAAAATTCAGCGTCCAGTATAACACGGTTCCTCAGAGATAACGACTACTTCTACAAATTATGAGAAATTAGTTCCAGGATAATCTATCTAACCAATGTTGCCTCTAAATAGCCCACACTGGTGCTGATGGGGCGTAAAACACAAACTCACTCACTCACTCCTATGCTACAGCATTGATGTCCCAAGAAATAGTTCCAATTTCATTGCACATTCACAAAATTTCTATTCAACATATATGTATACCAGAGTCAGACTCGGCAATCACATTCTCTAAGGAAGTAGACAAGGCCATCAGCACACTCAGAAACAGCCCCGGTGTCTTCCAGACAAAATTGTGTGTCTTCCTCTGGTCGAAAGTAGGTGGACGCTCGCAGGAGCTTGCTGAATAGCAACACAAGACAGCATATGTTCTGATCTGTGGCAATGCAAGAGCAGTCCACTTGTAGACAGAAGTATGTCTCTAAATAGCCCAACAAGGTGCTGATGAGACGTAAAGCCCAAACACACACACACACATGTCCTCCTCCTGTCCTAATTAGCCTACCAAGTGCATAAATACACGGTGTGAAGCTGCCATCATCTATCCATCCGTGAAGTCATTATTAACTATAGCATACAAGTTTTAACTCAACTGCACAGAGGTGGTTTGTTTCAGAAAGTGACACAAAGTTAGCGCGGAATTCTTGACGAAATAGTAAATTTGCAAACATGAGAATGTTAAATAGGTGAGCCAATAACCAATATCCAACCATCAATCCTGCATGGAACTTATTTTATAAAAAGTTATCATCCGTTTTCTTTAGAGTTTTGATTGGTTTATGGAATCCCGCGATTGCGTCAACCAACATTAATTCATTTCGCTGCACGTGCATAATCCTTCTTTGATGTGAGGGCTCGGCAATTTGTTTGTGTGCAAATTTACATGAAGTGATTATTCCCTTTGCCCCAAGCAATACTTGGATGAATAAGATCAGATTGGTCATTTTGACATGGTACTTTGCTGCTAATAATAAGATTCCATTCTTCAATCAAGATAGGATTCACAATCACCTCTTTTGCATGAGAACTCAATGATTGTCCTGCCAACCGACCCCAGAAAAAGTGCCTGGAGAAGATCAGAAAAAGCTAAAGATTAATTATGTCTGGCCTTAGCAACAGCATAGGGACATGAAAAAAAGTTACAAATGTGACTTTAAAGAAGCAAGAAAGTTGAAAAATGTGTATGATTGACAATATTATAGTCCTCGTCATATTCATGTGGAATCTCAAGTTCTTTTCTATGCTGTTGAAGTACGGTGTCAGAAATGATTCTATTCTCTAGCATTGCAATATATGTAAGATAACTACAAGCTGTGATGTCATTTTAAACTGGGTCAGATTCGCTGGCTTCTAGCCAATGTGGATCCACCTAAACTGAGCATCAAAGTTTCAAAACAGTGTCAAGAGTAAGCATTTTATCTGGGATAGCCCCTGCAACCATGTCGTCACAGCTTGCCAGTCAATGGGCTCACAGTAAAACCAAGCATCACAGTTTAAGAACATTGATATATTGAAGGAAGCATTAAATTTGTTGTCTCAATGATATATCATTGGCAATCACCAGTCTAATCTGACTACATGGCAGCTTCATAAGCATTCACAGCAGACAACTGTTATAATCCCCACAGAGTTGTTTGATTAATCAGCAAACTTACGAATTTACAACTTTAAACTTCAATAGACCTTGAAATGGACAAAGGTCGTTGACAATTTTTGTAAACGCATGGATTTTGTGATGTATAATTGTTCTGGCAACCAATTGGCTAACAGGCTGTGATGTCAAACTTGCATTGGTTTTCCCAGACACAATTTTCACTCTGACACTGTGTTGACATTGCACGGTGACGCTCAGTTTAGCCGGGGAATCTGACCCAGTTTAAAATTACATCACAGCTTGTAGTTATTTTACATATATTGCAATGCTAGAGAATAGAGTCATCTCTGACATCACACTTCAACAGCATGGAAAAGAACTTGAGATTCCATGTAAATATGACGAGGACTGTAACACTAAAATGTAATATAATGTTTAGGCTATGTTGACGATTAGTAACTACAAAACAGAAAAAGGATGGTTTCTGTAGAGTGTAGAATGACCCACAAGAGCTTTTACCACTGATTAATTCAATGCTCAACTGGAGAAAAAACACACCACTGTGAGGCTGATAGGCTGGTAGACATAGTTATTCAAATATAATGACATTCATTGGAAAGGAATTTCTCTGAATTATTTTCATATCATAGCGCCTTGTAATAATTGATAGCTATAGATATATACATAGTGACTTACATATTACTGACGGGAAGGCCATTTCACATCTATTTAAAAATACTTTTAAGGATTTTGCTCATTAGGAGTTTGCTTCTGATTGATTGAAACATCTGTTAGAGTTAAAAGGAGATACTGAAGGTCTTTAGTCAGTTAGCACATTCTTCAGCTTAGTGTAGGTCTCAACAGTAAAATTATAAATGCTCCAGAATTAACAATAAATGCAGCAGCAATCCGGTATTCGTTAAATTGCAATGCTGACAATCAGAAGAATCACAAGCAAGTTATTTACTATCAATAGGGGTATCAACCAAAGCATCTATTAATTACTGTTTCTCATTCATAAGATTGTTACAAAAAGGAATTCATCATGTTGTTAATTACACAGACTTCAAAAAGTGATTCAGAATAATCAAAATGAATACCTAATTATCTGTTCCTGAGCTGAAAATTAACCGAATAAGAATCTGCTAGATGTCTACAATTTATTGTTGATCGAGTTACCCAGCTTCATTCTCCTGCCGCAGAGCTTGTCCTCTACTCATTCCTTGGTATAGATGAAGGAACATATTTTGAAGGGGGGAGGGGTAGTGACTGAACGTCCAAAGGGCCAATATCTAAATTAATGTAATCTGTTATGATAAATGAAAAAACATCGAGTAAGCTTCCACTCAATTTCGGAGTCCCTCAAGGTTCTCAAACTCTGACCTGTCTTATTTAACTCCTGTGATGCCCGGACAGTCAGTGAAATAGCACAAAGAAATCAAGTACATGATCAGAAGTATGCTGATGATGAGCAACTTATACTGTCTTTCAAACCAACCTTTCACGATCAAGAACATGCAAAACCAAAAAAACTGACACACTCGTTGGTACAGAGGACTCAGGATGTCTTCAACTCGTGGAGTACATCTCAAAATACCACCATACCTATTTGGTCTTAATATGTAAATGGCAGAGCCATGAAATTCGTGCAGCACTTGAAAAGTTTTCTGAGGACATATAGTTTTACCATAACTTTCATTAAATTTATTTCATATTCAATGTATGAAAGGCTGTTATGTTACTGTTTCAAAGAAATTGAAAGACGGATATATATAGAAAATAGAGAGAAATTTAGACTAGAAACTATTAGAAAGATAAAATAGATCAAAAATAGAATATATAGATAGATAGATAGATAGATGGGATAGCAAATAAATAGGATTAAGAATAAATAGAATTGATAGATAATCAGCTAAATAGTAAAAAGGAAGACAACACTGAAAGCTGCCAAGTTTAAGTCTATGCTAGATTGTTGATATTGCATAATAGTGATAACATAAACAATAACATGATCTGCATGTAGATTATTGCTCACTGTTACATAATCATCATGCAGTTGACAAAGATTATACATGTAACCTTAATTTTGTTTGGTTTTCTTCTTGTCTGTTTTGAAATGAAATTCATGTTAATAATTTAATTTAGCTTGTCAAGGCTTATAATTAACTATTCCATAAAAATAATAGATACAGGGAATATTTTAAAATGGAGAAAATTGAATTTTTAAGACAATTTTGAATATGAATATGTCATGTTTTGCTAAATTCAAAACTAAATCATTGATAAGAAGCTGGTCCCACTTGACCTAATTTCCTGCTGTCGACCATTGATGTTGAGACCATCACTGCACAGATTTTTGAAACCTTTCTTGTGCTAAGTTTCGCTGCGCGAATATTATAGTATCCTTTATGGAGGCTGAGAGCAAACTGACAGCTAAAAAACTTGGAAGAAAAATAAGTCAATGAAGCGGTTGTGTGCTGTACCCTCCTGAATATACAAACCGACACAAATCAAGCTTTGTGGTCATAGCCATGAGACTCTTCAATGATGGTCATTGGACACTCTGTTGAAATGTGACATTGAAGTCTGTTTACCATGTGCCACTTTTCGACGAATTCTGCACATTGTGTATAACAGCTGGAAGTAAACGGCACTGACCGAGAAGTTATCTCATGTCGGTTGAATAAAGTTGACTTGATTCGACAACTTATATGTAGACAAAGTCACTTACAAAACTTTCTAACTGCTGGTGTATATAAATACATGTGTAGAGTTGTTTTGGCATGCCAGCTAATACAGCTCTTGGGGGATGCCAGGTACATCACTTAGCTAATTAAATTACCATCATTAACCTTTGGACCAATGTACCTCAAGAGTGATAAACCTCAATCAACCTCCACCTCATGAAGTATTAAGCAAGCAATTAATTTTCAATTAATTTTCATTTTTTCTTGAACCTAACCCAGTGCTTAAGACAAGATGTCTGTTCAAACAAACTGTAACCATGACAACAAAAACAAACAAATAAATGGCACCAAGCACTCAGCAAAATTCTTCAGGGAATCTGATTATTTCCTATTTTGTTCTTTCTTTTTTTTTTTTTTTGCTAATTTAATTTTTGTGCACTAAAAATGAGTACATCTGAGTACACAGTACTATTCTAGGTACAGGCAAATGTATTGGTTTAATCATTCAATGAAGATTAGAGGTCGTTGTTGTGAGAATGTTTTACATTGACGATACTTTTTCAGAAGGGATACGTCTAGGGGAAAAATTAGGAAAATTAGAATAAGATTTTGCTGGAAGTGGAGAAATGAAGTTCAGAATGTCTTCCCTCTAGTGGATAGTGGTAGGTACTCTTTAAAGACGATGGATGTCATTCATCCTCACCTCTCAGTGTAGGCTAGTAGTCCATGAGCTGGGTTGCCCAAAATTCAAAGTCGTAGCATCGGCAACCTAACCAAGGTTGCAGGGTACCAAATTAAAGCTAAGAATGTCTAGTTTCAGAATCTAAATGTTGCTAAGTCCAAAAGTGGTTTGCTAACTCGTCAGTACAGTATATGTGAGGCAATGTATAAAAACGTTAAAAATAATCGAAATAGGCATTAAAAATTGAAAGTGGTGGTGTATGAATTCTACTTTGCTTATAATAACTTATTATATGCCATATGAAAACTGAGATTATTATCTGCCATCTGGTATGCATTGCATCTTTGTATCTTGAATGGTTGAGGAGCAATGCCATTGCAAACAGCATTATTCTGTTAAGCGGAAAATGGAGGAACGGAATATGCTTTTTTTTTAATTGAAATGCCATCGCCTTCTTCACTGTAACACATAGGTCATGTTTTTCAGATGAAGTAAACAGCAGACATCTTACTCTTTCATTTAAATGTAAAACCAAGCTTCTAGCTTAAAAATTAGTGAAGATATGGAAGGTAGAAAATGCATGTTTCAGCATATTTGAGGTAGTCTATCAGGTGGTTTGTGAAAAATTTGCCATTACACCCCCTTTCTTCCAGATATGTCCACTAAAACATCTTGATCAGGGTTTTTGGGGATGCTGAATCCTTTTTCAATGCCTTCAAATCATTTAAAGGTCAGGATTATGTGAAATTATGCTCAATTTACCTTCTAGAACTTAATAAGTCTGCCGCTTCTTCATTTAAATGTTATGGAAATTTGTCTGCATGTTTCTGTCAAGCATATCTCACTTCATGGGAATCCACATGTTGCCTAAATAGCTCTTTCTAGTATTCGTAATATCATTAGAGATCCATAACCGTTTTTCCTGGAGTCTGAATGCATTAAAATTTCTCCCTGACACCATAACCTTTGAGGCAACTGTACACTTATGTTTCTATAGTTATGGCAGCAAAAGGTGGGTTAGACAAGGTAAGGATTATGTGAAATCATGCTCAATTTAACTTCTAGAACTTAATATATGTGCCACTTTCTTCATTTTAATCAGTTTGCTTGTTTCTGTCAAGGACATCTTACTTCAAGTGAATCCCTAGGTTGTCTGAATAGTTCATTTGGTATTCACAACATCATTAAGGATCCGCAAAAGTTTCGACTAGAGACTGCATGCAGTTGAAGATGTCAAAAATCTTGGCCCGGTTGCAGTTTTTGGTAAAAAGAATCAGACAGAGGCAAAGTTGTACCCAATTCATGTCACTGAATAGCACATATATATTCTGGCCTCATTAATACTTTTTGTAACCTCTACAGACATTTAAAGGGTCTATTTGTGGCCTCTGAGACGAATGTAGGGGCTCATTTCATGGGATATCTGAATCGTCTACAAGTGTTCTGTTTAGGGTCTACTGAGACATCTGTAAGGGCTAATTTTTTTGGGATATCCGGATTGTCGGCAAGCAACAGATATATCAGCACTACAGACTTCCGTCTTGATCCTAAATAACAATTTTTTTCTGGGGTCCAGGGATGTCTGCATGTTATAATTTTCAGTGATTGTCTGAGATTGGTGGGTTTTCATTATTTAGAGATGTCTATAAAGGTTCTAATATGGCTCACAGTCCTCCTCATATTTACATGGAATCTGAAGTTCTCTTTGTGCTGTAGAACTGTGATTTCAGAGATGACTCTATTCCAGTATTGCAATATATGTAAATTAACTACAAGCTGTGATGTCGTTTTAATACTGGGTCAGATTCCCTAGCTTCTAGCCAATGTGAATCTGCCTGAACTGAGTGTCACAGTTTCAACTCAATGTCAGAGGGAAAATTTGGTCTGGAAACCAATGCAAGTTCGACATCATAGCCTCTCAGCCAATGGGCTGCCAGAAGAAATATACATCACATAATCCATGTGTTGACAAACAAATTGTCAAAGCCTTTTGTTTATAGCAAGTTCCATCAAAGTTTGAAGTTGTAAAAATTAGCAAGTTTGTAGACTAATCAAACAACTCTGTGGGGATTATAACAGTTGTCTACTGTGATTGCCCACAAAGCTGTCATTAGCAAATTACACCGGTGATTGCCTGTGATAGCTCAAACATTGATATATTGAAGGAAGCATCATGATTACATTTGTGATCCCAATGAACTGTGAGCATAGTTTACTGTCATTGGCTATCAGGCTGTGATGATGTGGTTGCAGGGCCCAATCCTGATAAAATGCTTACTCTGACATTGTGTTGAAACTATGATGCTCAGTTCAGGTGGATCCTATTGGCTGGAAGCTGGGTAATCTGACCCGTATATTGCAGTGCTAGAATAGAGTCATCTCTGATATCATAGTTCAACAACATAGAAAATAACTTGAGATTCAACGTAAATATAACAAGGACTGTAAGATTGGCTCTCTGCTATACCAGGAATTTTGACTTTTCCAGACATCTGTAAAAGCCTTGAAAAGAACCTCTAATGACATTTGATCACATCTGGAAAATACATTACAGAAATCAATGATTTCTAAATTGTCTAGATTGGCCAAATATTGTCCATCAACTGTTCAACAGATTTCTCAAGCAGTCACAAAGGTAATGACTGGAGGCACTCTTATCTGTATACCCCTGTTTTGCACTCTAAACTTAGAGCTCAATAGGTTCACAAAATTGGCTATCTTTGTGCCCTCTGGAATCCATAACAGAAACTAAAATCGAACACAGCTTGCTGTGTGAGGCTCTAACAGATTTCAGATTCAGCAACTGTTACTTTTCTACAGTGTTGTGGAGTAACTATTTTGTCTGTTGAATTATGTCTAGAATTGAATGTTAAATAACTTTTAATCGGCCAGTGTATGCTTAGAATTGTGTTATTGCTGCAAAGTGGTTCTTGTTGAGGAACTTTTTGTTTGGCGGAATCATGCTTTTCCTGGCCAGGGAATTGTGAGTAGTCCCTGTTTGGCAGCCAGCCAGACAGCCAAGAGCACTGCCACTTCTCAGTGTAAGCTTACCCTGACCACAGCATAACACTATTTTGAAGTTGTAACAAAAAGATTAACTCTCCTCCTGTGTGACAGGTAATAGATAACAGTTTCAGATCTCTTAAAGCAATTAAGTTAATGCTTGAGTGTTTCATTGTTGTCTGCTTGTTGTTTCAATTAGTTTCTATGTAGAAAACCATAAACGATCAATTATTGTTGTCTGTGTCACTGCAGTTTGGCCACAGTGAAAGGCTGACAGTAAGTGCATGTGCACTCATTGATTGTTTAACATTGTTGATTACAATTTGTTTACATCTTGCTGGCAGCTCAGCTGTGCGTATGAGCACAAGTGATGAGGTCCCTCTGTCTGTTTGAATAACCTGACCTATTTGAATATTAATATCTGTGTCACCTGGAGGTCATCTGATTTCTGGCAGACTCTTCAGCTGTGCTGTTGGTTTAGAGTCTGTGAGCAGACTGCCTGTTTTGGGTCCTGTTTATGAAGCTCAAGGAGAATATTCATGAAGCTGTTCTGTGTCATTCACTTATGTGACTGTGTGATGCCATTTTGGATTATTCTATAAATAAAGTTCCACTTGACATCACCACCTTATATCCAACTGTAGAATTGGTCCCATCATAATTCCAACCAGGGTTAAATTCCAGTGCAGTACTTTCAAAACCTCAGTTACCCGGTAATGTATCCAGAGCCTTTTTGGTCAAGCTTCTTAAGTCTAGTATCTAGTAATTTTCATGTCCATCTCTTACCCATCAAAGAAAAGGCAGGGTAACACTCATTCAACACTTGAAATCTAACAAATAACTAATGCATCATTGGCAAGAGCTTATGATGCTATGTCATAGGAACCTTGGACAATGTTCCTACATCCTCTGCTGATGGGAGCTGCTCTGTGGCTGCCCTGAGCTGTAAGCTGTAGAAAGCTCACCACAAATTTCCCCGCACCAGGGGACGAAGAAGATATATGCAAATATCCAAACAAAATCGGCAAATATATCTCATCAATATTGATTAAAAATAAGTACATGTAATAGAAATTAATTTTAAGATCCTGTGTAACAGCCTGTGTCATATTAATTGGTGAGGTTCATTCTTGTCTTTCATAAGACAGATGGGTGAAACATATTGCAATTTACTGTACATGCCTAGTTTATATGGCCCGGTAAGAATATCCCTGTGCCACCCTGACTAATTTGCAAATAATAATTCAGCATCTGAGTGAAGTAATCCAGAAAAGTCAGGACATGGTGTCTCTCGGACTTAAAGAGAGTGTCCATACGGCAATAAAAACCTAACCTAACCTATACTTGGATTGATGTGCGCTCCCTGTTTTTTAAGAGAAGTGTAAAGAAAAGTGTTACAAAATAAGGAGTACACCAAATACAATACATGCATTTCATCGCATTGGAGTGAAAATTAAATTAATTTATTAGCATGATTTAGTATCATGTCAAATCTTAATTCGCAATTATAAAGAGTAACAAATTTGTGAAGCCACAGCAGAAGTTATGGTTCAGCACAGCCCAAAATGTTTTCCTAAATCCTTTCCTCTCAGGAAGATGCTCAAATTGCTCATCCTTCCATGCCCTTTGGTTCTCAACCTCACCCCTGCCATTCCTTGATTTCCCAGCTCATTTCAAAAACGACTCCCAGCAAATCCTAACATCAGCTTGCAGACAAAAAAAAAACACTGGTTTGGTAAATGTATTGATATTGGGTACATATAATTAAAAATAAAATTCTTTGGTACTAGATATTGATGAGATGGATGAAGTGTGCATCAGTGGGTGAGAGACTTTCTAACCCGCATATGTTGCCATAACTATAGAAACATATGTGTACAGTTGCCTCAAAGGTTATGATGTCAGGGAGAATTTTTTTATTTATTCTGTCTCCAGGAAAAACTGTTGTGGATCTTTAATGATATTAAGAATACTAGAAAGAGCTATTTAGGCAACATTGGGATTCCCATGAAGTGAGATATGCTTGACAGAAACATGCAGACAAATTTCCATAACATTTAAATGAAGAAGTGGCACACTTATTAAGTTCTAGAAGGTAAATTGAGCATAATTTCACATAATCCTGACCTTTAAATGATAAGAAGGCATTGAAAAAGGATTCAGCACCCCCAAAAACCCTGATCAAGATGTTTTAGTGGACATATCTGGAAGAAATGGGGTGTAATGGCAAAATTTTCACAAACCACCTGATAGACTACCTCAAATATGCTAAATTTGTGAATTTCGCGAGCTGAAACATGCATTTTCTACCTTCCATATCTTCACTAATATTTAAGCTAGAAGCTTGGTTGTACATTTAAATGAAAGAGTAAGATGTCTGCTGTTCACTTCATCTGAAAAACATGACCTATGTGTTACAGTTAAGAAGGCAATGGCATTTCAATTAAAAAGAAGCATGTTCCGTTCCCCCATTTTCCGCTTAACAGAATGATGCTGTTTGCAATGGCATTGCCCCTCAACCATTCAAGATACAAAGATGCAATGCATACCAGATGGCAGATAATAATCTCAGCGTTCATATGGCATATAATAAGTGATTATAGGCAAAATAGAATTCATACACCACCACTTTCAATTTTAAATGCCTATTTTGATTATTTTTAACGTTTTTATACATTGCCTCTCATATACTGTACTGACAAGTTAGCAAACCACTTTTGGACTTAGCAACATTAAGATTCTGAAACTAGACATTCTTAGCTTTAATTTGGTACCCTGCAACCTTGGTTCGGTTGCCGATGCTGCCAACTTCTAAAATAAGGCCCTTTTTGGATTTCAGCTCATGGACTATAGTGAACCTACTCTGACCACATTCACCATGTTTCATTGAAGTAGTCATTAAAGGATTAACAAGTCACCGGCTAGGCGTGAAAGACATAATTCACAGTTTGACATTGTTAAAAGCAACTGAATGAATGTTTGAATGTTGTCACTGTTGTCTTGTTTTTTGTTTTAAGTATTTTCTTTGTAGAAAACCACTAACAATTATTTAAATCACAGATTTTAAACGCCGGAAAAAAGCTGTAAAAAGATTAGCATATTCATAAAACTCTGTCCTTTTATAGTGCTTGTTGGCAGGGTAATAGTAAACGCACCCTGCAATGGGAGGATGATGTCATTCGTCATGTCGCTGTGAAAATTCCCAAAAACTATAGCCTATGTCTGATTATTATACAGTTTATGTTATTTGAACATAAGAACTTCTTCTTACGATATACCAAATATGCATGCTTGAACCACAGTTAAGTTAAAATGAAGGTTCCTGGCTCAGTGATTTTGAAGAAAAAGTATTGTACGTGGATATTCTGACCAACTGGTGCCTTTTCGTTATCGCTAAGTGCAAGGTAGGCTTGAGTCCAAATTGACTGGTCAAATGGATGTATCTGATTCCAAATGAGTGTTGTCGTCCAAATCAGGAATGAAGTCTTAATTAGCTTCTCATTAATTTATAATTCCTTAGTCATCCCTCTTCTACTGGTGCTGTTGGTGCGTTGTAGGAGAGAGTAGGGTAAATTGCATTTTAGTGCACTAACTTTCTTTGGTTTTGCAATATTATTAGACGTAACAGGAATATATTTTTTCGAAAAAAAAAATAAAGGTGTTTTCAACAAAACAGGAAATTTGGGCTTGTGTTGCTACTGCCAAACTGCATTTTACAAAATCCTACAGCCCGCTGCTCAGCAAATTAGTCCTGTCTGCATTTTACTATGATCTTGGCCCCTGAAATGCTGAAGCGTCAAAGCAGCCTGTAGTCCCAGAGCTACGGGGGTTTTATTTATGTTTTTGAGGCTAAAAGGTTCAATGGGTGGGTTTTATGCAGAAAATTCTCAGGATTTCAAAAATGCAAGTCTTACAACTGTAAAGGTAGACACAACTTCACAATATTCATTTGAAGTGGGGTACCTCCTTATCTCGTTTTTCAGATTATTTTGGGCCTCGGTTTCACAAAATATGTTTCTAAATCCATTCAGAGTGAGAAAAATACATTAGAATTAACTTTCCTAGTCAATTTTGTGATGCTGATTCCAAATCTGTGACTATTTTTACTCTAAATAAATCGTATCACCCCCTAATCTGCATTTAAAGATGGCCGCCAATCTAAATAAAAAAGGCGAAGGGTGTTTCAATGTTGACTATTCCAGTGGGCCTCTATGAATTTCAAACCTATATTGTCAATAAGTCATTTCGAAAGTACACATTTTCAGGATTTTAAATATGTATGGTATGTTAACCTATCTATTCTCCTTAGCTCCCTGCATTAGTTTGAAACTGTAGAAATGTCCGACGTTTTTGTGAATTTTGCAGCTGAAGTACAGAGATATACCACATTCATGCATTAAAATAGACACAATTTCACATTTGAAATTATCCATAGTTGTAGTAACAGGGAAACAAAGGCACCAAATGAAAACTGACATCAAGGGCTATCCTTCCAAATCCATTTTTGGTTGGTTAGAAATAAGTCATGTAGTGACTAGGACTTGTGAAATCGAGTTTCTGAGGAGATTTTTGACGCTGATAGCAACATTTATTTAGCTTTTGGAAGGTTGACAGTAGCAATAACAGGGAAACAAAGGTACCAAATGAAAGCTGACATCAAGTGCTATCCATCCATATCCATTTTGGTTGGTTAGGAATGAGTAATATAGGGATTAGGATAGGTGGATTTGAAAATACATGGGAGGATTTGTTGTTTCCGAGGAGATTTTTGATTCTGATAGCAACATTTTGTTTGCTTTGGAAGGTTGACAGTACCAATAACAGGGTAACAAAGGTACCAAATGAAAGCTGACATCAAGTGCTATCCATCCATATCCATTTTTGTTGGTTAGGAATGAGTTATATAGGGATTAGGTTAGGCGGATTTGAAAATAAATGGGAGGATTTGCTGTTTCCGAGTAGATTTTTGATTCTGATAGCAACATTTATTTAGCTTTTGGAAGGTTAGCAGTAGCAATAATAGGGAACCAAAGGTACCAAATTGAAGCTGACATAAGTGCTATCCATCCACATCTATTTTGGTTGGTTAGGAATGAGCAATATAGGGATTGGGACTTGTGGAATTGAAAATAAATAGGACAATTTTGTGTTTCCGACAAGATTTTTGATTCTGATAGCAACATTTACTTAGCTTTGGAAGGTTGACAGCAGCAATAACAGGGAAACAAAGGTACCAAATGAAAGCTGACATCAAGTGCTATCCATCCATATCCATTTTTGTTGGTTAGGAATGAGCAATTCAGGGATTAGGATAGGTGGATTTGAAAATGCGTGGGAGGATTTGGTGTTTTCCGAGGAGATTTTTGATTCTGATAGCAACATTTATTTAGCTTTTGGAAGGTTGACAGTACCAATAACAGGGAAAAAAAGGTACCAAATGAAAGCTGACATCAAGTGCTAACCATCCATATCACTTTTGGTTGGTTAGGAATGAGTTATATAGGGATTAGGATAGGTGGATTTGAAAATACAAGGGTGGATTTGCTGTTTCCGAGGGGATTTTTGATTCTGATAGCAACATTTATTTAGCTTTTGGAAGGTTGGCAGTACTAATAACAGGGCAACAAGGGTACCAAATGAAAGCTGACATCAAGTGCTATCTATACATATCCATTTTAGTTGGTTAGGAATAAGTTGTATAGGGATTAGAACTTGCGGAATTGAAAATACATGAGAGGATTTTGAGTTTCCGAGGAGATTTTTGACAAAGAGAGCAGCATTTATTTTGGTTTTGGAGGGTTGAGAGTTGTAGTAACAGGGAAACAAAAGTACCAAATGAAAGCTGACATTACGGGCTATCCATCCACATCCACTTTGGTTGGTTAGGAAGGAGGTATCCTGTAATTAGGATAGGTGGAATTGAAAATACATGGCTGGATTTTGTGTTTCCAAGGAGATTTTTGATACTGACAGCAATATTTATTTAGCTTTTTGCTGGTTGATAGTTATAGTAACACTGGAACCATGATGCCAAAGGAAAGATGGCATCAAGGGCTATCCATCCACATTCTGTTTTGTTTGGTTAAGTATGAATCATCCAGTGATTGATCAAGTGATCTCCTGATTGGCAAGATGTGAAAAATGTGCTTCTTCCATTTGCTTAACATTAACGAAGCTGGTTGGACAATTAATTTGAATTATTAAGGACATATAAATAATTTTAATAAAACATGTTACAATGCCACATTAGGCAAATATATATAATAGTACTATTGAACAATGAATCATTTAGACTGTGAACATAGTTGAATAGCTATATAATTTTCTATGCTTTTGCAGTTGTTGACCATCTTCTTTTAGTTTGTGTTCATGGAGAACCAGCATATAATAGTACATCTTGGAAACTTCCACCTGCTATAAAACTAAACTTAAAAGGCATCCATAGTTCCCTCCCCTCCCAGGTGAAAGAACAAGTCAGACAACTTTGGATAATTTCAAATGTGAAATTGTGTCTATTTTAATGCATGAATGTGGTATATCTCTGTACTTCAGCTGCAAAGTTCACAAAAACGTCTGACATTTCTACAGCTTCAAACTAATGCAGGGAGCTGACAAGAATAGATAGGTTCACATGCTGTACATATTTGAAATCCTGAGAATTTGTACTTTCCAAATGACTTATTGACAATATTGGTTTGAAATTCATATAGAAGCCTACTGGAATAGTCAACATTGAAACACCCTTCGCCTTTTTTATTTAGATCTTTAAATGAAAATTAGATCTTTAAATGCAAATTAGGGGGTGATATAATTTATTTAGAGTAAAAATAGTCACAGATTTGGAATCAGCATCACTAAATTGACTAGGAAAGTTAATTCTAATGTATTTTTCTCACTCTGAATGGATTTAGGAACTTATTTTGTGAAACCGAGGCCAAAAATAATCTGAAAAACGAGATAAAGAGGTACCCCACTTCAAATGAATATTGTGAAGTTGTGTCTACCTTTACAGTTGTAGGACTTGCGTTTTTGAAATCCTGAGAATTTTCTGCATAAAACCCACCCATTGAACCTTTTAGCCTCAAAAACATAAATAAAACCCCCGTAGCTCTGGGACTACTGGTTTTCCAATTCTTAACCAGGCCCTCTGTGGAAGGGCTTCTGACCATCACATCGAAGGGCTTAGACAATGCCTCAACAATATCACACCTAATAGTTTTTTTGATTGATTGATTTATTTGGTCTACTTGAAAATTACAAATAAGACCCTGGATGGCACAATAAAGTTAGAAACTTATTTCCATTGTGGTCCAGTGGTAACAGGCATGAATTGGTAATAACATTATAGGTTTTATAATGAAGATGGAACAGGTATATTATTTGTGCGGAGATATGGTACAGGTGCAGATGATACTATTTTTGTTTTAATACTATCAATATAGTAAGAAATCGCTATTTTCTCTTTGGTGTGATCTGGTTTTAAGGTAGGTTTTTACAGCTCGTTTGAATGTTAATTTTGGTTGAGTAAGTTTAACAGTGTTAGGGAGGTCATTCCAGGCTAATGCACCTACAATTGAAAAGTTGGACTTAGCAAGACCTTTAGCTCTTTGGACGATAAATGAATTTTGGTTGGATCGGGTCAAATAGCGATTTCTGTTAAGGATGAAGTTTTCTGCTAGATAGTTAGGAGCAGTGCCATGGTATATATCATACATTGAGTGAAGTATTAGTTGGATGGCTCGGTCTTCGACGGAAAGAAGGCCGACCCTAGCCAGCTCAGATTGTCCAATATGGGCCCTTGGGCCCAGGTCCAACATGAAGCGAACTACCTTGTTTTGAGCAGTTTGTAGACACTTTTTGTGCTTCTTATTGAGGGCCATGTACCAGGCACCCATAGCATACTCGAAGTGGCTAAATATCAAAGCTTGGGCTAGAGTCTTTCTGGCTTTGAAATTTAGGTGGTTACGGTGTCTATACAGGAATTTCAATCTTGCATTGGCTTTACCGAGAATGGACTGGACTATTTCGTCACCTGAAAGGGTGTTATTTATTTGAAGGCCGAGGTATTTTACAACGTGAGATGGCGATATTGTTTGGTTATCATGGGTAAGGACAAAGCCATGAGTGTTTTTTATTTTTATTTTTGATGTTATTATTATCGCCTCAGTTTTGCCTTTATGCATAGCAAGTCCATTATTGGTAAGCCAATGATAGCAGCTAGTCATTTCATCAGATAGAGTTCTTTCAACTTGATCGAGAGTTTTGCTGCTTCTTAGAAGGATGGTGTCGTCTGCATATAGGATAACACGGCAGGATTTTACACACGATGGCATATCATTACAATATAATAAGTAACACCATGGCCCAAGGATACTACCTTGGGGCACTCCAGCTTTGATGGTCTGGTTAGTGGAGAAAACACCATTTACTAGCACAGTCTGCTTTCTGTTTGAGAGATAGGACATGAACCAGTCTGGTTCGATGCCAGCTAGTCTAATTTTCTCACAAAGGAGAGTGTGGTCAACACTGTCGAACGCTTTTTGAACGTCCAACATGACCAACCCCACATAATTACCATTTTCAATTTCTTTCCTGATGTAGTCATGGAGGTAGGTTAGACATGTGCTGGTAGAGTAATTTGCTCTGAAACCAGATTGTAATGAATACAAAAGATTATTGAATTTGCAATGGTGTTCAACTTGTTTGTGTATTGCCTTCTCCAGAATTTTTGATAGGGCTGGTAATATACTTATAGGCCTATAATTGCCTACCTCTAGTTTGTTGTTTTTTTTGTAGATGGGGGTTACTTTAGCAAATTTGGTGCAATCTGGCACCGTTTTGTTTTTGATGGATAGGTTTACGAGATGTGTTACGAGAATAGTTAGTGCATCAGCCCCATCGTGCAGAAATCTGGGTCCAATGTTGTCCAGGCCAGTGCTTTTACTTGGATTAAGTGCCCCCGCAGGTCTCGGGCCTCCTCGTGGCGGTGGGTGGTAACACTAAGGTGAAGACCTATATCCTTAGTGGCCAACATGAGACAGTGCGCATGCACGGTGTGTCCCCTACCTTACAGGGGAATATCAATGAATATGTCATTTACCATGATTCCAAACCGGATCGTACGTCAACCGGGTTACCAAGGTGCGCGTCCCTCAGCGGGAAACCAGGCTGTGATCGAAAAATTTGCGACTGGACTACCAAGATTCCCACGGACAAGTACATCATCAGATGACTTGATTGACCCTGACCGTCCCTCACACATGTCAAAAGATGAATATTGCCTTGTGATAAATGGACTTGAGAAATCGCTAGTGGACCTATCAGCAATCGCTGTGTACGAAATTGTTGCAGACATTTGTGACAACACAGTAGCAGATAAAATACAACGTCAATTCAATGGAACATTTCTCATTCACCCACAGAATGACACACAAAAAGAGAAACTGACACTTGTCAAAGAAATAGCGAATACACAAGTCTCCATTGAACCTTTCCAAAAACCAGGCAAAGGCATTATCTTCTCGAAAGAGAGCAAGACATGCTCGGACTCGCAACTCACAAAGTGGTTCCGAAAACGTGGCATTACCCAATTCAAACGTTTGTCCCAACGAAATGGTTATGAATCCATAAAACTGACATTCAAGACCAACAATGTACCCGAGAAAGTACCTGTAGCTTTTGAAAAGTGCAGAGTTTGCCCACTCTTTCCTCGACCAAAACGCTGTTTCAATTGCCAATTGTATGGCCATATCAGCACAACATGTAGACGGTTCACAATTTGTGCCAATTGTGGTGATCGAGATCACACTCACACGAGAGACAAACCATGCTTCAGGCCCTCGCATTGTGTCAATTGCAGAGGGGACCACCCTGCATTTAGCCACACCTGTGAAGTCTTCAAGAGAGAAAAAGAAATTGTACAATATGTGATTGACACAGGATGTTCCTTTCCTGAAGCCAAGCACATAGTTGAACAGGACATGGAAAAAATTGACCAAGACGCAGATTACCCAAGCCCAGTTTTACATTCGTCACCACGGAAAAGGATTCAACTTAATGCCCTTTTCATGGATCTCTTTCGGACAACGCCTTCACCAGACCGACCAAAGACGGGAGAAACTGTGAAATATCCTGAATCTGACTTATGCACACAACCAAGTAAAAAGATTCAACAAAGTCGACCATCCTCTCCTTACGCTCCACAAACAAAAATGTCACCACAACAACCGAAGAAGAAAGAAACAGCTCCACGGACAAAAATGTCATTACAACAACCGAAGAAGAAAGAAACAGCTGCTGAGTACAAGAAACCATCCAAAACAACAAATCAAGCCAGCTCAACAGACCAACGACTTCCTTGCATAGACAAGAGAAAAATAACAAGCAACAACAAAGCGCCTGTCACATCTCAAAGACCTAACATATCAAGAACCTTGACACAAACCAAGGATGTCTCTAAATAGCCCAACAAGGTGCTGATGAGACGTAAAGAACAAACACACACACACACACACACACTTGGATTAAGTTTTTTTAGGCTTTTGTTGATGAAGTCTGAAGTAACTTCTTTTAGACTATATGCACCTGGACTTACACCCAAATTTCTGTAAAATGATCTTGCATATTCTGTGAAGGCACCAAAAGAATCAACAAAATCAGGAAGTGCTTGTACAATGTTTTGTGCGACATTTATAAAGAAACAGTTTACATGTTCGGCAATTGCAACAGGATCAAAACAGATAGAGTCATTTATTTTAAGTACTATTGGTTCAGTTTGATTATGCTTAGTTCTCACGAGAGTGGTTAAGTGACGGCGAAGTTGTAGAGGTGCCAGGAACTCAAGTTTCGCCTACTTTCGGCGTTTCAAGCCATTTTTGGACAATTATATAATCAATTAGAGCTTATAAATCGTCGTTGATGGTTCCTATTACGACGAGGCACTCGTTTTTTACGCCGAATCGCTCGTAATTACGGACGAGGCAAGAAGAGACTTACAAACAAGTGTCGGCGAGTTGTCAGGAGCCTCGACGCAGTTCCATTGCTTCAATGTTAAACTAGATTTGCCCAAGGAGTCTCTTTCTTCGCCCTAGCATGCTGTTGCTTCGCCCTAGCATCCTCTTACTTCATCCTAATCTTCAATTACGCCCAAGCAAATACATTTTACGGTGAAGCAAGTAGCTGTTTCGGCGTTTCAACAGCCTGTTTGTGTCGGCGAGTTGTGCTCTTTTTTCGCCGAAGTTCCATTGACTCAATGATAAGTAGCCTCGCCCAACCTGCCTCTAACTTTGCCCAACCTGTCTCTAACTTCGCCCAAGCTGTCTCTAACTTCGCCCAATCATTTTGGGGGGCTTTCTGGTCTCTTGCATCGCGGTTTCTTCCTTCGCAAAGATTCAACCGGTTGAATCTTTCGTGAAGCAAGTTCTTGCTTCACCATAAGGTCACGTGATTTCTAGGAACTTTTGGCGAGGAAGTTTAAGAAGCGCCGTAGACGAAAATAGCGTCGCCGAATTGTTGAATGTAGTTTAAAAACCTCCCTCTTTCCTGGAAAAGCAAGAAGCGACGCGACAAGAACCCTCTGTTACGTCTCCGTGAAAACTAGCCATTACTTTTGTTACTGTAACCAAGTGATTTTAGAGACTTCCATAATTTTTTAGAGTCATTTTTGTTTTTTTCAGTTTGTTCTAAAATGTAGTTTGCTTTAGCTAGTTTAATTAGTTTCTGAACCTCGTTACGTGCAGGGGTGAATATGGTGGGGTGCTGAGGGCTGAGGTCTACAACTAGTTGGCTATTGGAAATGCCATTTATTTTTGAAATTATTATTACATGTACTATTTTTTGGTCAAAAGGCCTACAATCTTACTTGGAGCAAAGAAACAAGATCAATTAGCAGTCCATAATGGACTATGTGAAGCTGTCCATTAGGCCATAGGCCTATAGATTAGAATTTGATTATTGATTTATGCCTATTAATAATTTATTAAGTAAAAATAGATAAATTCTAGAAAATGTTCTAGTCGAGCTAGGGAAATAAAACTGACCTCTAAAAATAGCTATTTTCAAGCCGAATTTAATGGTAAAAACATCAAGTTTGTATCTTTGCTAGAAGTCACGCAAATTGCAAAAAACCGAATCCCGCATTTTCGGGATTTCCGCTGCTGTGGCCTGCATTTTAATATCAAAAGTGGGCGATAATTGCAGGAATGGGCACGATTTAACTATTTGTTAATGTTCTAAGTGGCCCAAAAAGATATTTAGAGATGGGCAAATTTTGCCAATAGGAACAATAGTGTGCCAATAGTTAGAATAGCTTATTGCTCCTTTTGGCAAAGTATGCCAATAGTTACAATAGTTTGCCAATAGTTAGAATAGCAAATTGCTCCTTTGGGCAAAGTTGTAAGATTTTGCCAAAAGGAGAAATAGTTTGCCAATAGTTGAAATAGTTTGCCAATAGGAGAAATAGCCATGCCCGATTGTAAAATTGGGCACGATTTAGAGATTGTCTGCAGCAATTATGTCAACCAACATTAATTCATTTCGCTGCACGTGCAGAAACCTTCTTTGATGTGAGGGCTCACCAAGTTGTTTGTGTGCAAATTTACATGAAGTGATCATTCCCTTTGCCAAGAGCAATACTTGGATGAATGAGAATTATTAAGATTAATTGATTGGTCATTCTGGCATGGTCATCTCTTTAATTATCGGCAATACACACAGCATGCCTTAAAAAAATTGTAGGCAGTGACTTAGACAAAGTCGATTTTCCAAAACAAGAAAGTTCAGATTTGCCAATTTTTCCAGTAAGGTATGATAACTGCTTTCTTGCCAGTATATTGTGTTAAGTTTGGATGGTTGGATGTTCTTATGTCACAAATTTTATGGAATCCTGGTCAAAATCGAGACAATGTCATGTAGGCCTGATTTTACTAGACAGCAGGTTGCCCGCGCTGGTCTTCGCTGTGAATATCTCTGTCCTTTGGTGGCCAACATGAGACAGTCGCTTGCAAGGTGTGTCCAATACCTCACAGAGGAATGTCAATGATTATATCATGATTATACCTAAATATTGACAAGGTGCAGCAGTAATCAAAAACTAATTGTTCCTTGTGATCTTATCAGAAGCACAAGGTCATCTTTGACCCTGTTTGTGGATGAATTGTCATTTGTCAAATCTATCTACAGCGTCCTATGAAGTCTGGGAGTTTTCACAAATTTAGCCAATAGCGCCTTAATCTGTGGCATGCTATGATGTCATGCCCTATGAATAAATAAAATGTGGCTCTCTAGAGGACGAAGATGAAATTGTTTTAAAGATTGGTCAGTGAGAGTGTGTAGGACACAACATTTTCTTTTCTGCCATCCGGTACATTTTTTAAAATCATGTTTTACCTCTCAAATATGTTGTTTCCGTTTACATGTCCTGTACATTTGTAGGATGCAAGTTGACTCATAACGAAAGCTGTGTCGATGAGAACACGGCATCATTGAGACTTTAAGGAAGGTTTATCTTTGAATAAAGCAACCCCCTGGTGACCAAATTAATTCTCACAATTGGTGTGATTTGGTGAATGAAAAGAGTTTCATGTCTTGAATGTACTGAGTAATAGTCTATTTATTGTGTTGCCCATATCTCTCCTTACATGAACTTGGCTGCAGTTTTATCAGGTAAAACCATGGACATGATGTCAGTGACTTCTAAATGGCTAAGGAAAATAATCACCGTTTACATGTCACAGTGGGTTTATTTTGGTCATATTATTTGCAGTGTTCCTTCCATTGTACAACCGCCATTGTGATGTGTGACCACTGACCTGCACTGGAGTCTGGTCACCTTTGCCTATGTTGGATGTCAGTTGAAGTTTTGACATCATGTGCTTCATTGCTGCGTCCTCTTATCCTGAAACGTCAATATAGATGTAAAGCCCAAATCATCCATCCGTCCATCCACCTTGCAGTAAACAGTATTTTTGGCTGGAGAATTCTGGAGAATTCTCTAGCCTTTTTGATAATGGGTTTTGGGGGTGTGGTCGATATTTGGAGGTGTGGCGCATAATGACAGGTATGCATTTTTGGCTATCATGCGTTGAGTTTGTGTTTGTGGTATTTGCTGGTTGGAAGCAATCTTAGTTGGCTAATTTGACAGCATTAGGCAAGGTGTAATGGGTTGACAGTTGTTCGGTTGAAACTGTGGCAGTGCTTGAAAATTTTTAATTTTTGGGGGTGTGGCCATTTAGAGCCAATGAGAATGAGGGACTTGGTGGGAGTGGCCATTTCAGCCAATAGGGAGACATGTAGTATGCAAGGCCTGGGGGGGAGGACACATCCAGGGGGTACTTGCAGAAATTATAATTTTTGCTAGTTATATTTCTAGGTTGGGGGTCACCTCGGAAGGAGGTAAGTCTCGAGGGGGGTCACCTCGGAGGGGGGGGGTACTCGCAAAAAAAATAATAAAATCTGCCTGTTATGTTGCCAGGCTGGGGTCACTTCGGGGAAGGTATTAAATTTTATACTTTATGCAAGGCCCGAGGGGGGGGGAGGACATTTCCAGGGGGGTAAATTATCTTTTCTTGCTAGTTATATTTCTAGGCTAGGGGTCACCTTGGAGGGAGGTAATTTAAAAATTTTAGATTTTACAAGTTCTGAGGGGGGTCACCTCACCTCGGGGGGGGGGGTGCTCGCAAAATTTTTTAAATTTTTTCTGCTAGTTATATTGCTAGGCTGGGGAACCCTCGGGAGGTATTAAATTTTATATTCTATACAAGGCCGGGGGTCACATCTGGGGGGTACTTGCAGAAATTTTTATTTTTGCTAGTTATATTTCTAGGCGCGGGGGTCTCCTCGGAGGGAGGTAATTTTAAAATTTTAGATTTTACAAGTCCCGAGGGGGTCACCTCAGGGGGGGTACTCGCTAAAAAAAATAGTTTTTTTCTGCTAGTTATATTGCCAGGCTGGGTCACCTGGGGAGGTTTTAAATTTTATATTCTATGCTAAGCCCGAGGGAGGAGGATATTTCGGGGGGTACTTACAGAAATTATTTTTTTTGCTAGTTATTCTAGGGTAGGGGTCACCTCTGAGGGGGTAATTTTAAATTTTAGATTCTAAGAGTCCCGAGGGGGGTCGCCTCGGGGGGGTACTCGCAAAAAAAAAATTGTGTTCTTCTGCTAGTTATATTGCTAGGCTGAGGTCACCTTGGGGGAGGTATTAAATTTTATATTCTATACAAGGCCTGGGGGGGTCACATCCGGGGGGGGTACTTGCAGAAATTTTTTTTTTTGCTAGTTATATTTCTAGGCTGGTGGTCACCTCGGAGGGAGGTAATTTTAAAATTTTAGATTTTACAAGTCCCGAGGGGGGTCACCTCGGGGGGGGTACTTGCAGAATTTTTTTTTTTTGCAAGTGATATCTCTGAGCTTGGGGTCACCTCTGAGGGAGGTAATTAAAAAATTTTAGATTTGACAAGTCCCCAGGGGGGTGACCCCGGGGGGGGGGGCGGAGGTTGGGTCACCTGGGGGGGTACTCGCAAAAAAAAAAAAAATTTCTGCCTGTTATATTGCCAGGCTGGGGTCACCTCGGGGAAGGTATTTACTATTCTATACAAGGCCCGAGGGGGGGGGGAGGACATTTCCAGGGGGGTACTTGCAGAAATTATTTTTTTTGCTAGTTATATTTCTAGGCTAGGGGTGACCTCGGAGGGAGGTAATTTTAAAATTTTAGATTTTACAAGTCCCGAGGGGGGTCACCTCGTGTGGGGGGTACTTGCAAAAAAAAAGGCTTTTTTCTGCTAGATATATTGCTAGGCTGGGGTCACCTCGGGGGAGGTATTAAATTTTATATTATATACAAGGCCATGGGGGGGTCACATCCGGGGGGAGCTTGCAGAAATTTTTTATTTTTGCTAGTTATATTTCTAGGCTGGTCACCTCGGAGGGAGGTAATTTAAAAATTTTGGATTTTACAAGTCCGGAGGGGGGTCACCTCGGGAGGGGTGGTCTGGTACTTGCAAAAAAAAAGTTTATTTCTGCTAGATAGGCTGGGGTCACCACGGGGGAGGTATTAAATTTTATATTCTATACAAGGCCCGGGGGAGGGTCACATCCGGGGGGTACTTGCAGAAATTTTTATTTTTGCTAGTTATATTTCTAGGCTGGGGGTCTCCTCGGAAGGAGGTAATTTTAAAATTTTAGATTTTACAAGTCGGGGGGGGGGTCACGTTGGGGGGGTGTCCTCGCAAAAATTATTTTTTTTGCTAGTTATATGCTAGGGGGCGAAAGCAGAAGAATGACACAGTTAGGTGTGCACTTGCTGTAATTATTAAAAAATAACATTTTATTGAGTAGCCTACCTCTCGAGACAACTGAGATAGCGGGCATTTTAGCAGCCATCTTTCTTCATTCCTGGAATGCCAAATGTGACCTTAATATTTCACTTAAGAGTTATAAAATTTGGTTCAGGTCTACACCTGTGGGTATTGATTGGGAACATGACGATAAATTCAAGATGTAGGCCTTTTTGGCAGCCATCTTTTGTCATTCTTGAACTGTCCATTTGTGACCTTAATATTCCGCTTATTTTAGAGTTATGAAATTTGGTACAAGTATTCCACATTATGAATTTGTCGGCCTATAGCTCTATATGGGCAGCGACTCTGTTAGACACTAGTGTCTGCTGTCACCGTCTACTCAAACACTTGCGCAATGCTCAATGCAGCAAGTTGCACCTATACTTCATTACTATACCCTCACGTCAAGAGAATCTAGTTCGCGCAGACATCACCCTACTATACCTCAAGCTCCAGTTCCACTGTTCCTACACTCATATTTTTTGCCTCAGACGCTCTCCCATGCTGCAAATCACACCTTCTACTTTCCCATAGGATTAACCAGCCATTGTATCCGAGGATGCTTGTTTATTAAAACCAATATAAAAGACAGCCTCATGGTAGTATTCATCTTCTGACATAATTTTTGCAATATCCTGTCCTTTCTCTCCAGAAGACCTTTGTTTTACTCCCATCTCTGTATTGTATGTAAGTCTACCTTAACTTCATTTTTATATAAATCATTTATTTTGCACCTGGTTACCAGGCTTTTAATAGAAACGTCATTACCTCCCTCCTGAGTTCCATCATCATATATTAATTATATTAATTAAGGTTAGTGGACTCATAATTATCTCGTACGCGTGATGCTTGTCAAAATGAGAAGTCATTTTTGATGCCTGAACTTCCATATTCATTTCGTAAATAATTGATAAAAATAATGGGTGTGTTGTTTTTGTCTTGGCTTTTATATTGGCTTGCACATACTCACTAAAGAATAATAATGAGGTCTGTGAAAAAATAATAAAGAATTAAAATTAAGCAGAGTTTTATTCTATATATATTAACTGCTGTTTATAAATAACGGAAGATAGACCTATTACAGCTGACGAGTGACTAGTACTTACATTTAGCTGTTGGTAGACATCAATTACTGGCGGGACATTTCTGTTCTGCACTACCAGACACAAATTTCTGTCATAATGGATGACACCTAAAACAAGCACTGAACCGCCACCCTGAGCCCTTGTGTCCATGAGGCAGTATTCGGACAGTATCAGGCCACCTTCCCCTCACACAATATGAACCTAGATAACATTATAGGGACATTTGGCTTAGGACAATGCATGTGTTATTCACATGATGTCATGTTTTTTGGTTGTACTCATCAAGATTAATGCCCAGTTCTCATGGCATGTTACGGAGAACTTTATATCCCTGAGGGATAGCTTGAGATGAATTCTAGGAAAAAAATGACCAACCCGGCAACACACAATGTTTATATAACGATTATATAATTAATTAAAAGCATATCACGGTGGGATAAGATCGTAAATCGGCGGGATAAGATCGTAAATCGGCGGAGACAAGATCATATCCCTGTGGGAAAGATCTAAATGCCTGTGGGGATGTCAAAAATCGTCGGCGGGATGTCAAAGGATGTCAAAAACTGCCGGCGAGGCTGCAAATGTCCCACAGGGAAAGTAAAAATATCCCGCAGGGGCAGGAGAGGTCCCCTCAGGGGCAGGGGATGTCCTAATATCCCACTGGAGATGTTTTTGAGTCGTTCTCACTGAAAAAACCCCCGCCGGACATCCAAAAATCAAGAAAATTTTGGGCTCTGTTAGGGCATCATGGAAAAAAAAAGTCAACATGTTGAAACTTTTTCGACATCAACGGCGCAGTTATTCCATTTCTAGGAACTCCTGAGGGAAACAAAAAGTACCCCTGAGGGATGTGAAAAATCGTCGGAGGGATCACCCAAATTCATCCAAATTACCAGGATGTAACTTCCCGCCGACGCCTAAAGTGCTCCGTAATGTGCCGTGAGATCTTAGCATAAGTTGGCTTTTTTTCGCATATATATGTTGAAATTTTATGTCTATGTTGTTGAGCAACGATGCGATTTTTGATGATTTTTTACTAAAAATGATCAATTTTTCCGGGTCACCCTAAGAAAGTTTTCAAATAATTCTCAGCAACTATAATATCATTTACACATAAATCTTATGTCTGAGGGAAAATCTTTGCAATTCCACCCATTCAATCACCAATTCTTAGCTTTGAAATTGTGACACGTTGAAAATCTAAATTATTCCAGCATTTTGATCAAGGGCGAACAATCACCAGATACCATTAGAGCTATTGAAACACCAACACAAGCCTATATGCATTATAATTACAAAAACTGCCCTGAATGATGTACATGTACTTGGATTTTGTTCAACAGTGCAGCCATTGGTACTCCAGGGTCCAAACTTTTCCCCTAGTTTTAGATTTTTGTGGATGCCATCAACCACTTTTGATTGGATGTACAAGTCATTGGATTGATGTCCAACATGATTGCATTGATCCTAATGCATTGCATTATAAAAAGAAATGTAGAAAATGAGACAAATCCTGGTGTTCATGATCGAATATTAAGTGCGGTCACTTTTTGCTCCATGTGTTCGTGCCTGTGTTACTTCATTGGTGTGGGAAAGGGAACAGTTTCCGATACAGGGTTACCTCGTGTGAGGTCGAATTCACTCCATTCTCATAAATGTTTGTGTCTCATACCTTTAGTTGAATACAGACTGGGAAGATCTGCTTTTTATTAGGGCATTCTGCCCTATTGTCACTGGTCTTCTCTGGAATCTTGTTGATCAATTTCGAGACAAAATACTGCACCAATTTCATTCAAACATTGCACACAGGGTTTAGTTTGCCTAAGATTGTGGTGATCAACTTTACAGCAACATAAACATTGTTTAAATACCATTTTAGAGACCCAGATAAACCTTCCTAGAAAAACTGGAAAGAGGGAAACCTGTGATGTCATCAAGGGGCTTCCCCAATCCAGATCTATTTATAGCCCACTGACAACAAGAGGTCAAGAATTGGGATAAAACACCACAAAACGCTTCATCAATGTGTTGCTACCTTTGTATCCCATGTTATGAAGTAGCAACAGTTAAACAAGAAAACCAGGACTTCAGATCAGTTGTTAGATGATGTGCAAAATGCCTTGCGCACGTTATTTTTCTGCATGTTATGCCGGCAGCAGCAATGAGGGCTGGATAATTGTGCGGATCATATCGGAACCACATTTTGAATCTTTTACTTTTTTTCTACTTAACCTATAGTCATCTATCTCAGTAATGACAAGATTGGAACAAAAATGAAACAAAAGCGCTGCTTGAAATGTTGCAATGCTTTCAGAGTGGCTGAGGTCCAAGAGGTTGCAGGTTGAGAATGACCATCCTTGACCCCATTGACCACAGTCCTGCGACTTCTATCTCAATTTTTGTGTCTAAAAGTGAGAAAACCAGACACCTAGCTCGATGCAAGTATAGATCTGCTCTAGAGCAATTTAGAAGTTGAGGCTGTGCTAAGCAAAAGCCTTTTTAAAGTTTGGTAGGTTTCCCTCTTAGATTCACTGATATATTAATGGAGCTAAAGCATGATTTCATATTACAAAGTTTCTAGGTAAAATTATAGGGTGACCAAGTTGGAAAGACACTGTTTGGCAGCAATCTGCAATGTGACATGATTACTTTAAAAAAAGCAATTAGTAGGCCTAAGCAGTAACTCTTTACTCTGCTTGAGTAACAAGTGCAACTATAAAAATCAGTTCTTGGCACTTTTAATTGATTTTTAAGTTGTGAAAAACAAATTATAATCATAAGATTGTTGGTTTTTAAAAGTAGTGCATATGCCTATGCACACATTTAACAAAATTTTGGTAAACTAGACTGATCAACACCAAAATGGCTCTTTTGTACTGTCTAACCCAACAGCCACATAATGACCTACTAATCAAATGGGGCCTAGATGGAAGTTTTACCCATCATGCAATGCACGTAATATATGGTAATATTACAAAAGGTTTGGTAAACTGAAAGTGTGGGGGTCAAGACATGCACTTATCCAACATGCTACATGTCAACCCAAACCTTTTGGTAATGTTAGGAACACACTTTACCATGATCATATAAGTGAGGTTTTAATGTGACATTCATTATATATGTTTTTCTGTTTACTAAATGTTCTTATTCCCAGAATATATGTAATACTGTAACATAGCATGCATGGGACAGGTGGAAACAACAGTTTCTAAACGAAGCATTTGGCCAAATTTGCTGCAAAAGCTTATCATGCACCGTTCTGGACATGCTCATTGAATGGAATGACGGAAGACAATATATCACGTTGTTGTTTAATTGATTGATTTTATTTCAGCATTATGAAAGAGTGCAAGTTAAATATGTTTATTTTGCATATAATTTAAAAGTTACAAGTTATGTATACATTTTATGATGTAGTAATGCTACTAATTTTTTTGTGTGCCAACTAATCTTTAAATTTTCAACTCTTTTTAAAAGTTTTTACTCGTAATTTCCTTAAGTTTGCCATTATAATAGAAACAAATGACTTTTTATTCACACCACATCCAATGCCTTAATTAAATTAAGGCCAGACATATTCAATTTTTAAAGCCAGACATATTTAACTTTTAAAGCTTACATATTTAATTTTTAAAGCCAGAAATATTTAATTTTTAAAGCCAGTCATATTTAATTTTTAAAACCAGACCTGTTTAACTTTTAAAGCCAGACATATTTGATTTTTAAAGCCAGACATATTTAATTTTTAATGCCAGACATATTTAATTTTTAAAGCTTACATATTTAATTTTTAAAGCCAGACATATTTAATTTTTAAAGCCAGACATATTTAATTTTTAAAGCCAGACATATTCAATTTTGAAAGTCTAGACATATTTAATTTTTGAGGCCAGACAGATTTAATTTTCAAAGCCAGACATATTTAATTTTTAAAGCCAGACAGATTTAATTTTTAAAGCCAGACAGATTAATTTTCAGCTTCTCGAATCTACCAACCCAACACATTTTCTGCCCACTGAAGAACAAAATTGAGCTGACCAACAATTTGTCAACTTGGCACTATGAAAAATTGAGATTACAGTTTTTGTATTGCCCTACAAACCTTGAAGAAAGTCTGAAGTAGATCTGTGCTGGTCACTGTATGGTCAGCCATGCTACAATTGCTACATGAACAAGTGTGTTACTGCCTATAATGTTGGCTGATCCACCTCCGGCTTCAGTCAAGTCCTGTGATGCCTAACTATTTATGTAACAGCAATGGAACATCCTTAATTTCACAAAATTTTTAAACACTTCCAGGGGATGCACATTGCACAATTTGCACAATTTGTATATACCCTGACAGTCCATATTGCTTTACAGGCGATTTAATTACCACGTGATTCTGGTCATTCACACTTGGCAGTGAGAAATCAATGGTAAACAAGTACTTACAACATTTGATATATTAGATGTGTGACGTTCTGTTGTTTCTGTACCAATCAGATTAACCAAAAATGGCCAAAAGCCTTAAAATTGCGTGCCAATTAAATCACCTGTAATCTGTCATCTTTTTTTCATGTGTTATCAACAATAGGTCTGTCTCCATATGGGATTACGACAGGTATTATGGGTAGGTGGCACTACAATAAGACTAAGACTAAGACTTCTTTATTGGTCATTCTTGTAAAATATATACAATAATACAGAATGAAATTGTTGGTGCAAATATTGACATGATGAAAGAAACAAATTAAACAAAGCATTAGTTTGCTTGCACAGCTGACCATGGTTTCATGACATTTAAAACATTAATTGCTTGAGGAATGAAAGAATAATAATGAATAAGAGGGTAGGGCTATTCTTGTCTTTGGGGTAGCCCTCCACATGACATATTATCTGGTTTGTTTGCAAATTATATTAAATCCTGTGACCAACAGTTAATAATGATCTGGTTGCTAACGCATTATATTCCCTCAACCTGTAGAATTTTAACTAACAACACACTTTTCTGTTGAACTGCTGTTATGAGAACATAATCACTAGCTGACCCTAAAAATCAAACATTCAACAAACACACTCATGAAGTCAGACTCCTTGGCTTGGTCAACAACACCGATCACCTTGGCAAAGGGGAATCCAACAGAGCTACCATTGCTTGGAGATGCCACCTGTACATAAATTCAGAACTACAAATGGAGACAGACCTATTAAAAAGGAAACATCAAATATTTGAGTTTGTTGGAAGAAGTTAAACTGTGAACCACTGTAATTGAAATGCATGTGATGCTTGTTCCCAATTGTCTCTCTCGCTGTTGCTGAATGTCGAAACAAGGGCCACTCAAAAACAGAATATTCCCTGGCGTGACATTTGAATGTTATTGGTTTATTGCATGCTATAGCGACTAGTGTTACACAATTGCATTCTAGGCCAAAACAGAAAAAGAGAAAAGCTATAAGCATAGGAGACTGGCAGGGCCCATGTGGCAATGTATCTCATATATTCTAGGATAACAAAGGGCAATTAGTTTCTCTCTTTGAATTAGGTGCTGTCCAATAATCCTGGAAATACAGGCCACATGGCATGCATACAATCACCCGATGCCATTAGAGCGATTGAAACACCAACACAAGCCTTTATGTATTAATTACAAAAAAATACCTGAATGATGTACTTGGATTTTATTGCATGGCAAAGCCATTGGCACTCCAGGGTCCAAACTTCTCCATGAGGTTCTCTTTATTTGTTATTTTTGATTTTTGTGGATGCAATTGACAGCTTTTAATTGGATGTACAAATCATTGGATTGATGTCCAACATTTTCTACTGGTCCTGATGGAGTTATAAAAAAGAAATTTAGAAAAAAACATAGGTGGTTGAATACGTCACAATGCTATACACAGACTGACAGAGGCAAAGCATGATATGTTCAGACATTTTTGAGTCTATGCTTTTGACTTCCGCAGTAAGGATGGTTACATTTTGCCATGGCCCCAGTGTTACTCCGGTGCTCTGGACAGGGGAACAGCTGTATGTGACAAGTTGACCTGCCGCAAGGTTGAATTCACGTCATTCACTCAACTATAAAGACCTATAATTATCCTCTATTTTCATGTTATGTTGGGATTTTGTCTGTGTGTCACAAAGCGGCATAGGCCCTAAACCTTTTGGAGTTTTGGTAGGGGAGCTGTGAACTTCTGTATAGTAAACAACCATTACAGTGATGGATAGATACTTTTTAATCACAAATTGAATCACATTTCCAATCCTTAACGTTTCATTCACCAACCGCATTTTCTGAACCCCTTTGACATTGGCTACAGATACCAATTTTTTGTTTGTGATTGTGATTTAATGTGTATCATTTACCTATTACGTGTGCTATAAAATAAAATCAGTCATTCAACATACAATATAAACTGGTAAAAACTGCATTGGAATAGAAATATAAACAAAAATGGTGTTGGAATTTTGGAAGGCACAACAAAGTGGCTGAGGTCCCAGAGGTTGCAGGTTGAGAATGACCATCCTTGACCCCATTGACCACAGTCCTGCGACTTCTATCTCAATTTTTATGTCTAAAGTGAGAAAACCAGACCTCTAGCTCGATCCAAGTATAGATCTGCTCTGGAGCAATTTAGAAGTTGAGGCTGCGCTAAGCAAAAGCCTTTTTAAAGTTTTGGTAGGTTTCCCTCTTAGATTCACTGATATATTAATGGTGCTAAAGCATGATCTCATATTACAAAGTCTCTAGGTAAAATTATAGGGTGACCAAGTTGGAAAGACACTGCTTGGCAGCAATCTGCAATGTGACAAAGTTACTTTTAAAGTAATCAGTAACATTTTACTCATCTGAGTGACTAATGCAAAGTTCATTAACTAGCACTTCTTGGCATTTTTCACTTATTTTTGCGTGAGAAATAAATTATCATATTATTTCATAAAAGTTGTCGGAGGTATTCATTTCAATATATTACTAAACACAGCACCATAATAACTATTTTATACTATTCCAGCCCAACAGCCACAAATAACCTAGAATTGAAATGGCCTGGATTGCAGTTTTACCCATCATGCAATGCATATAATATGGGGGTAATATTACAAAAGGTTTGGTAAATTGAAAGTGTGGGGTCAAGACATGCACTTGTTCAACATGCTATATGTCAACCAAAACCTTTTGGCGAAGTTAATACACACTTTGGTATGATCATATAAATGAGGTCTGAACGTGATATTCATTATAGATTTTTGCTGCTTAATAAATGCTTTTATTACCAGAATACCTGTTATACCTGTAACTCAGTGTGTATGGGACAGGTGCAAACAACAGTTTCTAAACAAAGCATTTGGCCAAATTTGCTGCAAAAGCTTATCGTGCACATGTGCTGTTCTGGACATGCTTATTGAATGGAATGACAACATGTTGGCATGATTGATTGATTGATTGATTAACTGGTTTCAGCGCCATAAAAAAGTGAACTACCAGTCACATATGAATATTTATAAATATTTATGGAAATTAACACACAGAAGCAAATATACAAGGGGTGTTAAATTGTTACAGAAATAATGTATTTTGCTATAGATTTGAAAAATAATGTAGATATTGGAATATTTTATTTGTCAAAAGAAAACTGTGCAACCGCCACAACCAATATTATTTTTTTGGACTGCATCAGACAATCCAGCTTTACGTTGATTATTTCTTGATAGCTTGATGTGTATGTCAAAGTGTTCTCTATTATATTCTGAGTAAATATGCATGCCTATATAGACACATGTATTCAACCCCTGTACAGAAACACTCACCCAGATCCTTCCAAACTGAGCTTTTCTGTCGTCCTCAATTCCAATGAGCATTGCCTGTTTCAGTTCTCAAGATGAACACAACACCATTACTTTCTATGCTGATACTCACATATTATTAGAAGTCATGGAGGCCGAAATCGGGCAATTGAGCCAGATAAGGTTGGGTTAGGATCCCAACTTATTGAGCACTGTTTGTATTGGGTTGGCTGTACGAGAGCTTATGGAGGATATCATGGCCAACTACTTCGGCTAAGCAGCTTGAAACATTAATTAATGTTGGGATGTAACAGATTACATGTACCTTGAAAAAACCTGTCACAAAGGAAATAGGTGATGAATTTGATGTGGTGTAAATATTTTGCCTTTCCCTTTTAGGTTAATCTGGCCCCCGCAGGTCTCGGGCCTCCACGTGGCGGTGGGTGGTAACACAAGAGTGAAGTCCTCTATCTCTTGTGGCCAACACGAGACAGTGCGCATGCACACGTCTCCCCGACGGAAATGGGGCAACCTGTTTGCCGTGGGTTGCGACCCGTGTCGGAGGATGAAGGGGTCCTGGTAGTTGAGTTGGTTTGGACTAAGTTGGTCCCTCCCATACAATACACTACTTTGGCCTGGATTTCTCCTAGACGGGAGGCTGGATTGGCCCGGTCCAGTCAATCGGCTTGTTATGTCGTCATTGGGACTTCGGTCCTATTTGGCCATGGCTGATGGGTCAATCAAAGAAGGTTCTGACCAAGTCTACATGCTGGCCATGTTTCTTAATATGATTGCAGCTGTATTTCTTACCAAGCCTTATACGAGTATATCCCCCATGTATCCCTGGACTAGGGTACTGGGCGCAGCCCTACCCATATTAGTTCCCTTTGTTGGGCTCCGTGGTGGGTGGGGAGCATGGGGGATGAACCACAACCATTCCTATGGCATACTGTCATCCTAATTCACAGTCTCGACTAAAATGGCAATGGACATCCTCGGATGACTGCATCGACCCGGAACTTCTAAATCGACAAACGACAACACGAAAGTCTGAGTACGACACAGGTACATAGTGTTAAAACTGAACAGCAGGCTATCTCCATTCGCCATCTACAAGACAATACTACAACAAGTCGGCGAACCTGAAGAAACAACCTTACAGAGAGATGGAACTGTCCTGTTTAAAACCAGAAATGAAGACCAGACTCGGAAACTCCTTGGACTCAAAGATGTTGCCGGTACACCAGCAATAATCGAGCCTCATCAGACCTTGAATACTAGCAAGGGAGTGGTTTTCTCCTCACTTAGCTATTTGAACTCGGACGAGGATTTACAAGAATGGTTTGAGACCTTCACTGATGTTATTCATTTCCACCGAATCCCTCAGAGGGGTAATCGAGAGCTTCTCATCTTAACTTTTTCAGACACAACTCTTCCTGAGAGCGTCAGAGTTATTTGGGAGCAATGTAAGGTTCGACCTTATATACCCAATCCAAGAAGATGTTATAAATGTCAGCGTTTTGGTCATCTGAGCAAGTGGTGCCGACGACCAGAAGTGTGTGGCCACTGTGGATCCCAGGACCACATCCAATCAAAAGAAGAACCTTGCTCATCTCCTCCTCTTTGTGTCAACTGTAAGGAAGACCATCCTTCTTACAGCAAAACGTGTAAACAATGGACAAAAGAAAAAGAAATCCTCACACTGAAGGCAACCCAAGCGATATCTTTTCCGGAGGCAAGAAGGATCGTGGACCAGCACTCAGGAATTCCCAGCTACGCGGACATGGCAGGATACCCACAACCTCAACATCGTGCTACACCAACACAAAGGCTACAACTCCAAGAAAACCGCATCAACAGATCACACCAACAGCACACAAAGAACACTGAAGACAAAAACAGATACTCAGGAAGAACCAGTACAAAAAACACTCAAAAGACAACAAATACCGCAGAACATTCTGCTTCCCAGCTGGACCTTGAAGAACAAATCCCAACAGCTTGCACCACAGCTCCTCCTGAGGTAGCAATGGAAGAAGAATGTCCATCTGAAGCAGACACTAATGAGGAACAGGAGGGATCAGATGATGACAGGGACATTACACCCGACAACGAATCCATGGAAGCAGAACAAGAGGAAGAGGAAGAGGAAGAATATGAAGAGGGTCAAGAGGATACAAAGGCAGAAGAAAAGAAAGAAGGCCAAGAGGAAGAGGGAGAAGACGATCCAGAAAAAAAAGAACAGGACAGAATGGACGAAATGGAAAAACAGGAAACGAAACCAGTGGATGAAGGAAAAGACAGGGCAGAAAGAGAAGACGACGATTCTATCAGTCCCAAAGAATATCTATACTTCCTCCTACAAGGTCAACTACATCCTGCTAACATTCAGAAATTCAGACAACCGGTTATAAACGATTACCTTGACCGAGCGGTTAATCTTCTTCAAATGTCAGGCTTTGGCAATGTGTCGAGGAAGCTGACTGAACGAACAAAACAAGAGCTGCACTCCTGGGAAGAAGATAAACATACCACCAAAAACGAAATACACAGTTTAGTCACCAAGTACACCTTCACTGACGAGTTCTATGGAATCCTCATTTTATTGGTTCTGCATGACCATTTGTCTGTTGCTAAAAAATTGGTTAAAAAACAACGGAAAACAGAATCCACAACACAAAAGAGAAATAACGAGGTAGCGATGTAACACAACTATAAACACGCTTATACCACACATATGAGCCAGCAGCCAATCAAAAGCCTGTATTTGGCTAGTATATTTCATATATTCTTTGTTGTTCACTTATACGCCCATGGGAGTATATAGAATATATAAACCTCATTGTTTAACAAAGCTCAAACGCAAACAGCAAAACTGTACCAAACAGTGAATTACTAACAAAAATTAAACAAAAGTATTATAAAACAAAACACCTGAGACAAATCCGTAAATCCTTAAATTTGACCCCCTTTAGATTTTAATGTCAAGAACACAACTAATAAGGATAAGGGGTCAAACATATTGGATCTCTAGGAGGAGGAGGAGGCTTTTATTTTTTTTCTTTATAGATTATTTCTTGTCCAGTTTAGGTGAAATAAATAATTCCTATAGAGTCGTCTTGAATATATGAAATAATTGCTGGTGGTGGAGGTATTTCTTAACATGGTTTTGTTTAATTCAAAAAGAAATATTTTAGGACATCATTCACTAAAAATAAATAGGCCTAATTACTGCTGCTGTTATCATGAAATAAATGATTTCCTGTCAATTGGAAAATTAAAATTCCCAGCACCCCCCCCCCTCTTTATATCTGATGGTGATCCCCAACTATCCAAATGCATGTATTCTTCTGATTTTTTCACTTTTTTCCACAATTTTTTCGTTTGCCTGCTTTTTTCTCTGTTAAATCAGTTTTTTTAATTCTTTCTCCCCCTAAATTTTCAAGAAAATCTTTTGTTCCAAACTTTTTTTTTTTTGCAACTCCCTCTTCCCCCTTCCAAATTTTGTTTTCTGATTTTTTCTCAAAAATCCCCCCCCCCCCAAATTGCAAATTGTATAACCCAATTTTTTTTTAGAATTTTTTTGTACCACTGTTTTTTTTGGTCAAATTAATTTTCTTTCCAAACATCCCCCCCACATTTTCCGAGGGGGGGGGATTTTTTTTTCCACTTTTAAAAATTCAAACTGTTTCTTTTTAAATTTCCAATCCAAACATTTTTCATTATAATATTGCAACTAATTAGCTTATTACAAACTATTGACTTTAAAATCAATCTTTCGGATCCAGGCAGCACGGTCTTCAAGCTTTGGTGTTTACACATGTATGTTATTTGAGCATATATATTAAAGGTAGTAATTGGGAGATATCCCTGTATTTCAAGTAACTAACACAATGTCAAGGTCCACAGTATTAAAATCAGTTGTTTTCTAAATTTATAACCAAATTCTAAAAATGTAAAGGATGTCTCTGTAGCTTTTTTAGTGCGTGATTGAAAATTTCAAATACCTTTCAGATGCATTAGCCTTGTATATCCAAGAAAATGATCAGAATATGTATAAATTTCATATCATATAATTGTCAACTGTGATTCCATTTGGATTTTTTTCTTCAACTGATACTTTCATGTGAAGAGATTAATCCCACTTGGTAAATTGTTTGTAGCAGTTTTCTTCCTCTTTCCGTAAATCCTTCTTGTTTTATTTTCTTTTTAAAATCTCTTTGTTTTGTTTTATTTTGTTTTGTTTAAAGTATAAGTTAGTTATATCCCTTGTTTTCGTGAATATGTGATAATCCTCGGCTACGCCTCGGATATATCACATATTCACTCAAACGCGGGATATAACTGGCACTTAGTACACACCAAGTATGTCTCTAAATAGCCCAATCAGGTGCTGATGAGACGTAAAACACAAACTCACTCACTCACTCACTTTAGGTTAATCTGCCTTGCAAGCCTTTTAAGGTTCTTCTAATCAGCACAATAAAAGGGAACTGGGCTATAAATTAGGCCCCCTATTCAGGGTGCAATATTCTTCAGAACTATTTCATTGCTCAACTCGGGATGAGCCTCATCACAGTCTCTGAGATCAGAATTTTCTTTGGAGAAGAATGGAAAAGATATTTGCTTGCAAGAAGCATTGCATATAAGCTATATAAATTGCATTATGTATTAACATTCCACAACATCATTCTTAAGGTGACTCAAGCGTGGTACACTGCACATACTTCTGGGCAGCCTGGTTGCCTAGCAACATAGCGTCACAACTGCTGCAGGCCCTGCAAAAGTTGTGACGTTACCCTTTTCTGTTCTCTTTTTTTTTTAACAGCATGGCAGCCAGTAATTTGCTATTTAAATGAGATCTAAGGCAGCTAGAAGCATAATTATTTTTTTATTGAATGCAGTAACGTATATTCTATGCTAGTTTAAAGTTTCAGCATCTTATCTTTATCCAAAGTTAATTTCAGACAACTGTGTCAAAAATTGTCTTTATTTATTTAAATTGACATTGGCGCAGTCATGGTACTGCAGTTAAAAAATGACTCGGTGAATTTTTTAATTTGTTGCCATTTGTTTGACAATAACTTGTTTATGGTATATGTAAATTTAAAAAAAATCTGTATGATCGTTTTCCTGAAATTTGATTACTGCCAAAATTGATGCATGCAAAATCTGCAATTAATTAGTGTGTTGGTGGCCTTTGAGCTCTTACAGAAAAAAGTATTTTAACCTTTTTCTTCAAGTTTATGGCAAATGTATTGGTGTAAATCCTTGGGAAGACATTTCTGACGTTTTTGTGTGACAAATGCATGTAATGCTTTATTCTGTGGTACATAACCAAAAACTCAATTTATGACTTTTTAAGCAGTCATAAGGCAAAAAATGCCGTAACCATGGCAACCAAACGAGTCGGTGAAATTTTTTTGTTTTTCATTTTTGAAATGTATGGGTCCCATAGAGTACCTATGCAAAATTTTAGAAAAATCTGTATGATCAAACCACCATACTTGAGTCACCTTAACCACAAAACATCCCCACCTCAAAATTTTTTGCTGAATTTTTCTTTTCTCAAGATGCCACAATTTATGTACACAACCTCAGTTGAATTCCTTGAGCAAAGACAGAACCCTGATACCGTAGAACGGGGTGACTTTGAACAGTCCGGGGTGACTTTGAACGCTTTTCTGAAAAAGATTGATCCTCTGTGAATGCAAAATTAAATAAGATACTGGAAGCTTATATACCGTACAAGGGTAGCTTATTAAACTTCACCTATTACCATAGGTGAAGTTTCTTGTTTTCGTAATTATTTATTATTAAACTTCACCTATTACCATAGGTGAAGTTTCTTGTTTTCGTAATTATTTATTATTATTATTAAACTTCACCTATTACCATAGGTGAAGTTTCTTGTTTTCGTAATTATTTATTAAACTTCACCTATTACCATAGGTGAAGTTTCTTGTTTTCGTAATTATTTATTATTAAACTTCACCTATTACCATAGGTGAAGTTTCTTGTTTTCGTAATTATTTATTATTATTATTATTATTCTTTCACCCTAACCTACCCTCAAAAAATTCATGAACGGAGCCTCATATGCCCTCATTACATTCCCTGAGTTTTTTTGACCCCGGACCATTTTTCAAGGTCAGAGGTCACTTCAAAGTTGGACGTCAAAAATTTTCAAATGGCAATAACTTTTTCGTTTATTGCTGGATTTCATTGTTCTTTTAGGAAGTTTGTTTAAAAGTCCTTTTACATAATTTGACCCAATTTCGTGAATGTAGGTCAAGGTCAATGTCCCGTATGACCACTTTTGGTGTTTTATGGTTTTTTCTTATGCAATTGCACATTTTTCATGCAAAGTGGCCCAAATTGTGGCAAAATGTTGCTTGACTAACGGGACATCTGCATGTGTATTGTGGTTGCATTTCTTTGGACAGATTTTGAGTTACGTTTTTTTAAACATTGGTAAGTCATCAAAATTGATGACCTTCGTCATTTCACCATGAAATATCGATTATGGCTGATAACATGCTATAGTAAACTGCTGTTCTTTTTTGCCATTCACCCCAAATTGACCTTCACATTTGACCTTGACCTAATTTTTCAAGGTCAATTGGCGAATTTCAGTGCAAAAATGTGTTTTTTTCAATGACCTTGAACACCATGCAATTTTCATATAGTTATTTTGTTTGTGACTGATTCAAGTACTCATTCAGATGTTTTTTATACGAAGAATTCATATTTCAAGTTAAATCAAAATGGCTGTCATTTTTTGATTGCCTACTGTGACCTTAGTATTTCAAATACAGTTATGAAATTTGGTACAGGTATTGGCTTGTGGGTATTGTTCACGCACGTGTGGAGAAATTCAAAATGTTCGACACAGAATGGCGGCCATTTTGGAATTGCTCACTGTTACCTCAGTATTTCACCTAGGGTTATGAAATTATGTACAGGCTTGGTACAGGTTATGGTCTGCGGGTATTGGTCAGGTACATGTACAATATTCAAGTACTTGTCAATGTACTTGTCAATGTACTTGTCAATGTACTTGTCAATGTACTTGTCAATGTACTTGTCAATGTACTTGTCAAAGTACTTGTCAATGTACTTGTCAATTTACTTGTCAATTTACTTGTCATGTTACTTGACATGTTACTTTTGCATTGAAATTACTATTGAAATTTCCTTTCCAAGTACGTTTCAAATTACGTTTCAAATTACTTTTCAAATTACATTTCGAATTACTTTTCAAATTACTTTGGAACTTTTCAAATTATTTCTGTCATTTCGTTTTTCGTGTCGACCAATATTTCTAGGTGAAGTTTTGTTACTGCTTGCAGTTACTCATTTCTAGTTATTATTATTATTATTATTTATTATTATTCTTTCACCCTAACCTACCCTCAAAAAATTCATGAACGGAGCCTCATATGCCCTCATTACATTCCCCGAGTTTTTTTGACACCGGACCATTTTTCAAGGTCAGAGGTCACTTCAAAGTTGGACTTCCAAAAATTTCAAATGACAATAACTTTTTCGTTTATTGCTGGATTTCACTGTTCTTTTAGGACGTTTGTTTAAAACCCTTTTTACATAATTTGACCCAATTTCGTGAATGTAGGTCAAGGTCAATGTCCCGTATGACCACTTTTAGTGTTTTATGGTTTTTTCTTATGCAATTGCACGTTTTTCATGCAAAGTGGCCCAAATTGTGGCAAAATGTTGCTTGACTAACGGGACATCTGTGGGTGTATTGTGGTTACATTTCTATGGCCGGATTATGAGTTACGTAATTTTAAACATTGGTAAGTCATCAAAATTGGTGACCTTCGTCATTTCACCATGAAATATCGATTTTGGCTGATAACATGCTATAGTAAACTGCTATTCTTTTTTGCCATTCACCCCAAATTGACCTTCACGTATGACCTTGACCTAATTTTTCAAGGTCAATTGGCGAATTTCAGTGCAAAAATGTGCTATTTTCAATGACCTTGAACACCATGCAATTTTCATATAGTTATTTTGTTTGTGACTGATTCAAGTACTCATTCAGATATTTTTTATGCGAAGAATTCATATTTCAAGTTAAATCAAAATGGCTGTCATTTTTTGATTGCCTACTGTGACCTTAGTATTTCAAATGCAGTTATGAAATTTGGTACAGGTATTGGCTTGTGGGTATTGTTCACGCACGTGTGGAGAAATTCAAAATGTCTGACACAAAATGGCGGCCATTTTGGAATTGCTCACTGTTACCTCAGTATTTCACCTAGAGTTATGAAATTATGTACAGGCTTGGTACAGGTTATGGTCTGCGGGTATTGGTCAGATACATGTACAATATTCAAGAACTTGTCAAAGTACTTGTCAATTTACTTGTCAATGTACTTGTCAAAGTACTTGTCAAAGTACTTGTCAAAGTACTTGTTAATGTACTTGTCAATGCACTTGTCAATTTACTTGTCAATTTACTTGTCATGTTACTTGACATGTTACTGTTGCATTGAAATTACTATTGAAATTACTTTTCCAAGTACGTTTCAAATTACTTTGAAATTACTTTTCAAATTACGTTTCAAATTACTTTTCAAATTACTGTCATTTCGTTTTTCATTTCGACCAATATTTCTAGGTGAAGTTTTGTTACTGCTTGCAGTTACTCATTTCTAGTTATTATTATTATTTATTATTATTATTCTTTCACCCTAACCTACCCTCAAAAAATTCATGAACGGAGCCTCATATGCCCTCATTAGGTTCCCCGAGTTTTTTTGACACCGGACCATTTTTCAAGGTCAGAGGTCACTTCAAAGTTGGACTTCAAAAAATTTCAAATGGCAATAACTTTTTCGTTTATTGCTGGATTTCATTGTTCTTTTAGGAAGTTTGTTTAAAAGTCCTTTTACATAATTTGACCCAATTTCGTGAATGTAGGTCAAGGTCAATGTCCCGTATGACCACTTTTAGTGTTTTTGGTTTATTTTTATGCAATTGAACATTTTTTACTGAAAGTGGCCCAAATTGTGGCAAAATGCTGCTTGACTAACGGGACATCTGCATGTGTATTGTGGTTGCATTTCTATGGCTGGATTCTGAGTTATGTAATTTTAAACATTGGTAAGTCATCAAAATTGGTGACCTTCGTCATTTCACCATGAAATATCGATTTTGGCTGATAACATGCTATAGTAAACTGCTATTCTTTTTTGCCATTGACCTTCACATTTGACCTTGACCTAATTTTTCAAGGTCAATTGGCGAATTTCAGTGCAAAAATGTGTTTTTTTCAATGACCTTGAACACCATGCAATTTTCATATAGTTATTTTGTTTGTGACTGATTCAAGTACTCATTCAGATGTTTTTTATACGAAGAATTCATATTTCAAGTTAAATCAAAATGGCTGTCATTTTTTGATTGCCTACTGTGACCTTAGTATTATAAATACAGTTATGAAATTTGGTACAGGTATTGGCTTGTGGGTATTGTTCACGCACGTGTGGAGAAATTCAAAATGTTTGACACAGAATGGCGGCCATTTTGGAATTGCTCACTGTTACCTCAGTATTTCACCTAGGGTTATGAAATTATGTACAGGCTTGGTACAGGTTATGGTCTGCGGGTATTGGTCAGGTACATGTACAATATTCAAGTACTTGTCAATGTACTTGTCAATGCACTTGTCAATGTACTTGTCAAAGTACTTGTCAATGTACTTGTCAATGCACTTGTCAATTTCTTGTCAATTTCTTGTCAATTTACTTGTCATGTTACTTGACATGTTACTTTTGCATTGAAATTACTATTGAAATTACTTTTCCAAGTACTTTTCAAATTACTTTGAAATTACTTTTCAAATTACGTTTCAAATTACTTTTCAAATTACTTTGGAACTTTTCAAATTATTTGTGTCATTTCGTTTTTTCGTTTCGACCAATATTTCTAGGTGAAGTTTTGTTACTGCTTGCAGTTACTCATTTCTAGTTATTATTTATTATTATTATTCTTTCACCCTAACCTACCCTCAAAAAATTCATGAACGGAGCCTCATATGCCCTCATTACATTGCCCGAGTTTTTTTGACACCGGACCATTTTTCAAGGTCAGAGGTCACTTCAAAGTTGGCCTTCAAAAAATTTCAAATGGCAATAACTTTTTCGTTTATTGCTGGATTTCATTGTTCTTTTAGGAAGTTTGTTTAAAAGTCCTTTTACATAATTTGACCCAATTTCGTGAATGTAGGTCAAGGTCAATGTCCCGTATGACCACTTTTAGTGTTTTATGGTTTATTCTTATGCAATTGCACATTTTTTACTGAAAGTGGCCCAAATTGTGGCAAAATGTTGCTTGACTAACGGGACATCTGTGGGTGTATTGTGGTTGCATTTCTATGGCCGGATTATGAGTTACGTAATTTTAAACATTGGTAAGTCATCAAAATTGGTGACCTTCGTCATTTCACCATGAAATATCGATTTTGGCTGATAACATGCTATAGTAAACTGCTATTCTTTTTTGCCATTCACCCCAAATTGACCTTCACATTTCACCTTGACCTAATTTTTCAAGGTCAATTGGCAAATTTTAGTGCAAAAATGAGCTATTTTCAATGACCTTGAACACCATGCAATTTTCATATAGTTATTTTGTTTGTGACTGATTCAAGTAGAAATACTCATTCAGATGTTTTTATGCGAAAAATTCATATTTCAAGTTAAATCAAAATGGCTGTCATATTTTGATTGCCTACTGTGACCTTAGTATTTCAAATACAGTTATGAAATTTGGTACGGGTATTGGCTTGTGGGTATTGTTCACGCACGTGTGGAGAAATTCAAAATGTCTGACACAAAATGGTGGCCATTTTGGAATTGCTCACTGTTACCTTAGCATTTCACCTAGAGTTATGAAATTATGTACAGGCTTGGTACAGGTTATGGTCTGCGGGTATTGGTCAGGTACATGTACAATATTCAAGTACTTGTCAATGTGCTTGTCAATGTACTTGTCAATGTACTTGTCAATGTACTTGTCAAAGTACTTGTCAATGTACTTGTCAAAGTACTTGTTAAAGTACTTGTCAATGTACTTGTCAATGCACTTGTCAATTTACTTGTCAATTTACTTGTCATGTTACTTGACATGTTACTTTTGCATTGAAATTACCATTGAAATTACTTTTCCAAGTACGTTTCAAATTACTTTGAAATTACTTTTCAAATTACGTTTCAAATTACTTTTCAAATTACGTTTCAAATTACTTTTCAAATTACTTTGGAACTTTTCAAATTACTTCTGTCATTTCGTTTTTCATTTCGACCAATATTTCTAGGTGAAGTTTTGTTACTGCTTGCAGTTACTCATTTCTAGTTATTATTAAACTTCACCTATTACCATAGGTGAAGTTTCTTGTTTTCGTAATTATTTATTATTATTATTATTTATTATTATTATTCTTTCACCCTAACCTACCCTCAAAAAATTCATGAACGGAGCCTCATATGCCCTCATTACATTCCCCGAGTTTTTTTGACACCGGACCATTTTTCAAGGTCAGAGGTCACTCCAAAGTTGGACTTCAAAAAATTTCAAATGGCAATAACTTTTTCGTTTATTGCTGGATTTCATTGTTCTTTTAGGAAGTTTGTTTAAAACCCTTTTTACATAATTTGACCCAATTTTGTGAATGTAGGTCAAGGTCAATGTCCCGTATGACCACTTTTAGTGTTTTATGGTTTATTTTTATGCAATTGCACATTTTTCACTGAAAGTGGCCCAAATTGTTGCAAAATGTTGCTTGACTAACGGGACATCTGCATGTGTATTGTGGTTGCATTTCTATGGCCGGATTATGAGTTATGTAATTTTAAACATTGGTAAGTCATCAAAATTGGTGACCTTCGTCATTTCACCATGAAATATCGATTTTTGCTGATAACATGCTATAGTAAACTGCTATTCTTTTTTGCCATTCACCCCAAATTGACCTTCACATTTGACCTTGACCCAATTTTTCAAGGTCAATTGGCGAATTTCAGTGCAAAAATGTGCTATTTTCAGTGACCTTGAACACCATGCAATTTTCATATAGTTATTTTGTTTGTGACTGATTCAAGTACTCATTCAGATGTTTTTTATACGAAAAATTCATATTTCAAGTTAAATCAAAATGGCTGTCATTTTTTTATTGCCTACTGTGACCTTAGTATTTCAAATACAGTTATGAAATTTGGTACAGGTACTGGCTTGTGGGTATTGTTCACGCATGTGTGGAGAAATTAAAAATGTCTGACACAAAATGGTGGCCATTTTGGAATTGCTCACTGTTACCTCAGTATTTCACCTAGAGTTATGAAATTATGTACAGGCTTGGTACAGGTTATGGTCTGCGGGTATTGGTCAGGTACATGTACAATATCAAGTACTTGTCAATGTACTTGTCAATGTACTTGTCAATGTACTTGTCAATGTACTTGTCAATGTACTTGTCAATGTACTTGTCAATGTACTTGTCAATGTACTTGTCAATGCACTTGTCAATGCACTTGTCAATTTACTTGTCAATTTACTTGTCATGTTACTTGACATGTTACTTTTGCATTGAAATTACTATTGAAATTACTTTTCCAATTACTTTTCAAATTACTTTGAAATTACTTTTCAAATTACGTTTGAAATTACTTTTCAAATTACTTTGGAACTTTTCAAATTATTTCTGTCATTTCGTTTTTCGTTTCGACCAATATTTCTAGGTGAAGTTTTGTTACTGCTTGCAGTTACTCATTTCTAGTTTATTATTATTCTTTCACCCTAACCTACCCTCAAAAAATTCATGAACGGAGCCTCATATGCCCTCATTACATTCCCCGAGTTTTTTTGACACCGGACCATTTTTCAAGGTCACAGGTCACTTCAAAGTTCGACTTCAAAAAATTTCACATGGCAATAACTTTTTCGTTTATTGCTGGATTTCATTGTACTTTTAGGAAGTTTGTTAAAAACACTTTTTACATAATTTGACCTAATTTCGTGAATGTAGGTCAAGGTCAATGTCCCGTATGACCACTTTTGGTGTTTTATGGTTTTTTCTTATGCAATTGCACGTTTTTCATGCAAAGTGGCCCAAATTGTGGCAAAATGTTGCTTGACTAACGGGACATCTGTGGGTGTATTATTGTTGCATTTCTTTGGCCGGATTATGAGTTACGTAATTTTAAACATTGGTAAGTCATCAAAATTGGTGACCTTCGTCATTTCTCCATGAAATATCGATTTTGGCTGATAACATGCTATAGTAAACTGCTATTCTTTTTTGCCATTCACCCCAAATTGACCTTCACATTTGACCTTGACCTAATTTTTCAAGGTCAATTGGAGAATTTCAGTGCAAAAATGTGCTATTTTATCGATGACCTTGAACGCCATGCAATTTTCATACAGTTATTTTGTTTGTGACTGATTCAAGTACTCATTCAGATGTTTTTTATACGAAGAATTGATATTTCAAGTTAAATCAAAACGGCTGTCATTTTTTGATTGCCTACTGTGACCTTAGTATTTCAAATACAGTTATGAAATTTGGTACAGGTATTGGCTTGTGGGTATTGTTCACGCACGTGTGGAGAAATTCAAAATGTTTGACACAAAATGGCGGCCATTTTGGAATTGCTCACTTTTACCTCAGTATCTCACCTAGAGTTATGAAATTATGTACAGGCTTGGTACAGGTTATGGTCTGCGGGTATTGGTCAGGTACATGTACAATATTCAAGTACTTGTCAATGTACTTGTCAATGTACTTGTCAATGTACTTGTCAATTTACTTGTCAATTTACTTGTCAATGTACTTGTCAATGTACTTGTCAAAGTACTTCTCAATGTACTTGTCAATGTACTTGTCAATTTACTTGTCAATTTACTTGTCATGTTACTTGACATGTTACTTTTGCATTGAAATTCCTATTGAAATTACTTTTCCAAGTACTTGTCAAATTACTTTTCCAAGTACTTTTCAAATTACGTTTCGAATTACTTTTCAAATTACTTTGGAACTTTTCAAATTACTTCTGTCATTTCGTTTTTTCATTTCGACCAATATTTCTAGGTGAAGTTTTGTTACTGCTTGCAGTTACTCATTTCTAGTTTAATTTTGCATTCACAGAGGATCGGTCTTTTTCAGAAAAGCGTTCAAAGTCACCCGGACTGTTCAAAGTCACCCCGTTCTACGGTATCTGAATTGAGAATCCGCTTAAAATGTTACTGTGTCAATCCATTCTTTTAATACCCATGACACAGAAAAATGGAGCCACTGTATAACTTTCTATACAAATCCATTCCTTTGAATACACTGTAAACTGTATATATGTACTCCTTGTTTCAACAAGGTTGTTGTGGATGACAGGATACGTAAGGATAGGTATACTTGCAAACCAATGTTTTCATCAAACAGGACACTACAATAGAGCTTGGCTTGTGTAATTAATGAATACCCGTGTCCACTTATGCCTGTCAAACCATCACTTAAACAACCACTAAATTCGTCCAGCATATATAGTTAACATTATGTTTTTATCAATAGACTGGAAGTGGAACAGTGGACGATATTCCGGAATTATGGTGTGCATCAAAGAAGTGAAAAACTGCATGATCTACTCTCTGTACAGAGAACCAGACATTTCAATTATAGAGATTTTGATCCATTTAATTATGTTATGTGCCATACTGATCGCTTTTCTAATTCGTTTATTCCTTATTGTACCGGGCGTTTTAAATTACACTCTTGATCAAAATGCTGGAATAATTTGGACTTTCAAGGTGTTGGGATTTCAAAGTTGTAGAGCCATGATCTGATTTTTGATGATTTTTTACTAAAAATGACCAATTTTTCCGGGTCACCCAAAGAAAATTTTTTAATAATTCTCAGCAACTAAAAATGGTTTATAATATCATTTATACATAAATCTAATGTCTGATGAGAAAATCTTTGCAATTCCACACATTCAATCACCAATTTTAGAACTTTGAAATCACAGGCATTTCAATAATTTTCCAACACAGCCCTATGGCCTGCATGATACTGGCCTCCTTAAACAGTGCAAGGAAGGTGGGAAAGTCTGGGCAATTCCCTTGAATCAGCCGCCCTGCACCCCATTGGCATAACATTACTGCAGGGTGGTCGATTCAGGGGACTTTCCCACCTTGGTGTATCTATACCACTGGTAGTGGTCCAGTGCAGAACTGTTGTGAACAATTGTGATGCCTGTGTTTGAAATCAAAACACCTTTTAAAAAAATCCAAATTATTCTGGCATTTTGATCAAGAGTGTACTTACCCTCTATTTTTAATTTAATTTGATATATAAATCTCTTAATGTAATTTTTAAAACTTTTATTTATCCTTTTTATTCTACATTCTACATTGTATCTGTCATAATTTTATGCTTTACATATTTGTATTGTATCATATTTCGACTTTTTGTTGCAACAAATAAATTCAATTCAATTCAAGTCAGCTTGTCAATATTATTGAAGAATAATATGTCATCCATTGCACCAGTATGAGGGGCATTGTTTGGATAGAAATGTCAGCATGACATAACGTATTTAATAGCCATATTTAGATAACTATTTGATATTGTCATGTTATTCTAATCATGATGAGTCAACCATTGAGTTGTAGTCTGGACAGGTCTATAACCATGTTATGAGCCATAACTTGGTTATCATAACCCTTAAAAGGCAAGTTTCACAGCAGAGAGACACTAAGTAGTAGCGACACTTTCGGAGCGAGTAGTGGCTGCTATTTTTGTTAAGAGTCCCTTGTATATTGGGGGCCCTTGCCTTCAGCACCATAGTAAAGGTAAAGGTATAGAAGTTATTTAACGTGGGTAGCCAGACTAAGTCAGAGACTTATTTACAGCTGGGCCCATGGCATCTCCAATTAATGTCTGATGCGAACGACAATGCCGTGGAATGACATGATGGCCAGCCTGGGGATTGAACTCGGGTCCTTCACTTGTGAGGCGAGTGCTCTAGTGACTGAGCTAACTGGGCTGATAGTCCTCATCTTAGAATTGTACTGTAGTGTGTATACCATGTTTCAGTCAGACCGGTGGATCTATAGATGCAAATACATGAGACGGAAACATGAACATTGGGCCTATAGTCCTGTACTCATGTGTGCACCTCCAATGGTGTAAATGTTTCTTCTTCTCTTTTTCGGAGTGTTTCTCTTTAACTGCCCTCCAACCCTAACAATTTCACTGTTGCCTGTTCCTCTTTTACACTGCCTTGTGGTTTTATAAGCTATTGCCTCTTTCCGTTTTACATTCCCTTTTGGTGTCACATATGCTGTTGCCTCTTTCTGTTTTACAATTCCTTTTGGTTTTATATGTCGTTGCCTCTTTGCGTTTTACATTTCCTTTGCATGCTATATGCTGTTGCTTCTGTCTGTTTTACATTTCCTTTTAATGTTGCCTCTTCTGTTTTACATTTTCTTTTGGTGTTATGCCAAAGAAACAAACTATGTGCTATCCTCCCACAAGTTACAACTGGAACAAGAATTGCTGTACACTCACGCAGAGAGCAAATCATAATCCATAGATTTCTTGTTGGACACAGCAGATTAACCCATTTACACTTATTAAACTATAACGCAGCACCAATCTGCGAACGATGCCAAGAACCATTGACAATTAAACATATCCTGATAGAATGTAATAACACTCTACATCTCCGACTATTCCAATTAGGTAATCTCAAACACTTGTTCTCAGAAAATTCAGCATCCAGTATCATACGGTTCAGAGACAGCGACTACTTCTACAACATATGACAAATTACAAGGTAATATACCAAACTAATGTTGCCTCTAAATAAGCCAAACTGGTGCCGATCAGATAGGGCATAAAACACAAACTCACTCACTCACTCGGTGTTATGTGCTGTTGCTTTTTTGAAATTTTACAGTCCCCTTAAATATTATATGCTGTTGCCTCTTTCTATTTTACACCTTTTGGTGTTATTGGCTGTCACCTCTTTTGTTTTACATTTTCTTTTGGTGTTATATGATGTTGCTTCTTTCTGTTTTTTCACTTCCTTTACGTGATATATGCTGTGGCATCTTTCTGTTTTTTCATTTTTCCTTTTGGTGTTATATGCTGTTGCTTCTGTCGGTTTTACATTTTCTTTAGATGTTATTTGCTGTTTCCTTTTCTGGTTTTACGTTGCTAGTATCATCAGTTCCTCAGAGACAGCGACTACTTCTACAAGATATGACAAATTACAAGGTAATATACCAAACTAGTTGCCTCTAAATAACCCACACTGGTGCTGATAGGACGTAAAACACAAACTCACTCACTCACTTCATGATATATGCTGTTGCGGCAGTGTTGCCTCCCTCTGTTTTACATTTCTTTTTGGTGTTATATGCTGTTGCTTCTGTCTGTTTTACATTTTCTTTAGATGTTATTTGCTGTTGCCTTTTCTGGTTTTACGTTGCCTTTTTGTGTTATATGCCTGTGAAGCCCTTCTCTCAGTTCCTTATGAGTGTTAAAGTGTCACAGAAGATTTTAGCATTGCTCTTCGTGGTGTGCCTGGATGTATCCTGGCTGTGGGAGAATCTTTGAGGTCCAATGAATGATTAGAGCAACTCTGGTGGTGTCATGAAGCCTGTCAAGAGTTCCTGATCCAACATTCAAAGGTCACAGACTCGCGATTAATGATGTAGCAAGCAGGATCCTAGCCAGCTGATATAGAAATTAATTATGTGCCTAATAATACCATAGCATGCCTTCCTAACTCATTATAAGTGAAGCTTTAGAAGTGGTGTGTAGACATCACTCCAGATAGATTGTGTCAGAGATGATGCTTTTGTGTCCCAAAAGCCAGATTTGGCATAAAGTAACTTTTAAAGGTGACAGCTGACATATGTTCTGCTTTGAAATGTCACATATTTGGCGATATACTTTGTTGTTACGAAATGTTTATATGTGACCTAACTTACGCTGGTGAAGGGCGAACGTTTCTGAGCATTTGCTACTGTTGTTATTTTTCTTTTTTTGTGATGAAAATTTTTGAAATATATATTAAGTAATTAATTTCTTATTTTGTTTTATCTCTTTGTATAGTATGCAATGCATTCTGTCTTTTTACTGGTCAGCTGAACTAGTAAAGGTTAGCAGTTAGGTCTTCCTCCACAGAACATCCAGGATTCCCTTTCGCACAAACATATAGCCCTTCGTAAGAGGTCTTGCATGCTCGGCTGAAGGGTACCAAGTTCAATTTCTTGGTGAACGATTGATCAATTACTCAATCTGTGTCTTGTAACTCATTTTATGTGTCGAAATCCAAACCATGAGGTTCATATATTTCTAAATCTAATCTGAAACATACACTGCAGACATGTTCCTTTCCAGTGTTAATAAAATTCTTGTATCGTTAATTGATTCGTTGTCTTATATCAGCACTACCAATATCATGACCCAGTTCCATCCAGGTTCTTGACACCTACCTGAATTGACTTGGCACGTTCACCCCTGAGTTAATTAACATCTTAATCAATGCTTAACCAATTGCTGCGGCCAACTCGGAATCAATTCTTGTTCAATCTTTGACCTGTGCAATTGTATACGTACCTTCTTAGAAACCGTGTCACATATTCTACTGATTTGTACTAAGGCTTTCTGTTCTCACTGTTCGTTGCGAAAATGTAATGTAGGAGGAAGTGGCAGCATTGTAGCTGTATTTCTCAAAATGAGGTGTTGACCGAATACTGTCGAATTTGACAATTTTGTCTTTATTGTTCCGTTAATTTCAGATCCATGTAATATTATACCAATGTTTGATGTTGAGCAGTCGAATATATGAATATAGAGTATAATTGGATGAAGAAAACCTATTGGATGAGGCGCTTTTAAAAGACATATATTTTAGTTTCCGACTTTTACAACTTAATTTTTACTGATGTTTCCATATTAAGACATAGTTTATCATTAGTATTACAGAAAAAAATGCAATATTGTTGAAGCGATTCACTGAGTACACAACATCTTGTAGTGCGGTAACTGTGGCATGCCTACAAACACTTGGTAAGTGCACTGGATTTAGAACCAACGAGAACCAACAAGCGAGTGCATCTGCTGCACCAGGAATTGGCATTAGTGACCATAAACATGACTTATTAATACTCTGGGGCTACTCAGTGAGGCAATTGAACTTAGTTAGCTTGTCCATTTCTGTGTCTGGGTGTCTGTCCATCAACATAATTCATATCTTCCTGCTACTGTATATGGTACACTAAGTGTAATGTTGAGGGCTAAAAGGCTATTTCTGTTCCTGTTATCAAGAGAAAAGTGCAAGCCTGATGTAGACCAGACTTGCAGTTGCAGACATGAGTCCAAATTATAACATGTAGGATATAGATTCAATATTGGTTGTTTTGAAATAACTTCCCTTTCGCAGTCATGAAGCAATTCGTCGTGGTGCCTCATATTTTGTAGTTGGAAAGTGAGATGGAATACGGATTAGCTGACAGCGCTGGGATAGCCAAAATATCGGTAAACTGTCGAGACCCCAAGAGTAGCTTTTAACTGAGTCCTTCAGAGTAAAAAAACAACAAACATCATTGTGCCATTGTACAACAGTCTTGACAGAATGTTGGGGTCACTTAGCTAACATTGCTGCCCTACATGGTGTTGCATAAATACCAATATTTTAACGTACTACAAACTGGTATTGAATCTCAATATTATGTACTTGTACATATCCATACAAGTGCATGTTTGGTGGAGATACCTTGTCTCGCATAACTATTGTATCCTACCAAACTGCTGCTATTTCCGTTTTGTGTTGTGCCGGTGTCTTGTGTGTCCATATCAGACCCAGGACAGTGACCGCGGTCAGTCGAGAGACACGGAAGGCTTTTAAACTGTCACATCTGGTTCTCCAAGGTTGCCACCGCCTCTCATTGGCTTCTCGCTGCTGCTTATGTTATTATCAGCCACTGAGAGACTGACAGGGTGAGAGGAAAAGCCAAAGGCAGACAGGAATAGACCAAGCTGGTGGACAACTTGACACCTGGACAGCTGTTGGTTGATAACACAGACATATAAGATGGGGAAAATGACAATATCTTCTTCGATGAATATGAGGGACAAAAGGGAGGACAAGAACAAAACAATGACAAAGGTGGCTCAGTGACATAAGTAGGTATGTTACAAAACACAGAATTAGGTGTGAAATTTTTTTCCCTTGTCACTTGTGTGAGCAGTTGTGCTACTCTTGGACGGTACCTCTACAAAAATATGATTTTACAGATATTTTCATGGATTTGACCTAATGTTTTGATTGTATAAGATAGATATAATCCCAGTCTGTTGATCTATGATATTTTTCAATGCACGCCTCAGTGATTTCACATGCTAACACCTTCACAAAGTGGAGACTCAAATTTAACACCTTTAGTTTCATTGATAATTGTACCAGGATTTTCTGAAAAGTATCCAGGATTCGAGAAAAACATTTCAACTTCAATTTTGTGAAGTTTCAAGAAAATCTATAGATGCAGAAATGAGTTACAGGTTGCACCATTTCTGACAAGAAGATAAAGGATGGATTGGGACGATGGCCAAATTTCAATTACTCTTTCACATAGGATTTCTTGCACACTTCAGCTTCAGTTAGGGTAAACCCATCCTATTTAGTATTAGCTTGAGCAGATACTCTGCTGATTTACTACAGAAGAAAGGTTTTATAAATGGGACATGAATATTTTTAGTCTGAAAAAGAAAATTTAGTTGTACATTTTGAAACTCCATTGGACAGTAGGTATGTTACAAAACACTTTGTAGGTCACTTGCATGAGTAGTTGTGCCACTGCTGGATGGAACCTCCAGAAAAATATGATTTTGATGATCTTAGAACTTTATTTATTTGACCTGATGTGATGATTATATAGGATAGGGATAATCCCAAGCTGTTGATCTATTATATTTTTTGCCCATGACTCATTGGTTTCATTTTGTGACACTTTCGCAAAGTGAGACTCAAGTTCAACACCTTTAATTTCACATTTAATCGCACCAGGATTCTTTGCAAAGTTACCAGGATTGGAGAGAAACATTTCAATTTCAATTTTGTGAAGTTTAAAGAAAATCGTACATTGTAGAAAAAATTGTACATTGCAGTATTTCTGACATGTAAATGGGAAATAGCATCAAATGAGAATTCATCTCGGATAAAACCATCTTAAGCAGCTGTTGTGTTTAAATGTGGTATTGTGTACCAGTTAGGTTATTTTCTGAAATGATGTCTTATTTTGCCCCAATCCACAGATGCACCACTTGCAAGATTGCAAATTGGCTAAAAATGATATTTCCACTTAAAATATTACGATGAAAGTTTCCACACATTTAGTAGTTGCCATCAGGTATATTGATTGAAAATTTCACATCTGTATGTACATAACTTTGGTGTCTAATTAAATCGTCATGGCTACTGTCGAAATTGCAACTTACAAAATTCAAGATTCTGTGATGATAAGTTACAATTATCAGGCTGCTAATTCCACTTTTTTTATGAGCCCGGAAGGTTTACCATTTTACATGCTTAATTGGATGTAAGACAGGTATGTTTGACTCAACAACAATTAAAGAAAATGAAATTAATAAAATTCAAGTGCCCATGCTGACCTGCCCCCTACAGGACGTTTTTATAAAAATCTTCAAAAAAGGTGTTTTCATTCAGATTTTTGAGAGTGTTAGAATTTAAAGAAGGTCTATGTTTCTTCACGGGACGGTTTTTGGAAGCTATGAGCATGTTATGTAAAATTTTCATAAGACTAATCCCATGTATTATGTTACAAAACGAATATTTGCATTGGTGCGTTTCCAGGGAAGTGCTGTCTGCAAATGGAAGTTTCAAAAATAACTAACTAAAATGAGCAACCGTTTAGTAGAAAGTGAATAATTTTGCAATTACTAATGTTTCTTCCAATATCATACATGAGGTCTATGCTAGACTTGATGATTATTGAATAATGAAACTTGGAAATGTGTAGTATTGGCAGTAAAACGACAAACACCAATATATCTGTCTTTTTTTCCCTAATATTACTTTAAAATGAATATAAAACATGAAGTAGGCCTAAAAATTTCCTTTCCTAATCATTCAGATTGATCCAGTGTGTTGTAGGAGGTCTAGTTGCGGCTCAATGTTTAATGAAATTGTGCTATATTTGGATAAAACCAGGGCACTATGAAAGTTTGTGATAATTAAGATTTTAAAAGCAATCAACATACCAAGTGAAATTATCATTTTAACAAATGGTTTTGGTTTTCCGCTTACTTGCAAGTCTCTATTTCAATATATTCTAAAATATGTCCATATTTCAATCAATTATCTCAGAAAATGAAGAAGTTATTCACATTTGTTTGTAGAAATGCGGTAGCTCAGGTCACAACTTTTGTGCATTAAGCATAGGAATCGAAGGGAAATTTTTATGTGTTTTTTGCAACACAAAATTTGCAATATCTCCCTTATTTCTCAATCGATTTAAGCAATCTTTGTACCATTGTCTTAGTTATGCTAAGACCTATCTGTTAAGTTGGGGCTTGGATCTTTAGCAAAATTTTGAATTTTTTTGTAACATACCTAACATAAGCTGATACATCCGGGCTGACAAGTTACAAGAGTTACTTACAGCTGTTTGTGGACATTTATGATGTCATATCAAGTCCCATCCTTCACATTGAAATGAACTGTCAATTTGTCATAGGATGACCTGTGACCTCAGTGGTGAGTGGTTTGACTCATTCAGTGACCTGTCCTGATAGCATTGGAAGTATAGGACATGCCCTCATTAACTACATATGAGTCATAAAGAATAACATGGCAAGGATAGAGATATGACCTCACAATCTAAGGAACATTTCGGTAACAACTTGTAATTTGTCGACTGCTACACAACTTTTCAGTTGCAAATACCATCTCCAGAATGTAAATGAGAATGCAGTGACACTTCTATTCATACAATTTGCCTTATGTGACCTTCTAACAAAATTAATATTCATGCAATAATTAATTTTATATTTAGTTATGTGTAGTGAGTGAGCTAATAATATATGATTCTGAAAGTTAAGAAAAACTTAATGAAACAAGAGCAATTACCAGATTACTTGATATCACATGAATTAACAGCAACTAATGGTGGAAATTCATCTCTTCATATCCGGTTGAGCGTTTGCATGCATGACCAACTTTCCATTTTGGCACTTTTAGACATGCTCGAAGCTCAAAGGGAAATCCATCAATTGCGCCAGGGTGACCTGAGGCAAAAGTGCATGATGTCTGGAATCAAAATTCATGTTCCAATGGTTGTCGGGTGTCGCCAGTACCAATAACCGCTTAACTGTGAAGGATCAAATCCAACTTGACTCCAATCATTTGTAAATGTTTCATGGTTACAACACTTTGATGGATCAGTATGCGAGAAGGAAAAAAGGTTACCTTGGGAAACTTTCTGATTGATTCATTTTCTTGAGACAGTGCTGTAATGTTGTCCTGTCATCTTGGAAAATGGAATTTTGGGAGATACTTGGCAGTCCCAGCAGAGGAGCATTTTGCAAGCTTTCACTTTCCCTCAGGGCTCATCGAAGATCAGCTGGCTACTTTTTTACCTGCTAAGCTGAGATAGTCCTTTCGAACAGATTAGCAAAGTTCTCTCAAAACTGAGCCATTGCCCTGGGTCTTAACATTTTAAGGACAGACAATTGTTTTTGAGGCCTTCATAACTCAGTTCAAGAAGCAAAGAAAATCTACTATGTGCAAAGTTCACTTCTCGACTTGAAGCAGACTTACGTGAAGTAAAACTTGGTCAAATTATATGTCTTGTGCAACTGTAACTGTATTTCCTTTTTGTAGAGGAACTTGATGCAACAATATGGCTTTGGCCATAATATTACATTAATTTGATTAGTTTCCCAAGCTTCTGTCATTGTAATTGTTATGCGGATCACATGGCTGTGTCATTTACATAACTATTAGATATCAGACCTGGACCTTATGTTTTTTGCATAGGCCTACTTAATATATTTGCATGATTTCTAGTTATCTTTCAAAAATTTACCTGAACGTCTAATAGTAGGCCTAAATGAAAAGGCAAAACATTTGGTTCCTTCTAGTGTCTAAATGCTGATTCAAATATTGTACTTATTGTCTGAGTTCAAAGCACTTGGCAGTTGAGAGGAGGCCTTGTGTTGAATGCAACGTTGAGGAACTCTCCTGGCTTTGAGGTGGGAAGTGCTGGGAAACCTCCTACGTCATAGTGCACATGGGGCCATAGCAACGCCAGGTGTTAAGAATACGAAGTCTTGCGCATTATCTGATCCTTTGTCATCACAAGTGTTATGTGTTTAATGCCTAAACACATGGCATCCAAAGGTGTACTCCTCCACAAAGCCTCCACAGCTGTTTTTCCATAGTACTCTGGTATGACGTCATGGAATTTCCTAGACCAGGGATACCCCCTGACGTGTCTGCTACGTCAGGGAATCACCTGGGCAGAAATTTATTTGGATGTGGTTGCTGGTAATTAGCTCCAGGGTACCGCACTCATTAACCAAACCCAAAAATAAAAAAAGTAGGTTGGGAGACAAAGAAATGATAAACTTCTTTTTGATTTTTTCAAATTAGCTGAGCAAACTTTATGAGCTTGAAGTTTGCTGAACCAGCATCTTACGATTAAAATTTTAATGTTAGCCAGGTTAATCAGATATCGATCAAATTTGCCAGATGTGGTTGGTAAACCTGTGAACTGAAGGGCTTCCCGTTAAAGAGAATGATGAAGCTGTATCATGGGTATCTTAAAAAAAACAAAATTCACAACCCTGTTATAGATTGGCTCGGACACATCTGGAAGCTGAATAAAAAAATGCAATTATTGAATAGAAGTAGTTGAATTATAATTAGAGTTCGATTAAGCCAGATCCCAGTTGCTCAGGGAACATTTAATGTTAAAAAATAAAAGGCCAACATTTTCAAGGCTATTGGAACATGATCTACTTCTTTGTTACAAACAATCCACCGGTGCCTTACTCCTGGTCAGACTGTATAGTAGGGTGGTCCTAAAATAAAAAATTCAACTTTTCCAAGAGGCTTCTTCATTTTCTTGTTCCATTTGGGGAAAAAATAAGTTGAGTTGAATTTCGCAGGAATTAATACATATTAACCACTGCCACCAGACCCCTGTATTTGGACCACGCCAGTAAAATTTCGAGTTTTTGAACCGATGCATTGGTACTTAGCATAGAGAAGACAAAACACAAGTCAGTAGTCTCAATATTTATATTATGTACTATTTGCATCATTTAGTCCATCACTTGAGTCTTTTCATTTTTTGTGTTAGTTATCACAATTTAGTCTTGAGAGAAAAGCCACCACATGTGAGGCTTTAACCTCATCCAGGCAGAACTTCCTAATATATGTCTTGAGTTTTCGAGAAGGGATACATGAAGAGGGGGGCCACTGGGGGGGGGGGCAGGATGCATCCTCCCAATGATGAGCCTAGGGGGATGATCATATGATTATCCCCCCCCCTAGAATTTCAATTATGACTTTTTGGTGTTGACAATTATTACTTACATTTATCTGTTCTTCCCATGATACCAGGAGATTTAAGGTGGAAAATACAAGCTACAGACCTGTGTCTCAGTACCTACCTTAGTTAATCTTAAATATAGTAAATTCTGAGTTTTAGTGGCCTCAGAAATCCACCACTGTGCAACTTTTGGCCTGCCGGGCCTTGTATGAAGTTGGTGCTCACCATAATAACCCCATCTACAAAAATAAAAAATCTATGCTCCTGTCAGAAAGTGTTTTGTATATAAGAGGACACACACAAAGAGAGTGAGAGAGAGAGTGATGGTGTTAGTGAGGTTGATATAGTCATCTGGGAGAAAAACCAAGGATTCCGACTGCTGAAGAGCGAAAAATCATCAAAAGCTGGAGAAGAAGAAGGAACTGAATAATTAATTTGCTGAGGGAATAACCAAAATATCTACTTCTCAGATGAAGAAAGGGTAGGATTTCTTGGCAAATTTTAATAACTTGTTTGACATTGCTTAGGTTCAAGCAATCCGGTTGATTAAGATAAAAGGGGATTTTGAATTTTTCGAAGCACAGGGAGAGCCAGGTTGATGTTGACATAGTTTTGTGAGGAAGGGACTACTGAAAGGGTGCAGCTTGCGATGGTGCTAAGGGCTGCATTAGAGGAGACAGTTGAAATTATGTCTCAACGAGGGGGTGGTTCTAATGTCACAGATCCTGAGTGAGGACGCTGATAGCAATATTAGTCCAGTAGTTAATTTGGATGTAATCTGCTTCCAGATAATGGAATTGGAAGTTTATTGTCCTCCAGTGACCCCGATTGCAGTGCAAAACTACTTTTGTGCCAAAACTAGTTGTAGGAACTGGCCATGCAACAACCACCGCTGTCCTTCACTTTCTAAAGGGCTGGAAGTTATCAGACACGATGGTTGGCATGAGCATTGGTGCCACATCCAGTAATACTGCCTCAGCACTTCGTGCATGCACTCTGCTACAACCAAAAAGGTCGCCAAGGCATTTGAAATGGCTTGCAATGGGACAGCTTCAAAATTTTTTCCAGTCAAATTTGACGTAGGGAATCAATATCTGTGGAAAACAAGAATCAGCTGAAACAGACGTGTCATACTTGATTGTAGATGCTATAAAAAGAATGATGTGTTGCCTGATCTAAAATTCAGCGATCTTAGTGGCCATCTTTCTTTCCTAGAATGCTCAAGACTCAAGAAGTTTTAAATATTTTGTCATGAAATGCGTGATGTATATACGAATTGATGTTTGATGGCTGTAATCTCTACAGTATACACTAAATGACAAGAATTATATGAGCAAGAGGACACCCCTAAGATAACTATTTGCCACAAACAATAAAAGTGGTATTAACTTAATGAAGTGTTTTCCGTTTTTATGTTCTTATGAAAGGATGTCAACCTGATATCCATCACATATATTTTTTTGAAATTGTTTGGGAAAAGGAATCAATGGTTACAAATATTCTCTCAACATTAACCTAAATTTTTTCGTGAATTTACTGCTTTTCAATTTAGGACCCAAAATGCACTTTTTGACCTTAGGGTCACTCCCAATCGCCAAAATAACCCCAGAAATGAATTTCCCACAAAAGATTTGTCTGAAAACTAGGTATTGCATTTGATTCTAGGTGAAATAGTTTTGAAGCTGTCCCATTCGAGCAATATCGGATTCCTTGGCGGCCATCTTGGATTTCTCAAATCGCCCAAGGGTACTATGTAAATGCGAGCCACGTATATGTTTTCTATAGGATCTAAGAACATGGATTCCATTGATAAAAAATCTTTATCTATCCAGACTTCATCCAGAAAGTCAGCTTTGGCTGCCAGATTATTGCTAATTTAAACAATATACGTGAATTTTCTAATTTTCAACCCGCGTGTGGCAGTGGTTAGAATTGTTGTATTGAAATAAAATTTTGCACAAAATGTTTTCTCACCAAGACGAACAAGAATTTTTGGAAGCACCTTCAGAAAGTTACATTTCAATTTTTAGCATGCTGTAGAGGACCACCCTAATGTATAGTATTGTATACTGCGTTATACAATTGCAAAAACAATTCAATTTGAGCCATTGTAGCTAATTGTGACAAGATGTGGACCAAGACAGTTAAGCCCATGTGGCCTGAGCTGCACCCAGGACTACTGTTTGCCAGGTTTTCCTGGATCCTTCAGACGGCCATTGAACTTTTCTGACCTCAAGAAGTTGACTTGAACTTTCTGCTACTTTGTTGTCCAAAGAATCAGTGTTTTTATTCCAAACACTCTTGTTTGTACTAAGGTCTAATAATGTTACCGTATTGTACAACTGCCATGCAGAGATTCTCTTCACAAACCTATACAGTATCTGATGATTGCCTTGTTGGACTTTCACCTTGGTTCTCTTGTCATTCTACTTGTAACCATAGTCATCTAAAAATAGCATGCAATGCATGCACCGTGCCCTCGAGCAATTTAATTATCCTTTATAGCTCAATGGGATATGATCATCATATTGACACATCTGTATTACTTGTGAATAGAGTCCTATTCTATCTATCTGTCTATCTTTCGATCTATCTATCTATCTTTAGTAATTGGCTGAAGCATAAATCTTAAGATTGTTTTTCGTTGTGATCCTGCACATGCATGTCAATCCATTTTTGGCTAAAAATAGACATATTTGGCAGGTTGTGGTGTGCCACGCTTTGTCTCAGGACGGAAGGACCTAACAGAAGAAGAAGAAGATGGTCTATGAGGCCTTCTCAGAAATCTTTTGCTCAGCAACGAAGAATTTTGCAGATTAAAGGCAAATATTCAGAGACATGAGACATAAGATTAAAGCCAGGGCATCTTTGGCAGTAGGGTAAACCTGGGTATCATAACTTTGGTAGGTATTTGCTTCAGTGAAATGCTATAGGATCCAGACTAACTTTGGCATGACAATTCCATTGATGATGACAAAGGGCCCGAGACCCTTCTCTCGAAAAACAAAAAGGGACTTTTGTCGTTATTTGTGTCTGTCTGTCCAGCTGTCCTAGTAAGAAGCTACAGAGCGACAATCATTTTCATTTTCAGATGATGAAATCTGGTGGAATTATTTTTCGGGACAACTTGTCCACAATCAAGCGTTGATTTTTGGTGAAGTCATATAAAACCAATAAATAGCCAATTTATTTCACTTGGCCAATGTGTTTTTTTCTTCGGAGTTGACGGATAATAGTCCAACCTGGCGACCAATCAAAATTTGTTTATTTAAATTTCCATAGATTTTGATAATATCTTATTTGTCACATTTCTGCCTGAGTCTTACCTTGTGTGTTTGTTTTGATGATCTGATGGTAAGAAATTCCAGTTTTATAAACAAGTCACGCAGAGAAGTTTGAATTGACTTTCCTGGATATTGGTTATTTTCATTGAAATAATAAATGTCACTTATTATAATTCAAACTTATTTTGTCAAGACCTATGGAATGATATCAATTTACATGCAATGTTTATGAAGGCCTCAGTATACATGTTTTAGTTTCTTTGCTTTTCATTACATTTGGCATAGGTGGCAGTGGTATGCTATCCCATCTGTTTTTTCCTTCTGTTTGAAAAAAGTTGCATAACTGTCTATCTTTTGCTGAAATAGTGATCTTCATTGTTAAATCATAGCCCAAAATATTGTAATATAGGTGTGAGGACAAGAGCAAAAACATCCAAAGGGGTCCCTAATATATGAACTTGGGCAAAACTTCAACACTACCAAGACCTGAAGTTGGTGGCCATCAACCTAAGGTCTCTGATCTCTTATAAACTTAATCTGTCTGAAGTGTTTTGCTATAATGGTTTGTTTCGATTCCAATGTGAATATTTCTTTATTCTCTTAATATGAAGATGGCTCAATTCTCTGTTGCTAATTCATTTGAATCACCCACTGTTGATAAAATTATGAGGTTGAATTTTGCCTTGATATCATAATTTCAACATTTGCATATTTGTAATGCATTTAATGACAGATACTATTTCATTAAATAGTTTCAAATAGTTGAAGAAAGTTATCACACCTTTGACTTTCTTACCTCCTAATTTTCCTTGTTATTTTTTCAGCCATCCGTTATGTGAAATGGCTTTAAAACATGAGAAGTCAGGATGAGGTTCTTCTGAGCAAGTGTTTTTTACTCCGCGAAGACATTAGAGGTTTTCTCTTCCCTTAGTAGGGTTTTTTACTTGCACGAAGGTCAGATTTGAGGCTAGTTGTTATTCTGCATGTTACCATGGCAGCCACCACATGCATTAACCGCACGTAACACGAGAGGGCACTGTGGTTTGCCGAATTTGATTTATGTTCAAAGACAAGGAAGGTTCCCATCTTGGAGTAAGATTAGAAAATGAAATTAATTGAGGTCACTGTTCATGAAATTTTAGATAATACCATTGCACTTCGTGATTTCAATGGAAAGCCAGTTCAACATCAAATTGGTTACATCTACTTTCTGCATGTTCACATACATGTATCAATTTTTCATCTACTGATATAATGTAACACCACAAGAATTACTACTACTTCAGCAGTAGCTTCGGCTAAAACACTTTCTGGTGCTGGTATATGTCATATTTTTTAATAATGTGCAAAATATAATTTCTTGCAGATTTTTTTGTACCATCTTTCCGAAAGCCAAAACAAGAGTTGTTTTCATACTAAATTGGATCCACACTCTGAGGTTCAGACTGTTACCTGAGTTGTTCGTCTATCCTTTGGCTGCTGCCTCCCAATATCTTTTAGCAATGTAGGACAATTAAGTGCAAAGTACAAGAAAGGAATCTAGTTTTATTGTTTTGTAGTTATTAAATATATAGTCAAGATGTACAATACACATGAAACATTAATTTGGATTCATGGCGTCGTAATTCCATGATTTTTTCACTTTAATCATGCTCGTGAAGTTGCTGAATTTAAAGAATTTGGCATCACCAGCTGGCCACGTTCCTGTGGCTTAAATCGTGATAATAATAATTCTGAAATTTCAATTGATTCCCATCTAAGATGTGCATTTTCTACTGAATTCCATGCAATCTAAGAGTATTCTAAGATGCAATCATTGTCTGCCATGTCTGGACATTGTAGTAGATGATTTATTTGCATGCTTGTCAAAAGTTAAGGAAGATGATGAACATGTGTGTTTGAAATTAAGGAACTAATGTTCCAAATGCAGTAAAAACTCCTGTACTATTAACGTTATTTCATTGTGTACAATGTTATTGGCAAATAGAGGAGTTATGTTCACAAATACACACGTTTTGTGACCTTGAGTTGAATGTAGGAAAAATAGATGGCTGCACAGAGGTGCATTCTTTTCTGTGACAAATTACACTGTATCGTGCAGCCATTAAGTGGAACGGCTAAACAGCAAATTATTTGAAGTTGATCCTGGTGGAGACACTTTAGTGTGAGTACAGGTGGATTTATCCTTTCAATTATGCATTTAGTGTGGTTGTGTTGATGTGTATGGTCCTGTAGGTATTCCATAAATCAGATGAGTTTGAAGCTGCCATTGTGATACTGAATTGGTCTGATCATTAATCAATGCTTGTGTTTGCTCTCAATTGAAAGCTGTCTGGACTTTCCTGAAATCCAATAAAATGCATGGAATGGATGGAAATGGATGAGTGGTGATTGAGAGGAACAGTGCATGCATTTCATGTGTATTATTCGCCCCCCCCCCACCTCCCTCAACATTTGTTGTGCATGCATTGCACCTGCATCATTCCATGAAAGTGCTTGGAGTTAACTGGTTTGTTTTTGTTGTTTATCATCTTCATATTAAGTAGATGTCTACTTGATAGTACAACATGTGTATTGTCTGGTTTTTACTCTACTTCACACTGCTTCATTCAGATGCATAGTATGATTCACATTCAATTGTATTATAGCGAGGTAACTGATGTCAGTGGAATGACTGGATGTATCCTCTTTTCTAATTGTGCCATTGCTGTGTTGTTGTTGTATAGCACTATCTACTAGCATGCAGAGTGCAAACATTATTATGTCAATTACTATGGTGTACTGCATCAAAACCTTTATAATTATGGAAGTGCTACTTCTGGTAACCTTGGCTGCTTTGACAATTAAGGCAATAAGCCCTGGATGCAACAATCAAAGCACCATTAAAGGTAAAGGTGCTTTTATTTAATGAGGGTAGCCAAGCTAAGTCAGTGACTTGTTTCCTGTTAGGCCCACAGCAGACTCCAATATTACGTCTAATGCGAACGACGACTTCGTGGAATGACATTATGGGATTGAACCCGGGTCCCTCGCTTGTGCGGCGAGCACTCTGCTGACTGAGCTCTAGGGACTGATGGAAATTACTTCCAAAAATCCAATTTGAAGAAAAATATTCTATTAGGCCTATTATGAAATATTATATTATTATGCCTGATGTATTAGAAAAAGCTACCTTGCAGTGTCTAAACGAGGCAAATTATGTGTGCAATAGCGTTCATTCAAGAATTTAATTTTCTATATTTGGCAATTGCATTTCTAAAAGTGTGCAACCGATGTAAATTGATTATACTGGCCATTTAATTACGACACGATTCTGGTCATTCACAGTTGCAGCGGCAATTTGATATATTAGCTGTGTGACATTCAATTGTTTGTTATCAAATCAGATTAACTAAAAATGCTATGTATTTAGTTGCAGAATCGCGTACTAATTAAATCACCTGTAAAATGTTCAGGTAAATGTGCATGTTGGTTTGCGTCATCAACATGTTTCAATTTGAGCTTTTTAAAAGTCATCTGAAGTTATAGCAATGAACTGAAAAGGAGCAAGGAAAAGCTATGCTGAATTGGGGGGCAAGTGGAGAAAAGGGTATGAGATATAACAGAAAGACTATACTGACCGAAAGACCATTAAAATGAATGTCACACTTTAAAAAAAGTTTAAAAAATGTTCTCTTGATTCTTTTTATGGACACTCCAGATTGAAGCATTCATGGATTCCATGACAGTTGAAGCACACTTATGAGCCCACAAGTGAATGGTGAATAGGCCTATTTGTGATCATGTGAAAATGATTTGCCAATGATTTGAGGAGAAAAAAGATGTCAAAATCAATTGACATCAGATGCACATGCACATTAAGCACACATTGGTATTTAAGGGGAAAATGCTGTTTGTTCATTGGCCGACACTTCTATTGTTATCGGGCACAGACAATGGGATATTTGGGGAAAAACTGGATGAGAGTAGGGGGGGTGTAGGGTATTGAGTATGGCATTCAAAGAGAAAGCCTGATTGAACTGGAAAAGGTTCTGTTGTAAAATTACATTATTGTATACGAATTGAAGTAGACTCGACAAATTCTATCGACATGATGATTTGGAACAGGTGGAAAAACAGCCATAATGGAAGCTTTCTGTTTATTCCACCAGGTGGTTGAGGCAGAATTCTTCGCTCCCATTGGATGATGTGTTTCTGACTTTGCCTCTAATTGGTCCATCCCTATGTAGTTCCAATTTGAAAAATCTGTAGCTTATATACATGTAACTGTTTAAGGCTTTCTGTTATCCAGAATCAGAGAGTCGGATCCAGAATGATAGTTTGGAAGTTGTTGAGGCAGCTTTAAATGACTGCTTTATTAATATTAACTTGTGTGATTTGTCAAGAGAATTACACTAAATGATTGGTCTGGCTAAGGATGTCAATGTGGTAGTGTTTTTAATTTTTATCTTATGAATATAGATGCGTTGAATTAAAACCCTATATCTACTGGTGGTAGGATTTGTAAAATTTCTTCTGGAGCTTTTTTTGGTTACAAAATAATTTCTTAAATTTTTTTTTTCACGCCTAATAACTCGCTAGTGGATGTGAGTAAATTAGGGGCCCATCAGAGGAGGGGGGGGGGTGGCTATGGATTCTTGGTGAAGAAAGAAAATTGTTTCCCACCTGACACTGAAAAAAAGTCTCCACCTGTAGCTAGAGTACCGTAATGTTGAAATGGTGAAAAAAGTTTGTCACTAGTCCGCATGCGAAAAAGTTGTTTGTCACTCTTTTGCGGATGAAAAAAAGTTTGTCCAGGGGGTAAAATCCATAGCTACCCTAACTATCATCTGTCCGGTCCCTTGTAAACTTGAACTAGTGAAAAGCGCTACCTATTTTCCTTTGCTTTGGTACAAATTACAGAAACTGTTCCAGTGGGACATCAGAGAATAATGCTTGTCATCCTGGCATCCCTGGCACTCGAAGAATTACCAATGCCTAATCACTTGTTCAACTAACAATGGGTAAAATAATTGTGTTCTGTGACGTCATAACCAACAGACAATCATGAGTGATTCCTAATTCAGTGGAAGATATGGGTCATGGACAGTGCATCAAATACTTCTCATTCCATGGGCCTTTCTATTGGCAATCTATAGGCCGAGCTGTTGACAACCCTTCATTAAAATTTAAAATGGGTTCGGAATTATGACTCATATTGGGGTATTGGTTTGAAGAGGCGTTATTGTTTTGCATTGGGCTTGTGTTGAGACTTGTAAACAATCAGTGTATTTGCCACTGAAATCAAGTGCATGGGCCGTCACTAATATCATTGTCATAGGAGGTACTTGTATGACATTGTGGTACTCCATTATCATTGACAACATTGTACTATCCCCTGGTTATGTTCCATTGAAAGGTGGTACAGTGGTACACACACTATGGTGAATTGTGTGAAAGGTGACAGATAGTCTACTTCCCGTTTTGTTTTAGAAAACAATGCATGAGTTAATTTAAGTATACCTTCATGTATTATTTTTGTTTGACCATTCTCTGTGAAACAAAGCCTTTGGAAACAGAATTGGTACTTCAATGTACACTCAGTCAAAAACTCTCAGCAATTGTGAATTATGAATATACTTCCATTCACGACCGATCCCTCAGACATGCATTTATTTTGCATTCATCAATTTCTTCCTTTTCAATTATTTCTTTCCAAATTGTTCACTCGTATATGAAAAGCCAGTATGCTTCAGATGCTTACTAGATGGTGCAGACTGCATGGGTTGTCATTATCAAAGTAGTGTTTCTTCATGCTACTGAAATACCAGTGACTGTGACCAATTGATTATTGCTGGCCACCTGATACAGGATGTCCTCTCTCCATCACATGGAGGGTCATCCGCATCCTGTCCGCATCCTTTCCTCATCCTGCCTCCCTGCTGCTTGCAGTCTTGTTCATCTCTTTACAACATGCTGTTATCTCCACATGGGACCTTCACCCAACACCCCGGATGGCAAATCCATACTCAGACTGGGCAAGAGTAAAAGTGAGGGAAACTGTTGTTTTGTACAGCATGTCGTTGGTTGAGGTGTTATTAATTCTTATGGCATCCTTTATTTCTGTGTAAGTATGATTGGCTGATTGAAACAAGCAGCAGATTTTTTTTTAATTACCAAAGTATCTTCTCAGATTCACTTAGACAAGTACAACTTATTACGGTGTATTATATACTCGTGATTCTAGATAAGGCTTGATAAGCAGAGGAAAACAAAAAGATTACAAGTCCACCAAGTGCATTGGTTTTTGTATCTTTTATCTTTATATATGTGTGACAAACAGCCAATTTAGTTCCTCACAAACAACAACCAGGCCACTTTGGATATTCGGCTCAAAGTTCCGACCATGAATTTGAATGAACCTTGTTCCCAGGTGAACTTACTTACTATTATAAAGTAACATCTTCACTCAGTCTGGTGAAAATGAGAACTGCATGCTGCTGCCACCTGGCACAAAAGTTGATTTTATATGCTACATCATTGCTGTCCCAAGAAAAAGTTCCAATTTCATTGCACATTCACAAAATTTCTATTCAACTTTGATGTATACCAGAGTCAGACTCGGCAATCACATTCTCTAAGGAAGTAGACAAGGCCATCAGCACGCTCAGAAACAGCCCCGGTGTCTTCCAGACAAAATTGTGTGTGTTCCTCTGATTGAAATGATGTGGACGCTCGCAGGAGCTCGCGGAATAGCACACTAATCACTAGGTAGCAACACAAGACAGCATATGTTCTGGTCTGTGGCAATGCAAGAGCAGTCCACTTGTAGATAGACCTTCACTAAAAAGAAGAATTCTAAAAGTTGGCCTGGTGCATGGCTGGGTTTTGGCTGGACTACATCTTTATCAGCATGGCAACCAGGTGCTAAGAAACAGGCCAGTAATTGAATGTGGATTCAACAGAATGTTACTGGGACAGAACAAAGAATTGATGTCAATCAAATCAACGATGATCCACGATGGTGAGACATTGCTGACATGCCTGGAGAAATTAGTGTTATTATATTGCAAACAAATTCTATTAACTGACTGCGTGATATTAGCAGCCAATGAAAAGCAATTAAGTGAGAATGACCCTGCTAAATTGGTGCATTATACATGTGATAATGAATATTAATTGTTCCTTGATAGCTTTTTTATACATGTGATTATTGAATATTAATTGTACATTGATAGCTTTTCACTGTGGCACTCCATGTCAGAAGCAATGACAAGAAGTGCAGCGAAAGGGAGTTTCAAATGCCAACTGAATACATTAATGAATTTATGTTCTGTAACTTTCTTCAGCTGCTCAGTATAATTAATTTGTGTTATTTTATTAACCTTCAAAAGAAGATAACAGAAAATATTCAAATAAAAGTTGGCAATTAAAAGTAAATCCATTAAAATTGTATGTGTCTTTTAAAAGCATTGTGTGGCATTGGCTAGCATAGTACCTCAATAGAAGTTTTAAAATGTCTTTATTGTTAGGCAAGTAACAACAAAGACTCTTTTAAAAACAGTACTGATGCATCGCAGCAATAACTTGTAACAGGAAATTGGATGCTTCACTAATAGCCCGATATAAATTATTCGACAATAATACAATTTTTTTTAAATGAAGTATTGTGTCTTGAGTGAAGTACCATGAAGTGGAGTACAAATCAAATACTAGAATACAAACCAATTAATACATTTTGAAGCACTTTCATGGAATGATGTAGGTATAATGCATGCACAACAAATGTCGAGCGGGGGGGAGGGGCGAATAATACCTATGAAATGCATGCACTGTTACTCTCAATCACCACTCATCCATTTCCATCAATTCCATGCATTTTATTGGATTTCAGGAAAGTCCAGACAGCTTTCAATTGAGAGCAAACACAAGCATTGATTAATGATCAGACCAATTCAGTATCACAATGGCAGCTTCAAACTCATCTGATTTATGGAATACCTACAGGACCATACACATCAACACAACCACACTAAATGCATAATTGAAAGGATAAATCCACCTGTACTCACACTAAAGTGTCTCCCGCAGGATCAACTTCAAATAATTTGCTGTTTAGCCGTTCCACTTAATGGCTGCACGATACACAGCAATTTGTTGCCGAAAAGTATACAGCTCCAGGTAGTTCTCTATTGGCCTTTTCCTATTCAGAGTCACAAAACTGGTTTAATTAATATGCAATTAATTTCATCATTAAATTGTATCAATAAAACATATTTTTGGTGTTTTTGAAACATTTTTAAGATATTCAAAACAGGGACAACATTATTAACTTTTGGCAAGCATGCAAATAAATCATCTACCACCATTGTCCAGACAGTGCTTGCATGGGATTGGAGAATGTAAATACTTAAATGGGGAAAATTTTGACATTGATATTTTTGAATTGCTATATTTTGATTTGAATCCGCGGAACAACACCAGCTGGAAATGTTTAAATCCATATTGAATTGATAAATTATGTAAAATAAAAGTGTGCATTGACAGTTTTAGTGAATTGGTAATTTAATATGATTAGCATGAACACTCGATAATCACACAACTAAGGCAAATTAGTTACCTTGTGATACTCCATTTCTATACATGATATCAAACCAAATATCCTCCCAAGAAAGGCAAGTCAAATACACGAACAAGCAAAGTTCAGAGTTTAATAAGTAGGCTACCTATAGTTTTATCAGTATTACTGGTATATATTTTACTGTGCTTCGTCCAAATTTGCTAAATTTTCTGGACTAGATTATGATGTCATTTTGTTATCTTGGTTCTTCTGTGACAATCACGTCAAGTCACATCAACACCGAAAAATTGAATTGCAAAATTGAATTATATCATACTTGAATCACGAGGCTTGACTGATGGGCTATATGTGAAATTTAGCCCACATGCTATACAAAAATAATAGATAATTGATAGTGTACAGTTGTGTTCCCACTTGCAGTGCACGTTCCAACACAGGTGCTGGCCAAAAATACAGGCTTGTCTCCATTCTTTAAGATATTTTCTCGAACCTCGTCATTTCCGCAGACTTTTCTGTGTATAAATAGAACTTTCCCGAGTATCATTATGTATAATCCGTTTTCTGACACAGGACTATTACAGTAATAATCCCCTGGGTGTTCTTGGTATTTACAGATAATTTTAGCAGAAAGACTTGTCTTCCGATTTGTCAAAGGTGACTCATATCTGAAGAGGATGGTAGAACTCTTAGAGTGCCTACTTCTTCAGGCCTTTCGCCATTACTATACAAGGCAACGCAACAGTTTTCCATCGAAAAAGTTGTTAAAAGTAGGCGCAACAAAGAATGTCAATAAATTTGGCGGCCCTCAGGAAAATATGGCCTGGCAGGGAGAATACTCGCGTCAATACAAAACAATCCATGTAGTAATATATAGGTATTTAGTTATCTATAACTGTCAAAACGGTACCTTTCTAAAATCCACTATGACATCAAAGCTCAGCAGCAAATTTTCCAGAGGTCCACCACAATCTGAACTGGTTTTGCAGCATTTTAAACCCACAACGCAACATTTTAAACCTGCACCGCAACATTTTAATCTTGCATCCCGGTTGTATTTGTTCAACATTTTAAGTCTGGCTCAGCTAGCTGATTTAACCAATAAAAACAAAATTTTTCCTCAGATGTGTGAAGATAAATTCTTGAGCAATCTTATTTAGGAGCTAATGAGGGGTCCAGACATAAACTGTCTAGAAAGGAAGTAAAAGTCGAAATTGCAGCAAATCCAGACATTATGAAAACAATCTTAATATGACAAATCAATTTCAGTGCCATTTTGCTAAGATTTGCTATTAACCACCAATGTTTATGCCCAAAGCAAATTAAAATGATTTGTGAAGAAGGAAGAGAACCTGCGTAATTGATTAGAAAAGTTTTGCTTAAATACTGTTCTTAGTTGTTGTTTTAGCAGCTTGAAAAAACTTTAGAGTTCTCTTGTTTTGATCAACAGATTCATAATCAAAGTAAATCAAACTTCTACGTTTTCTGATAAAGTACAGCTTATAGATTATATGGTCTACTTAAAGTAATTAGAAGATGCTTGAAACGAACTGTCGAGCAGGCACAGTTGTTACTTTTAGTTTGAGAGAATCAAACTAAGAGAATCAGCGATGCTTATGTAACATCTGAGACATGTGACATCTCTGAAATGCATCATTGTATCTTTAGCATGGTAAGTATAGGGGGATATGACATCACTCAGACTTAAAATACCAAGTCATCACTTCTCTCTTGACTGTAACGTACTTTTTGACATTGAGTTTGACATAAGGTGCTAATCTCAGGCTTACTGGCCATGTGCAGGATTGTTTAATTAATATGTTGCTACTTCAAAGAAGGTAATTAGAGGGAGATGGGAACACCTAATTATGTCTTAGCTGGACATTGACTTCGGTCTTTTCAGAAAAAATCGCACATGAACCTTATTTCTATAAGCCTAATTATAAAGCCAGAGAAATCAGATGTTGACAGTTTGCTTAAAATACTCACATGACGGAATTCGCACGAGTGGTGAAGGTTTTTATATTAAGGGGGGGGGGGGTGATATATATTAATTCATGTACATTTATAATGGTATTTAAGCCTAAAGTATTTGACATATACACCAGATCAAATATAATATATTGATTAGAATCTTTTCAAAATTACAGAAAAGAATATAACTTGAGCTTTTCCTTTTTATAGAGGCATAATACATATTGAGACTCTTGGATCATCTTAAGAAAACTTAAAAAAGGAATTTATTTAAAATATACTGTTTTGAAAAATGTTAGAGATTTAGTTCATCATGTATAGCCTTGAAAAGTATTGATATAAGCTAATTTGTTTTATACAAAACGATGCTCAAATAGAATTTTTAAGCAATTTTCTAGTCAGTTCAAGATTGAAAATCAACAATACAAAGGTTACAGGCAGGTAAGGGGGGACTGCACAATATAATCTAATCCAGTTGCACACCTTAAAGATGGCACCAGCCTTAAATCAACGTTAAGCTGTTAAAATAAATTAACTTAAATCAGTACTTTTCAAGGCTATATCCATGATGAATAAAGGAGCATCCAGACAAAACTAACTGGAATGTGTTTACAGCATTATTATGTAACGAGGATCAACAATTATTGCTTGCAAAGTTTGACCACCTCTAACATGTTCAGGTTTGTCATCCAGACCGAAGTCCCCGGTGTGACTGTCAACCTTGGTGTTAGGTGGTTCGTGTGTCATGGTTGTAACGCAGAGGGCCATGTCATTCGATTGTGAAGTGCTGAACATTGCATGTTGTGTCTGTGGACAGTGCGGATGTTTGACAAAACCTTCATGTCCAGTTTGATGGGCAAATATTGGGTCATTGCAGTGATTAAAAAGACTCGAAGGGCCAGTTGACTTGAGTGAGGTCGCTATTTCCGCCGGAAGTAGTAAGCAGGTCAGGTGACACGTGACCTGCTTAGCAACACGTGGTCTTGACAGCTCAAGTGCGCATGTCTGGGGGATTGGAAGAGGGGGGGTGGCTAACATATTGCCATTTGCCAAGCAAGGAAGCAAGGTGTGCAGTGCTGTGTAATGTGGTGTCTTGGGTTACAACCAGCAAGCAACTTGCATGGCCTAACGTCCACAGCCATTCCAGTGTCTGTTCTCTCTGGGTTTTGGGTCAACAATAAACCTTTCCTATGGCCTAGTTTGAATAAATTGTGTTTTACTTCTTTTGTTGTTAAACGATTTTTCCTTCAGAGCCTTTGTGAGACACATGCAATAATTATTGATAATTAAGTTCGAATTGCTGTTAGAACAACTGTTTACAATGAAAAATATACAATAGATATTTGTAACATAAATTTCGTTTTCCATTTTTCATTCATTATCATAATTTGAATATTTACTGTTTTTGGAGTGTTCATGTGAACTCAATGTTGGCCTAGTGCATCATTTTGGAGTAAGATTTGATCCAACCCTTTTCCTTCAATGGTATGAAATATTGCTACAAAATAGTAAAATAAAAAAGGATAATTAAGAATACCTTGGTAAAGCCATGTTTGGTAGCAGCTAGGCTACCACTGAGCAATTGCTGTTGAGGTGTATGGCAAGGGTGACACATGTCGGCAATATCTATAGCTAATGTTTGTTTTGGGGTCTTGTAGACCATTAGGCCTAGGTTGCCTATAGGCCTAGCCCTTTAAGGTCTTGTAAGGTTGGAGTTGGGGTTTTTATTTTGTTATGCACAAACGCGACAGGTTTGCACAGTGGCTGGCTAACGCTAAGGATAAAGCAGCATAGCTCCAATAGAACTGGCTTTACGTCTGTAATGCATAATTAAAGCCTTATTTTGATGATGGAATTGCGCAGCCTTGGCAGAGCTGGCTCGCGCGGGCTGTAGGCAAGTCCAATCCAGTGCTAAGCCGTGAGCCTGCAGTCAGGAGTCGTTCATTCATTCCCCCGACTTGCAAGGGCAGGCTGACATTTTGCGCGCTTCTTGCATCGTCAGTGCTTGAGAATGAGAGAAAGAATGGAAGCCTGTTCTCATTTTACAATTATTATTTCCAAGATATTATTTGACAGAATAAAAGAAAATTCGGCAAATTAAAATCCGCAAATTATAATTGACATGCCTTAATTCTGATTAAAACAACAACCAATCTATGAAGTTGTATTGGCCCTTTTTCGGTGAAATGTTTGGCCAACGCAACCAAGCCACTAGAAAAGGATACGAATTTGAAATTTTAGTGCTGATCAAGTTGTGTGAACTATTGTCTGTCAAGATTCAAATACGGAAGTGTTGGCAGAAAGTTTAAAAAAAATATATATATAGGTCTACATAGTCTATAGTGTTTTTATTTTGACTTCTTGAAAACATCCTGTTCGCACCTGGTTATGATATTTACAGTTACAATAAAATGTAGGTTATATGTCATGCCGAACTACAAAAGTTATGAATTGCAAATTAACCCATTCTACCTGAGTGCTAGAAATTAACAACAAAATGTTAGAATGAGCACCTGGAGAAACTAATAGAGAAACTAATTTATAAATAGAGAGCTAAAAAGTTGTGTTTTACCTGAAAATGATGCGTTAAATGAAATGAGATTGTCTATAACAATACATAAATTGCATTGGATGGCATTGATACAGAGGTGTGTGTATACAGGGGTGATGCCGCACACTGCAGACCTGCAACTGTTGAACTAGTGCGCGGAATAGCACAGCTCTGACAACAGCAGCCTTGGCCAATGCTTAGGGCTTCATTGCTGTTGGGCTGAACGCTGAAGCTTCTCACAACTTTAGATGCTCAGTGCTGCAGACATGGCTCATGGCTACAGTGTGCTGCAGTTCGCGGACAACTGAATTCACTTGACAATCAAGATTCACTTTTTCTCAATGGCTATGCATACATAAGGATAATATCTGGTGTAAATCCTGAACAAGCAGGTACACCTGTGTATTTGCAGTGTGTATTTGCACCGTATTTGGTGTGTTTTATGAACTGTATTTCGTGTGTGGAATCGCCTCTGGGAAACAAGTGGGAAACCATTGGATATCAGTTTGCCACTCCGACCCAACAGACAGGTGAGTGACTTTCATATATGCACATTCTATGCTGCTCAACCTCTATAGAAATATGTATGCAAAAGCAACATCATGTATAGAGTTACAGCACCCAAAGATAGTTGTGTGGGCAGAATCCTTCAATTGCAAATGTGTGGTTTTTTGAACAGCAACAAACTTGAGATTCTCTCGCAGGACAAGTGAGCTACTGGCCCAAGCCCGCGAGGGTTAGTTGTGATACTTTTTAGCAGAAAACTCCAGAAGCTCTGAGCAATCCATCATTATGTATAATGTATCAAGGTAGTATCAAATTGAAAGATATAATACAAGATCAGAACTTTCATAAATGAAATAATTATAAGGGTTTCATTCAAACAGCACGTTTGACTTCTTTAGCTTTGATAAGCACTAGTGCATTTAAGGATCGGAAGTAGAATTTAATTGTGAATAGGCCTACTTGGAGGTCAATTTAAGGATTTGCAGTTCAATTTTAGGATATATTTAAATTTAAGGACTGATAGTTGCACTTTTAAAAGAGTGATACACTTTATGAAGGTGTGATAAATGCATACTCATCACTTTTGCATATGCAGTTCCAAATCTTCCAATGTACACTCTAAAAAAATTCAGACAAAATTGGTTTTTTAGATTCAAAATGGTTTTTTGAAAAACCAAATTTCAATGCAAAAAACCAACATGGATTTTTTAAAAAATCTATGTTGGTTTTGCATTGAAATTTGGGTTTTTCAAAAAACCATTTTGAATCAAAAAAACCTATTTTGTCCCGATATTTTTTAGAGTGTAGGATAGTTTAGAAATTGCTGTATAACTCATATACGACAAGTTATCATTTTAAATTAAAACAATGAATTTTTATTGCGCTTTTGTTAGCCTTGGAAAAAAAATCTTGCTCCGACAGACATACTTTTGCAAGACTGAGAATCGTCAGTGCTATGGACATATTCAACGCAGATTGAATGCTGGATATATTTTCTCCACATTAGGTAAAATATTAATGAACTTATATGCCTCGGGCTATACCATAATGAAAACCAAATTACATTTTGATATATTAGCTTGATAAGACAATATTTTTACTTCATAATCAGGCTTTATGTTCTGATGAAATGAATTTTTCATAGTTTTATAGGTTTATATAAATTATAATGGAAACTTAATCGTCTTAGCTTTAATGCAATAATTACTGTCATTTCCAAATGTTTAAAAATACATTCAAGAATATTATGATTAATGAACAGTGAAGTCATAAAACAATTATAAAGCGGATTAAAATTGTTATTTTAGCTGGTAAATTATGTAGCAAATTTAGTTATTGTGATTTTATGTGGTTATCTTTGGACTTATTTTGTTGGTGATTCTTTACTTATTAAATACACTCTAAATTACCCGGGAAATTACATTGAACCTCTTGTCATAGTTGAATGAGCACTTTATATTTAAGTTCTGTAAATTTTGCTCTAACAGTAAAATATAGGCCTTTATATATCTTACAAATTAATAAGATTGCTTGGTCAAAAATGAATCATGCCACCAGTGCCTCCAACATAAGTGACATCACTTTGATGATTCCCAACAGCTGCTTGGTGGTAGAGTGGTTAAGGTGCCCGTCTGTGCTGCTGAAGGTCTTTAAATGCATGGGGTCAAACCCCAGTTGGGGAACCCGAAATTTTCAGTATGCCTTCATGAGCGAAATACCAGCTAGATGTCATTTGGACGAGACGTTAACTTGGCGGCCCCTTGTATCAGTGTCTATGCTGGGCAAGTATAAGACTCCTCACATGGGGTAAATACGTAACAAAGGATGATGTCATGAACTTTTGGTGACATGTTGAGGACTCCTGCTCTCTCTGTGCCATCTCATCAATCAAACTTTGCGAGTACATACTTCATTTTTAAGTTGCCAAGCAATGGTTCCCTCCAAAAACAGAGAATTATACAATGAAATGTCTGATACAGGAAGACACTTGGCAGATTTTTTTTCTTCAAATTTAATGCAAAGGTTGCTTATTTGGTACAGTCAGTTTATGCAAATATATTTTATCAAATTCATTCATCCAATTTACCAATGCTATCAAATAACTACACCAAACTTGCAAAGCAATTATGACTTGACCTACCTTTGAAATTTCGACAATCTTTGTCTGACCATGATAGGCCTACTAAATAACTTTCCCCCTTTTTCTACCTATAGGCTATATATATAATAGTTAAGGAGGTGTTTCTTGGTGGTAGGTAATGGATTCAAAGCCAGCAATTGATTCCTTAGGCTGGCAGACTTTGGCTATAAGTTCTATAACTTCTATTTTTCATATGATGCATTTACATGTAGTTCTTTTTCGTGCCACTATTTCAGAAAGGAATGCTAAAAAACAGAAATCACTTTTGAGAATGTTTTTAAGACATCATCAAAGTAACTTCCTGCATAGTGCATACTGGAAATAACTTTCCTTGAGTGTTGCACTAACTTATAAGCCAGAGGTATTTGAAGTGCCAGATTTCCTTGTGATAGTGTGAAAATATTGCTGACTTTTCATATGGTCATGCTGATATATGATATATATGATGGAGTGTATATTGCTTGACAGCTGTTGATACAAACATATTCAGTAGATGGAGGAATAGACAAATATGTGGAACCACTCCTTTATATGGTGCTATTTGACATCTGGAATTACTGTAATGTTTTATGAATATGTTTCGAGTCTTTGCAAAATGTCATACTCGTAACCCGAGACAAAAAGTCTGCTTGATGCACCATTTATCAATGTGTATAAGCTTATAATGCAGTAATTTTTGTTATAAAAGGTAAATTTATATGGGAAATGAATGGTATATAGGCCTAACCGACCAATTGTCTTCCAAAACAACAGAATATGGACGTTTATCATTTTAAAGTTATCTAGATATATACGAAATATACTGCAAACTATTAGCATTAGCTTTTGGCTTCTTTTATGACACTGTCATTGGTAGCCTGATACATTTTACATTTCTGACGTATCTTTAGGGGTAATATGCCTGGCCAATGCTTTTGGATATTTGAGAGAAAAATTGATAAATTTTGAAAGAACTTTTAGTTTTCTTCTTAATTAAAATATGGAATATTACGAAGCATCAATCTAAGAGTCCATTAAATGTAATACGACAAATTTTCTCACCAAAGCAAGTAATTTATAAGTGGCATTTGTAACGTGAGTGCCCTTAAATGCATTTAAGGCGTAACATGTATACTTATTAACTGTAACAAAGAATTTTAAAAACGCATTATCATTGCTACGAAAACAAAATAAGAAACTGAAAAAAAAGAGAAAACAAAAAAGAAGATGAATTCGAGTAGAGATGCTTTCAAAATTCGTAATCATGACATTTCGAATGACTTCACTTGTCAATTACAAAACCAGAATATGGGCAATAGTAGCTAATAGTATAGATAGTTTTATACAATTGAAAAAAAAAAGAAAGTAGCTACTTCTGATTTTCTTTGTAATTGTGATGCCTACATTGCACATTTTACTGGAGTGTCAATTGGTATGCATAGAATTTTGTGTCCTGGATTAATGACAAACTCATATACCTCATTGCTATGACAACACGTAGGTGACATTTTGGGGTGCGATAAACAGTTCTCTTGTGTCTCACATTGCGTCATCTACCTGTGGGAACTGGATTGGCAGTGGGCAGGTAGGCCTAGTGGACAGGTAGTGGATACTGGATATATATAGTTGGATAGATACACAATGAGCAGGTTTTGGTGTGACAAATGACAAGGTAGATGCCATTCACGAGAATTATGTGGTCTGTACATTAACTGGCTGTGGCCTCGCATTACCCATGAGTTGTATTTCTAATACCTGTTACGCTCTATATCCTCTAGTGACGTTATTATTGATAAACTGTCATTCTCTGACAATTAAAGCATGATATCCATTGATAATATTGACTAACAATTTTCTAATTTACCTGTAAAAGTCAGAAATCTTCTGGAATTTATTTAAACCTGTTTGATGACAGGAGTATGGCAACTCTTAGATAGATAGATAGATAGATAGATAGATAGATAGATAGATAGATAGATAGATAGATAGATAGATAGATAGATAGATAGATTGATAGACAGACTACAGGCAGCTTTTTATTGATTGATCTGCCATCTCTTTTATTATAATGTTTGTATCTTAAATTAGATTTTTTGAAGTAGCCCACTTCATTTCACTGCGGGTAGTTTTAAAAATAGAGGGTAGACAACACTGCTATCTACTGCAGCAGCGCCACTTAAAATGTACAAATGATGAATATTGAATGACACAAAAATGTGTCAAAACATTTTAAAAAGTCACTTTACTCCAATAAATATTTAACTTCAGTACACATGCACTGTTAAAAAATAATTGTCAATTTACAGATATTTCGGGAAATTTTTTTTCCAGAGGTGTCAGTAAGGTTACAGAAATTCATTTGTATGTATCCTTATAATTTCTGTAATAACACAGGCAGTGTTTGTAGTACTTTTGTGTAGGATTACAGATGGCATCAGTCATACATTAGTGATTTGTGAAAGCTGTCACAAATATAGAAACTGAGGTTGACCGTTTCATGTTTGTTCCAGTGAGTATGAAAAGTTTCAATCTACTTGTAAAATGAATTTTATAGGCTCTATATTAGACTTTCAGGGCAAAGCAGTGAATGATTTCAAGAAAATCCATTGAGGCATGAAAAAAAAAATCAGCAAGACGATTTGTTTTTGAAACAAAAAAACTTCATAAGAATCTATACAAAAAAACATTAAATGTATTAAAGGAAAATAAAAGATAAAAGAATGAACAATTTTTAAACAATCTTGATTAAGTTGGAGGGGGAGGTTTGATTCCTTTTCTGGTTGAATCACTAAGTCTTGTAGGGGAGACTGGAGCAAATTGACCCCTTCTAAAAAGAATTGGTCTTCCTAATGGTCCCCTGTATGGGGCAAAACATTTTTTTGGGGATGGGGGAGTGACATTTGCCCAAGATCTGGATTTAATACCTTATAAAGTTGCTGGGACACCATTGAATTTCGAAAATGTTTATCTCATCATCAGCCTAAATTGTTCCGCATTTTTGCCTCATATCTCCTAATCATAGGGAGGGGGGCTCCCCCCTTTGGTACAATTAAGAGGTTGGGGGAGGGACTGCTTTTCCAGTATTTTTGGATCTTTCTTTGACTGCATTGTATAATATGATGTTGCCATGTGTTGCCCTTTACGGCCACATTTAAGTGTTCATAGTGATCAATGGATTTTTGCTTATAACAATATTTATAACCCTTGACAGACTTTCATTTGAGGAAGGGACTGTAACCACTCAGTCAACCAAGTTTGCAACCATCTAATCAGGTCGTTGGCACTTAAGCTACCAACTTTGAGTTCTGAAAGATTGGTTTGTAACATATATCAAGCAAAAATTCATGATAGAACTGAAAAAATATGTCTAATCGGCATAAGTTTTCAAATTCTCATTAAACGATACCTTTTAAATAGTAGGCAGAGTTTTTGCCATGAGTACCGTAAGAGAGTTTATTTGCTAATGCCAAAATGTCTAATACATGTCAAATCTGAAGAAGCTCGAGTTCAGCTGTAAGCCCACTTTTTCTAGTATTGATATCAGCCTTCCCTATCAGCGTGCCTTGGCGGTCCAACGTCGGCCCGAAGCTGGTCCGATGCTACTGACATCGGACTGACACTGGGCCGACGTTGGAAAGCTAAGGCATGCTGACAGGGTTGCCATTCATCAGATCCAAGTTTGATGATAATTGGAATTCACATGTTCAAGAAGCAGGAAGCCAAACTGCTGACAGTACTGATGTGTATACACAACCTTTGCTGATACTCACATGCTTTATAGCATTTAAATAAAATAAAATCATGGTTCAGAAAGACATGTTTATACCTTTATTACATATATTCTTCAAAAATGTTACACAAAAATATTGTTTGACTTCATTGGAAGAGAAGTCCTACAATGGACCATGAATTCCTTATATTTATAGGACAACATTGTCATATCATTTGTCAGTTTCTATTGTTTTGTGATCATGCCATTATGGGTCTTGGGAGGTGGCTCAGTCAGTAGTGCACTGGGTCCCCGGCAGCAGTTGCAATGATCCTTTGCCTTATTCCTGTGTCCTGCTCCAAGTGCATAAATACCGAACGTAAAGCTTGAATCATCCATCATCCATGGTATTTCTGAAGTTGCTCTGAAAAGAGAAATTGTGAAGTATAACGCATATTCTACACTACTAAATGATCTATAAAATTAGTTGCACATTAAATCTTTGTTTTCTCATCAACCAACCTAATCGCTTGAAATAGGCCTGCATTGATTGTGTTAGAATTCACACCAATAAAGCAATAATTTCAGTAGTCCACTAGGACTAATAAATAATTATACAGACCCAAAGTACTTAAAAAATTAACAAGTAAATTTCTTTCTTTGCTCAATTATTCCTTCTATTTTTCATAGAATATATATCAATCACAAAGTCTAAATGCAGGTTTCTCCATATTTATACATGAGCAAACTTAACTAAATACCAAATTTGCAATTACTCATAGAAGATAACAAGAAGCTGAGGATTCAAACCCTGGGTTGAGCAATATTTACATAGTTTCCATTGTTGGTAAGAATTTTAAAGTTGGCATGTGTTTATTGTGGAATGGTTGCATTGCAACCAGGGTCAACCTTTGTCTGCTAATGCAAAATCTATCAATGTGTGCATCTTAGTATTTGCACTGTACAAGTGCAGGTTTGAATTGTACTTGCAGCCTGGCAGGATTCACGATGAATTTGTGACCGCTATCCTGACAACCTTCTTTATTTCAGTGATGGCCATCTTGGCAGCCATCTTGGAATTTTTCATGATCCACACTCTCAAACAATGCTCATAAAAATTTCCAAGTGAAATACTACCGTCACAGTGGACAATTCAGCAATAACTGACATCTTTTGATTGCCATTTTGGAAGCTATCTTTTGGAAACTATCAAATGTTATTGACCTGTATCCTCAAGCGAGTATGGCAGTGTTCATAATGAATGATCAAGCCAAGAATGGTGGCCATTTTGTTGAAGAGATCTGGGATTTCCTCAAATATTATTGAACCACCCAATTAAGCGATTGTCTTTATCAAATTTCAGAGCTCTGAGTGAAATACATTGGGCAAAATTAAGAATGGTGGAATTTTGATAGCCGTCTTGGATTTCTCAAAATATTCCCAATACGCAACCACAAACAAATCTCTAAACCAATACTAAGCCCACAGGAAACATTAAAATGTGGCAATTGATGCCTAAGAAGTATGGATGAGAAAACAGATAGAAAGTTTTCCTGAAGTGGGGTATTGAACAATTTCAAGATGGCAGCCAAGACGGTTGCATATATGGCCACCACTGTGTATTAATTTTCCTGAAATGGAGTAATTGGCAAGTTATTCCGTCAAGTTTCAATTGAACAAAGTGTAATTGTGGGCTGACGGAAGGCCCGAGGCTAATATGGGCACAGTGATTGGCGACCATTTATTCACACCAATCACTTATTAATGTTTCTTGGATAAGGCTAATATATCACTTGAAACTTATCAAACATTGATATCACAATTATAATTTTCTTAGGAAGGAGGAATAACAAGTAATTTCTTTTTAATCTCACCTATTTAACATGTAAATCCTAACCACAGCAAAACATATGGTAGAAATAAAAAAACATATATCCTACTAATTAAGTAGACTAACAAATCATGCCAATCCTAGATCAAATCTGACAACACAAAATTCCAGATTTGTCTCCTTATCAATATTGTGCGAATTGAGAAACATTAATGTCTGTCGTCAGCACATCAAACTTTCAACAATAGATTTAATTTTTCAATGAAGCAGTAGCTTTTGTGATGATTCTTAGTAATATGGGCACAGGGTGTCATTACCTTCTTTGCAGTTTTCTTTTTTTGTTCCACAATAGGTATGGGTAGCACAACTTACCCCAGTCTCCCTTTTGTTCATTGGCCACATACATTGTATAAATCTTTTATATCATTTTTCAAAGTTTAATTTTAAGCACCTGCACCTACAAATTTGCACTTGCATAATACTACACACCTACGTTTGCCTTTTCTTCCCTAAAATTAAGAAAAATACATCTTACCTTTCTCTGTTCTCAGCTGTTTAGATTGGCAGATACAAATGAGTCCCCTTCAAAACTGATTTTATGTTCCTCTTAGTGTTTCTGTTCAGTGGAGTGAATGGAAACTGTGAGGGAAATTATCAAATTGTGATAAAACAACACCTTGGTGACAATGCACGAGGAATATCAGACATGCATGTCTGTACATATTCTTAAAAGCCAGTACTTTTACAGTTTACAGTTGATTACAGAGATGTTCTGTTGGCAATGTGCCAACAGAGAGGCGTCTGTAAGCATTACCCAAGTTACAGTAGTGAAACAGATTTTTCTGTAGCCTAACAGAATTTTCTGTACCTCTACGCAAAATTTTTAACAGTGTGGGACAAAGTGGAGTACCATGGGGACACCTTGCACTGTGTATTTTTTACTGCACAGTACTTTAGTGTAGGTGTAGGAGGCATGCACTGGGCTATAGGCCAACATCTACTCAATAAAAATCATTAGAAATTACCCTGTACTTGGTATAGTGGCCAGGGTGTTACTATTGGAGACAAACTACTGTGTGTGTCCTGTGATTTTTCTTGTAGTTGACACACTAAGTGACTCACGAGTCCACCATGTGTAATATGGGTTGGTTACTGGTTTTAATGGCAGTGCCAATGTTATAGGCCGGTGCCCTCCTTAGCAATCAATGTCCATTGGTAGGTTGGGCGGTCGCAGGTTCATTGGGGATGACTAGTTCGATCACCTGCCTTTGGGCCACTGGTAAAGTTTAACTGTTGATTGGTTTAGTGTTGAATCATTGAATGTGATGTTGGATGCTGGTTATTTGGCTTTATGGTGGACCCTGGTATTCTACGTTTAAAACATAAAACTTACCTATTACCTATATCACTGACGATTACCCATTTGTACAAGATTAATTTTGGTTTATTTACAAAACCTGATTGAGTATAGTCTTTTCACTGGTATATCTATTGAGAAAGTGAGCTTCTACTTTGTATGATCAGAAACGCATTTGATAAGATATATATGCCTTTGAATTAATTATGTAAGGTATTCCTTGTTGCCTTGAAGTAAAGCTGCTGGTAGCTTCATGCTCTTCCCAACCGTGGGGTCTTAAATTTATGGAATGGAGAACTTATTGTCTCAATTTCAATGAGAACAGCTTGATGCTATTATAACAATGGGTGCCTTGCCTGGGATTTAAATCTTGGGCCTCCAGATTAGCAGTCCAATTAATAGGAAAACCTTCTTTTGAGAACAATAGAACTGATAAAACCATATCATGTCATTATGACTGGTCATCTCATCTTCGGACTAGTTTGAAAATGTATTCTCGATTTCTGACCACTCAAGGAATTAACAGCTTCTTGTTGTTGGGTTAACCACAGTGTTATCAGAGTGTTCATCCAGCAGGTACTCTGTCATCACAATTGGTGCCAGGCAAGTGCTTTGGAAGTTATGGATTATTGAGAGAATTATAAACTGAAATTCAGGTCAGTTGACCAGATGTAGGTGTCACCTTTGTACTGACATATTGGAAGCCATGGATGTAGAAATTGTAGATCATGTGGTTCAGATGAAATTAAATATTGAAACATCTAAGCTGGAAATGTATTGATATTCTCGTATTGAAATTCTCATGACAAGACAATTAATTAGAAAATATCACTATACAAGTGCTGATATATATTGATTTCAGAAAAAAGACTTCTTTTTTCTTTTCTTTGCATAGTAAATAGTGTTTGTTGAAGTGTGGTAGTTTTTTTGCTGAAATATACCTTTAATACTCTATGTCAGTGTTTTCACAAGAAAACAAAAGAGATAAGAAATACTGTATGCACTTCTGATATGAGCATGTAGGTCTAGTGATAATTAAGCTAATGAAGTATATTAGTCGGCTTAGGTGTTGAAACAAACAAATCAAACATTGTACTCTTGTTTATCACCAAAATGAGCCTCATGCAACATTGAGCTTTTCACCATCCAATAGAGTGCTTCAGATGCGTGCAGCCCATTGAAACGTTGAAAGCCATATTTGGTGTTTATTTCGGTGAAAAAGGCAAGCTGATTGACCTAATGTATTCCCTTGAAAACAGCATTGTTGCAGTAATGGATATAATAGTAGTGCGATTGAATCTGATGTCAGTATTATGAATTGAGTTTGGCGTGATGAAAAACAGCCCATTGGGAAGTGTACTTGGAGCTCTATATCCAATATTTTCTCCTATTCACTTTTTTGTAGGCATTTTTAAATTCTCATTATGTAATGGCCATCATGGGGGGCTTGAAGCAGACAATGTGCATTTGCTCCTGTACCGTATATTGACTTTCTGGTCTCGTCTGATGCCTGTTTAATAGCTTGTTGAAAGGTCTTTTATTTGCCCCTGTACCGACTGTTTGGTTCCATATAATCACGTCATCATTAGCTAGCCATGGCTGGATGGGTGGCCTCACTCTCAAATTGATCCCCCACACTCTAAAAAATTTCAGACAAAATTGGTTTTTTAGATTCAAAATGGTTTTTTGAAAAACCAAATTTCAATGCAAAACCAACATGGATTTTAAAAAAAAATCCATGTTGGTTTTTTGCATTGAAATTTGGTTTTTCAAAAAACCATGTTGAATCTAAAAAACCAATTTTGTCCCGACATTTTTTAGAGTGCAGCTTTTCATGGCTGATTTTCCAAACTTTTCAGTCTCTTGCTTGATGAATGACTGCTCTTGAGCTATCTGTTACAGCTAAATACATCCAACAGTAAAAGCCCTCTCTGCTCCCCTATCAAGTTTAGATGTCTATGAATTGACTACAATGCATTAAATATTTATGGTTTTTGATTGAAAGCATGGAAACACTGAACTGCAGTGAGTACACAATAGAGTGAAAATGAGAACTCTTAAGACAGGTAATTCAACTTAAAGGGTTGCACCCACAATTAACCAATGCAATTCACAAGCTAAGATTGTAAAAAGAAATCTGTGCAAGATTAATGTAATTCTGCTCTATCTATATCTGTCGGTCAATTTCTTTTCCTTCCATTTTGGTTTGCTTTTTCCTTCTCCACATTTGGTAAGTTAACATGTTTTGTCTGGCACATCGCTGGTATGTACGTACAGGATCTAGCAGTTGTGGAGATGCATTTTCTCGCACACTTGTGTAGATCTTGTATCTACTCAAGTGCCATATATTGCATGTAGACAAATGTGCTAGAATTGGCATGAATCAACACAAGCTCAAGATGTTAAATGTTCACTTGTAATGTGCTAGAAAATACATGCACACTGATAAACTAGCTAAAGGTGCTAAATTTTGACAAATATATATATACGAGTAAAGGCTGGTAGGTGCAGATACAAGTAAAATTGTATTTATAAAGAACATCTTCAATCTGACCAACCACAAAATAGAAGTCAAAGCCTTCCTTCTCTCCTTGCTATCTTTCTTCAATCCAGGGATAATTGTTACCTTCTGTACTAACACACAATACATGTAGATTGCATATTGCTGAATAGGTTTGTAAACACACCATGTTCAGGGTGACCAACCTGATTAGCCAACATGGCTATCATTAGGTAAATTGAGCAACATGGAATGTGTCGTTGACTGTGGGCATTAGCCTTTATTGGTGGGAAGGACAATGTTACAGGAGATTAGACTGCTGTTACTGGACAATTGCATGGGCACAAATGTTTGGACAGTGGGCACACAAGAATGGACAAGTGCATATTATAGACCCAAGTGCATATAGGCATAGGCACATGTAGACACAAGTAGCCAGAAGTGCATTGACATGAGGGTTTGGTTACTAAAGTATGGACAAAGAAGATTGACGTTTGTCCACTGTAACACAAGGATATGCTTGTTATAAATGTACGTAATATGAACACGTAAGGGTATGAATATCTCTGTTAAAATGAGCTGCGATGGCAAATTGTGAAATTGGAAAGTTAGTTGAAATATTGGTGTAATTAATAAATGAACATGATGAGCAATTGGAAAGTTAGTTGAAATATTGGTGTAATTAATAAATGAACATGATGAGCAATTGGAAAGTTAGTTGTAATATTGTTTAATTAATAAATCAACATGATGAGCAATTGGAAAGTTAGTTGAAATATTTGTTTAATTAATAAATCAACATGATGAGCAATCTACAAAAAGTCAGATTTTGAGTACATCCTGCAGCCTGACGAGAGACCACGTTTCAATACAAGACTGCATAGTGGCTGCGGAAGGGGTGGTTTCAGCACAGAGTGACTGCTGTATTGTAACAAGTGGATGAATGGAGACAAGTGTGTGGATAGACAAGTGTGTCAAGCTGCTTGTGTATAGGCAACTGACCAGTGGCCTGGTGCTCATCTTAGCCCTTGATTTGCTGCAGTGATTGCATCAACATTTCTGGCATCCTCAAATTGATGGTCTGCCCAGGGACTGGAGGGACAGCCACAGACAGAAAGGCAGAGAGAGCAGAGAGAGCAGAGAGAGCGGAGAAAGAGACAGAATGAGTTAGTCCGACAAAACCTGACTTGAAGTTTCGAACAACAAATTTAAAAAGCTGCAATTTTGTCAAATCTCACCCTGGTCCCCACACTGTAAAATTCAAAATTTAGAGTCAGCTTAAATGATTTAGTGAGATGGTTGCACAATTCCTTTGAGCTAAAGTAGTTTGTTGTTTTAAGTTATGGCAACGAACAGATTATCATAGCTTAAAACAAAAAGCTATATCAGCTCAAACATATTGTGCAACCATCTCACTCAACCATTTAAGCTGACTCAAAATTTCAAATTTAACAGTGCGGCATTCTGATTTCAGCATCAGTCACAAGTCAACTGCTCAGCAAATGTCAAATGATGAGTATAGGTTATTCACCATTGTAGAGGGAATATTTGATTTATGAACTGAGGGCTTTAGCCCGAGGTGTGATAAACACGCATTCCCCATCCCATGGTGAATTATACCACGAGAAAACACTCGAACAGGTAAAAATGGGGCGATAATAGGACAACAAGGAATAGGGGAATTATAATGAAATGCTGGCATGTGATTGGCTGACAAAGGTGTCAAAGGTATACAGCATGTACTTGCCTGCCCATCAAAGTTAAGTGTCATTTCTTTGCAACTGCATTTGAGGAGCCTTTCCCTCTTCCACTGGGAGATTCATGGCATTCTTACCATCATGGCAGACTGCTATGAGATCATTTTTACCTTTTGCATGTCCACATTTGGTAGTAGGCTACTCAAAAAATGATCACTTCTATTTCAAGATGGAACAGCAGGACAACTCTTTTTCAGCATGGAAAGAGTTTCCTATCAGTGACAACTACAGAATTCATAAAAGTATAATATATCATAGATTATAAATATCTTACATTATATATGACTTGGAACATGCCAGCAATATTTCGGACTAAGAAAGAGTAGCAGAGAGAGCCAATTCACTTCTCTAATCATCCCAGTCTGGTCAAGCATACTCCACTGCTGGTCCCCTTCTGCTGGTTCTCTCTGTTGGTGGTCATCTCTGTTGGTCATCTGTGCTGGTCATCTGTGCTGGTCATCAGTAGATTCTGTGTTGTCCAGCAGCTGGTCAGTTGTCATGTACTGTGTTTTGTTAGAGGCACTACAATGTCACTGACAAGAACAGGTTGGAGGAGCTCGTGTGTTGATTAAATTGTACTGCTGGTGAACATATTGAAACAAGGTTACTTGCTATTATACTTAAAAATATCAATATGAAAAATTGAAAGGACTTAATGAATTGGCAAAGTAATCATCATAGCTTGGAAACAGCCATGGATGTTAAAGTAATCAGGGGAGTTTCTGAAGGTCAAATTTATTAAATTTAAATACATTTCAGAACATAAAATAAGCATAAAGATATAATTTCATTTAATACTATACTTAAAAAATGAATGATACCTGACATGTATTTACCTGTATAACATAAAGACATAATTGTGATATTATAAATTACCTATATACTAGAATAATTTTATGCTTGTTATCAAATTTATTAAAAACTGTAAGAGAAATTTGTTTTTCTCAAATATCAACATAGAATCAACTTACATAATCTGAGAGTGACAGTATGAATGACAATGAAAATAGTTATACTGACTATTGTTGATGCAGGGTTGCAGTTTAGCAATCAATTAACTTAGCAGGCAAACCATTAACCTTTGGGGATACAATGAGGATTCTTTCGATATATGGTATTGCACCAGTCCCCTAATCAATAATCTAATTTGAGCATTCTTGCCATAAGATAATGGGATGGATCATAATGAGTTTTGAATGTCACTCGGTCAATTCATGATAATTCCATTCTACAATCCTTGTTTAGCTGGTTGGCCTTTATTTGTCTCCCAATAATGAAATAAACAATCCAATGGCATGCAAACAACTTTTATGTAATAGACTAACCTTCTTCTGATGCAAATTAATCGAAATTTTCTTGCTCGTAATGTAGATACGATAACACTGATAAAAGTAATTGATTCCCTTAAGCCAAAGTCTAGCTATGGACATGATAAAATTTCGAATAAACTACTAAAATTTGTTAAATTTGAACTTGCAGATACATTGAAAGTCTTAATTAACCAATCAATAGAACATGGTGCATTTCCTAAAAAGTTGAAAATAGCTAAAGTTACACCTCTCCACAAGAAAGACAATGATCAACTATTTTCCAACTATAGACCTATTTCTATTCTTCCAAGTATATCAAAGGTCTTCGAGAGAATAATGTATAATCAAATATATGACTTTTTCACCAAAAACAAAATTTTCTACAACAGCCAATATGGCTTCAGGCAGTCACATTCCACAGAATTAGCAGCTCTAGAATTAATAGACAGAATCATTTATGAAATGGATAACAACAGAATTCCAATTAACATTTACTTAGATCTCTCGAAGGCCTTTGATACACTCGATCACGAAATTCTGATGTTTAAGCTGTCACATTATGGAATTAGGAATACCTCATATGATCTTTTGAAAAGTTATCTGACTGATCGAATGCAATATGTACAAATGAATGATATTACTTCTGAATTTCTTGAAATAAAATGCGGAGTCCCTCAAGGATCCATACTAGGCCCTCTACTTTTTATAATTTATGCAAATGATTTAATCAATGCTACTGACAAATTTCATCCTGTCATATATGCTGACGATACAACACTTTCAGCTACTTTAAATGTTTTTGAAAATGACCATGTAACAACTGCAAGTATCAATGACGAATTAAAAGCGATAACTGAATGGCTGAAATTAAATAAACTTTCTTTAAATATTAGTAAAACAAAGGCAATGGTGTTCCATACAGCCAATCGCACCATTTCATTGCCCGATCTTGTAATGGAAGAGACTCCAATAGAATTTGTAAATGAGTTTAACTTTCTGGGACTTATAATTGATAAAAATCTGAAATGGAAACCACATATAGATAATATTTCTAAAAAGATGTCAAAAACAACAGGTATAATGAACAGGCTGAAAAATTTTGTACCATCTGAAGTATTACATATAATTTATAATTCTTTAATTCTTTCTTATCTAAACTATGGCTTGATTATATGGGGTTGGAAAGCAAATAAATTGATAAAGCTTCAAAAGAAATCATTGAGAATAATAGCTAAAGCAAAATATAATGCTCACACAAGTCCCCTTTTTAAGTACTTCAATATTTTGAAGATCCCTGATCTATGTGCACTGCAAGATCTTAAATTCTGCTATAAATTAAACAATAATATGCTTCCACTATATTTTTACTCTGAAAAATTTCTTTTATATAATTATTCTCATAACTACCCCACACGTCACTCAAATAGAAACCTTCCCGTTCCTGCTGTGAGACATGACTTCGCAAGAAATGGTATGAGTTACAGGTACCCAATAGTGTTTAACAATATGTCTTCAAAATATAAGGATAAAATCTTTACTCACAGTTTTGATGGTTTTAAGTTTTATGTCAAACAGAATCTTACAGATCAGTATGAAACGAATTGTTCAATATCAAATTGTTATGTTTGTGGGTCATCAGTCTCCTCTTGTGAGCCAGAAGCTGTCTTGCATTCAGGTAGGTAAAGCATTGCCTCATTATCATTTCACTTTCTTAATCTTAATTGTTTTATTTACAAATTACTTTTAAAAAAACAGAGATTGTCATGGTTTCATCAAAAGTAGTAAGCACTTACATCATTAAACTGTAAAATAATATCCTCTTCAATACATTAAGAATAATTTTAATAATATTTTTACACAAGGTGGCCCTCCGATAGCGACAAGTATTTTGTCTTTGGAGGTCTCCTGGCTCCTTAATTATCATTTTTTTCTGTAAAACTACATACTGTACAATGTAAGAGCTAAATAAAATATGTGTCATTGTCATTGTCATTGTCATTGTGAGATCCTCTCCTATTCTGCTCTCTTTTCTACTCTCCTCTTCTGCTCTCCTTTTCTGCTCTTTTTTTCTGCTCTCCTCTGCTGCTCTGCTCTCCTCTTCTCCTCTCTTCACCTCTCTATTTTATCTGTAACTAGTAACTCATACTGAGGTACAATTATATTTCCACACCTAGAGGCTTCATTTTACAAGTTATCTGTCACTTTGGGCACAATGAGCAATTCATTCAGTCAGGAATCTGTGCTTGGGAATAGCTACCTTGGTATATTGGCCTGACCTGTGCATGGAAAGTATATCAGGGGGGCAGATAACTGTTGGCTTGGTGTAATGGTGTGTGTGATGGAAATATGCAGCATGCAGATGGGTTGGAAATATAAGCTGAAATAATATTCTAAGGTGGGGAAAAAGTTAGAAGAGTTTCATAATTGAATCCTGCACATGAGACCCAGTTGAGCATACACATGGAATTGTTGATTTTAGTGGTTAGAATGGACGAGAATGAAGAAAAAAAAGGGAACTTACATATTGCATACCTCAGCAGGACAGGCATAAGGTAGTTATAAGACAAGCCAACATGATTTTGAGGAAGGCGTATATTCGAAAGATACACTGGGAAGTGACAGGAGATATTCGATTAAAAAAAATATATATAGTCTAGGCTTCCAAGTAATTATTTGAATCATTATGTAATCAATAGGCCTATGGAAATATTCAATTTGGTTTGGCAAAAGATAGAGATTCTCACTTTATAATATATTTATCTCATATTAAAACTTAAACTTTTGTGTTGCAATTGAATCAGGTTTGACAATGTAAAGGTATCATTTATATGGCACTGAAATTATGATACACATTGGAAACAAGTATGCGTAACTTTTTGGCTCACAGTTGAGCATAACTTGTCCGGTCCTCAATTTTGCACAACTTGTCTGCCCCTGCAGAGTGCAGGTATCTTTTCATGGACAGAATAGGTAATTGAGATAAAGAGATGTATTGTAACAGGAAGATTATGATATATATATTATTTAATTAAGTTCAGTGTATAACAGAATGTAGAAACACATTGCACATTTAAATGATAGCAATGGAATTAATTAGTTGGGAGTCTGGAGACAACCTCATTGAAATTAGTACAATATCGCAATGTGACAAAACGTTTATCTTGATACGTTTATCTTGATTCTAGAAGCAAGCTTTTTAACAAGGACAGTGGGATTGGTTTAATCTTAATTTAGTATTTGATTTCAATTGCTAAATCTTGAATTGACATTCACATGGCAACATTCTTAATTCTGAGTTGTTATATAACCGTTTTGTTGCTCTGGATGCTGATAAAAAGGGGATAAAAGGTGATAGAAAATGATAGGATCTATGGACAATAGGATGCCATGAATCCTCTTAATTAGTCACAATGAATAGTGTGTGAATTGCTTGTTTTCGTGATGAGAAATTGGCATCAGCGTGGTAGTAAAACATGCATTGGCAACATAGGTCTGGTATCATGATTAGCAGTAGCCTGGGTAGTAACAACAGTTACTGCCTGCTTCACAACTCAGACTCCAGAAGAGTTGTGCTGCAAATGACTCCACACATTTTTGGCTGCCATTGACTCCACACATTTTGTGCTGCAGATGACCTGACTTCAGGAAATTTTGATTGCAAGTCTGGGCGGTAACTTAAATTCAGTTTAACTGCAGTTTCATTCTTTGCCTTATTGCTCTGTCTTCCCCTTGTCCCAAATACCATACCTATAGTGCACAAATACAGGGTGTAAAGCTCCAATCATCCATGCATCTAGCCAAAACTACTTTGATGCTATACCACTATAGGCTACCACATCATCATATATGAGGAAGCAGTGTGTTAAACTATGGTGTTAGCAGCAGTAGCCAACCCAATGTTGTCACACCGAAGCAGCGAGTGTGCAAGCAGCTTTTAGTTACACACACTAAACCACACAGTTCAGAAAATCTACACACCAGTCTGACAAGTTGATGCTGTTGACATTTCATTAGAAATAGGTAACGGTATACTTGGCTGTAAAATTTGCTAGATTTAGATGTAGTGTGCTTTCAGGTAAACAAGTCCTTTTGTTCTGACTTCATTAATTAAAGAATAACAAGCAATTAATGTATGTAATTATCTTGAGAATAGTTGAAGGTCCAGAAACCATGACAACAAATTTACTATGTGATTCTTGTCTGAGTTTTGAAATGAACATCTTTCATGATAATGGCATGCAGTGAATTAATTTTCAGACCCTTACAGAAATTAAGAAATTCTTCAATGTCCCTTGTCTTGAACGAACAAAATGCATTGTTAATGGGAGAATATTGTGGTTTTATTATTGTATCAAGTCCAGTGTACAACGGAATGCAGTTTGCACAATGTACTTTTTAATATAGCATTGAAATTAATACAACATCGCAATGTGACAAAAGATTTATCGAGAGCAAGCTTTTTAAGAAGGACAATGGGATTGATTTAATCTTAATTTAGTATTTGATTTCAATTGCTAAATCTTGAATTGACATTCACATGGCAACATTCTTAATTCTGAGTTGTTATATAACCGTTTTGCTGCTCTGGATGCTGATAAAAAGGGGATAAAAGGTGATAGAAAATGATAGGATCTATGGACAATGGGATGCCACTGATCCTCTTAATTAGTCGCAATGAATAGTGTGTGAATTGCTTGTTGTCTTGATGAGAAATTGGCATCAGTGTGGTAGTAAAAAATGAATCAGTAGCACCATCAGTAGGAGCATTGGTAGTAACAATAGGTCTGGTATCATGATCAACAGTAGCCTGGGTAGTAGCAACAATTCACTGTTCACATTATTAATCAGACTCCAGACCAGACAGAAACTGATGATTGCAAGTTTTGGTGGTACTATAATTTCAGTTGAGACAGAACTTTCTATCATTCTTTGCCTCGTTGCCCTGTCTTCCCCTTTTGCCAATTATCCAACCGAGTGCATAAATACATAAAGCCACAATTATCCATACATATATCAAATACTATACGATAATACTAAACTACTACATTATCAACAACATATATGTGAATGCTAGAAGCAGTGTCTAATATGTAGATATCAACAGCAGTAACCAACCCAATGTTGTCAAATCAAGGCAGCGAGTATGCAAGCAGCTTTTAGTTGCACACACAAAACCACACAGTTCAGAAAATCCAGTCTGACAAGTTGATGTTGTTGACATTGCATTAGAAATAGATAACTTTATACTTGGCTGTAAAATATACTAGATTTAGATGTAGTGTGCTTTAAACAAGTAATTCTGTTCTGACCTCATTAATTAAGGAATTACAAGCAATCAATGTATGTAATTATCTTGTAAATAGTTGAAGGTCCAGAAACCATGACAACAACTTTATTGGGTGATTCATGTCTGCGTTTATTATTATTATTATTATTATTCATTTGTTGAGCGCTACACCTTGCAGTTAAGTGCGCTTGTCCACTGGCTTTGAGGGCGTGGGTTCAAATCTCACCCCGGGAACTCACTTTAGTCCGAGCCCATGGGACTTTAAATGGAGGCGGGTTGTATCCAGTATTCTATGCTGGGGCAACTGAAAGACCCTGGGCATCCCTGAATTAATAGGGTACGTGCCAGACTCTCAGTCTTCTCATCTCATCATCATACGGCGGTCGCCTGCCTCGATATAGCCCACTAAGGTGCTGCAGAGGCGTAAAACACAAACAAACAAACAAACTACACCTTGCAGTAGTTATACATTCTGGTGCGCTTTACAATAAAGACTAGATAGGCCGCGGTTGCTGCCTCCTAGTACATAAAAAATATATTAAAAGCAAATAAAAGCAATTTAAAATAGGTTGGCCGCGGTTTAGAAATGAACATCTTTTCATTATAATGGCATGCACTGTCATGCAGTCAATTAGGAATTTTTCAGACCCTTATTATAGTAAGTTGATAAACTTTCGTTGCTCATCATCGTGAAGGGGCAACATGTTATTGGCTGCTCACAGTTAGGCCTATATTTGTTTCACGAAGAAAACTGTGTCAGACTATATGTTTAGGAAATTTGTCAATAAGAATTAGGCTAACCTAAGCATACAGTTGACAGGAACTATGTTAGCTAATACGTACATTTAGTAATTCAGTTTGACGTGGAAAGGTTCAAAGTTACAACGACTTAGTCTGTGATCAGAAAAAAGTTATTTTGATTCTAGTTTGTGAATAATTCAGGCCAAATTCTATATGTAGACTATTACACATGACTAGAAATGTGGATGTTGAAATGGAAAATTGGCTTGTCCAATGGGAAAATCCTCTGGATGTGGCTGCTGTGCAATACAATTAGCTTGCCAAGCATCATGAGCATGGAGCCTTCAGTCCCTGTCCTTGGGTCCTGGTTTTAGCGTCTCATAAACGAGGAGACAGAAAATTAATGAATTGTGATGACTGGCCTAATCAGCAAATCAATCATAGCAATTAGATAATTGGAATTTTTGTCTCGAATTTGTAACCATAGACATGTTGTGGAAATGTAAGATTTGGAAATCCAATTTGTTATTAGATTAAATATTGCTACGTGACATAAGGGGAGTGTGAAAGAAGGAATTCATTGTTGCTAAAAGAAAAGGGTTTTTTCCCATGCGTCTAAAAAGAATCTTTCTAAATCTCTGTACATGTTTGAAGGCTTATGAAAGCTTTCAAAATTATGATATTGTAGTATAAATGTGAATTCTCCTGATTACAAAGCCATTTTATTCTCCCCATACTGCGTTGACCTTTTTGTGTTTGAAATGCGAAAGAGAAGTCCTTTATAAAATAACTGTAAAAAATGATTGACTATGAGGAAATTTAAAATTAATCGCTATCGTAGGACTAAGTTAGTATCTCTATGCTCCTTTTTTTAAGTCCATATCACTAAGTGAGAATTCTAGTAAAAGCTCCAAACACATCTTTTGAACATGTTACACATTTACCCCAGGATCTTTTACTTGCCCAGCACAGACACTGTTACAAAGGCCCGCCAGTTTAACATCTTATCTAAATGTCATCCAGCTGGGATTTTGCTCATGAAGGTTCACTGAAAATGGTGGGTCCCCTACCCGGGGTTCGAACAAATGCAGGCAAAGACCTTCAGCGGAGCAAGCAGGCACCTTAAGCTCTCAGCCACCCATCTGCACATAGTTTTCCCCATCTTTCTTGTTTTGAAATCAACCTTTCCCTGCATGGTTGGATATTGAAATTCTTAGTTGATGAAATGTGCTGTGAATCCAGCTGTATGCAGGATGCACATCATGCTTTTGATATTCTAGAGGAAGGAATTAAGATGTAAAAGACTTTGCTGAGACTGAAGTCAACAACGATTTTGCAAGAAATGAAGTCTGGTTCGTGCCTCAGCTTGTATACATGAAGTGAACCAGACGGGAAGCCCTGCAAATGATTAAAAAACTTCATTTTGTACAGATTGTTTTTTTTGTCCGTTGTCACATCTAATAAGCCATCGTATCTCCTTTGAACAAATATGCCTGAGTGATTGTCCCCCAATTAAATCAGTCCAGGCATGCATCCACATATGTCCTGGCAATTACGAGTGGGGAATAAACCTCGAGGACGACCTTCACTTCACAGATTTTTTCACTGTTCAGAGAATTGAAACAAGATATTTCCTACTTGCCAGTGCTACCAACCTCTGAAACTACGGTTCGATCCCAGGTCTGAGCAACCGGCGTTAGACGAATAGTTTCAACCTATGTCAATTGTACACCAAGCCTTATCAGTGCAAAAATTCAGGATATGAAGCCCTATCATCCATTTTACCTGTGATGTGCAATTTAAGTGATGTGAGGTAGCTCTGATAACACATAAGGCTATATGTCTAAAATGAATTACAGTTAATCCCAAAGCAATTTCGTGAGTGTTGAAGTTTAATCTTTGAAATTGTCAGATATCAGTATTCAAAGAGTCACCGATAGGATAGGTATTAGCGATGTATATAAATTTTCGATGTCGTTTGTGTGTTGGTTCAACTTCAGATGACAATGTACCGAAAGCAATGAGATGAAATAATGTCACACCTAAGCTTTTTCTGACACAAGTTTTAGTCTGCCGTTTACCCTTTTTGTACAAACCTCCGAGAAACAAATTACATGCGTTTATACATATCTATATCCACGCAGTTTGTGCTTGTGACGAGGTTTGTGTTAAAAACCCAACTGCCATATCTCTACTTACAACTATCAAATGCTGCAGAAATGCTACTTTCAGGCTGTAAGGAAGAAAAGACGAAATGTGTAGTTGTCACAACATCAAAGGAGGAAAAGAAGTCAAAACAATATTTGATTGTGGGAGATTCCTGTATCAGATTACACCCTATGTCATTACTGACTATAGTTTTCTCCTGCACTGACAAGGCACTCATGTGTCTCAGGCAAAATTGTTTCTGTATCAGTATCAAGAGTGTCAGATTCATCAATTAACATCAGATATGGCAGAATGGTAAGCACTAACAACAATAGCATAAATGGATTTTGATGACTGTCTCTGGGAATGCCATCTTTACTAAAACTATGGCAGTTGCTAAATTATCTGTCTATTAATTTCTGTTTAAGGGTCATTCTCAAATTTCGGGACAATTTGCGTCACTCTAGCTCCCTGACATTAATATGAATGCGATAAATATCGGAAGCGTCACTCTGCATTTGTTATTCATATTTCTACTTACAACCACTGCATTTGGAGCAAAAAGTCATTCATTAGACTTTTTTTAATGCATTATGTCCAGAAATCCGTGCAAAATCAATGGTTTTTCCCTGTCACTGGACCTGACATGACAAAATCAAGTGTTCATTTTCCTCCTAATATACCATTATTTTCAAAGTTTCTTTGCACGATTCATGGGAATATATACTTGAATTTATATTTAGTTCATTCAATTTTTTTTGGGTATAATTTCATTCATCTAATTGATATAAGAGACGTGTCACTAATTTAAGTCAATTTTTTTGTCCCCTCCGTTACTTGCCATAGCTCTTTTGCTATTGTTTATTATGAGCTATTTTCACTGAATATCATCAGACGTATGTGCGACATAGTTCCACTGCCTTGCAGACTTCATAAAACGTGTATTCAATAAATTATGACATAATGTTCATAAAAAATGTTTTTGGTCCCACTAAAATGTCCCCTCCTTTTCCTTCATTTCCAACTTTACCAATGATAATTTTACAGAGCGATTTCATGTATATGTTGCTGAGGGTGGCAGGTTTTAATATTCTGCAATTATTTTGTCTAATCTCCAAAACAAAAAGCAGTAATGAGCGAAAAGCAAAAAATTGTTCCCCTCCGTTACCGTCCACTCCGTTACCAGATCATAAGCAAGAAATCGACATTTGGACCAAAAAATCTACTGATACGAGATGAAGTACTTCTGAAAATAATAGTTACATCAATCTTTTATCATTTTTCCTTTTGTTGCTGTTCCTACAGTTGGTTTTTTACATCAAAATTCCCCTCCGTTACCACATTGTCCCCTCCGTTACAGGACAATTTTCCTATACCCGTTGTCCCGAAATTTGAGAATGGCCCTTAAACGTTATGGCATATATTGAAGAAATAAATTTCTATCAGGAGCCTGGTCCAAAATTGCATGATAAATTCCATTATTAACATACAATAGAGGTGGTCACAAACGTTATTTATCGTTTATTGCAATCTGTGACTTCTGCAGTTTGACATGAGCTGAAAATAGAAAAATATGTTCATCTATTAGAACAAATATCGCCCAACAATAGCCTAATTGTGGTTAACCGCGCTCCCAAGAATTTGGTGAGTACCAAAAATTCAGGCGATGACGCTAAAAAATTCAAACAGATTTAACCAAAATTTATATATTAGGGCCTATGGAAAATCAATGGTTCCAGATCTTGAAATTTGGATAAATATCGCTCATTCCTTCGAAAAGTCTGTTCACGGTATATGTATCGATGCATTACTTTATGATTTGACATCAACAACATTGGCAAGAGTATCGGAGTTAACAGCTGCATTAAAAGACGCCAACAGCAAGAACCAAATTGCTCCATCTCTCTGGCGTTGATTGGGAATGGATCGTATTACAAAGAACAAAGATGTTAGCTGTGACTCAAACAGAAATATGGGATGCATAATATTCGGCTATTTAGGGTCTCAGAGTTGCATTGTTCTTCACAATGATCACCATCAAGGCAAGAAGGAAAAGTGTGCAATGTATCAACTAACAATCGATATCAATTATCTCAATTGATGATTTTTCTTTGATGGTTGATTCTTCAGCTGTTTCTTGAAGCAAGTTTATCCAGGCTTTATATACTACACTTATTATCGTTTTCATAGATATGTTTTTCCAGTTTGTACTTCGCTTCATCTCAAAACTGTGATGTCACAGAATTAGTTGCATAACTTTGTATATTACAAGCACACATTTCAAGAAACTGACTTAATGCATTGACACATGGATTATGTATGTTTAGCTGGTTTAGCCTTAATACCCGCTGTGGTTGATAGATGCTTCAATAGAATGTAACTGAATCAAAAAAACCACTCATTCTCGGAGAAGAGCTACACTGCTGACCAAAACTTTGGAAATGATAAGCTGCTCACCACCGCCTTGAAATTGAACTTAGTGTTGCCGACAAGTGGTGAATTTTGATTTATTTTAAGAAATAAAGATTTGGGGTAGTCATGTAGGCCATTAAGTTCTTCATTTGCCCTTCCTGTGACAATGTATAGCCAAATCTAAGTTGTTCATAGAAGCGGGCAAGTAATTTAATGGGCAATTTTAAGCACGAAAGATTCTTGAATAAGTGATAGGGGTTCATTTGTGAACAAGCAGCAAAGCTTCCGTTCTGTTATGGCTTCTCAAAAATTTAAGAAAATTAACTTTAGAAAAAGGGAGATAATGAACTGCTAATTTCAGCTTTATGGGTTTGGTCACGGTTGCAGGCTTAAAATATCAGCGAGAGCAATGCCAGGAAACTTTGGTCTATCATGACATTTTGATATTTTCTTGAATTTGTTGATCTCTCTTTTTGGTGGAATGTTGTTATTTTTCGATGATGTTTTCTTTTTTTATAATTGCGAATAGTTTTTTTGTCATTCTGGCAGGAGGCGCTTTGTACCGGAAGTGCTCTTATCAGCAGGAAGCGAGAAATCATAACAAAAGTCAAGATGGCGGCCAGTCACGTGACGTGGTCAATAAGCGAGCAGGGGGTGAGGTGAGGGGGCAGCATGAACTGGGGGGTCTATCGACCTCTTTATGTTAAATCTCCATTTGGGTCATGCAAAAGTAACATCACTGCTAGCCATGTGGCAGAACTTAGAGGGATTATTCTTTTGCTCAACCTCCCCCCTGCTGCCAACTTAAATGAACTTTTTCGTCTTCTTCCAAATAGCTTCAGAAATCAGCACACTGCTCAATAGCCCACTGGGTGGACAAAAACTGGTGCCAGCTGATTCAGTCTTGGTCATTCAATTCGGTCTTGTTCCTAAAAAAAGGAAATGGGAGAAAAGAGTTTAAAAAAAGCAGCTGACAAACAGGTACACAAAGGTTGCTCGATGTCTGGCTGGGAAACTGAAGGGGGTACCTAAAAGGCGTGACCAGGACGCGGGACGGGGCGTGACGGGCGGAACGAACTAAATGGCGTGACAAGCAAACGGGACAGCACTCCAGGAGTTGGAAATGGTCACTGTGACATAACTATTAGGTTCACAGAAACGGCAGACCCCAATTCAGAAATTGTAGACAATTTCCAGTTCTGTGAGTGGACTTTTTTCTCAGTCTTCTGTCTTTATCACAAGAAAATATGACTATTTTTCACAAAGTTACGTCAAACAGACTCACAAAAATGAATCTTTTAAACATCAAATTTGAAAAGTTTCCACAGATGTATCATTGACAAAACTCGGCACATCATCTGGTCTCAATGTTATCTAATGCAATATTTATAAATTCTATTTAATTCCTAGGCATTCCAAAGACTTAGAAAGGCAGTAAAAAATATATAGGCCTATATATATTGGTGCAAATTTCTGGACTGAAGGTGGCTGACATTTAATATAAACTCCTCTTTTTAGTTGCAAGTCAGGGAAACTTAGTTGAATTATCTATTTACTAAATCATGATTGACATGGTATTCAAAAGTACCATTAGTAATTTTGAATTTTCACCAGGTGTCGCTTTGAGATCACAACTGATGCGAGTGAGATCCTGACAATTTCGTGAACTTACCGATGTTCTGGAGGTGTCAACACCATGGAAAGTGTACAACTACTGCCTGAATGGACATAGACATGAATGATCATGTTTCTCCTTCCTGGTGAGGCGTAACTGACTGTATTTGTTACGATTTAACAGACAGAAAGTTGGAAGAAAAACAGTTCCGAAAATTTACACCAGGAGTAAATGTGCTGAAACATTTTTCTCATTACAAGCCTATGCTGCCACCTGGATACAAATAGAATTGACAATTGTAACATTGAAATGTCGCCCTGGCCCTGAAATGTTTTCTGTTTTGATCATTTCTGATTCTAGAGGCAAGGGCTTCAATAAAATTATTGCTGACTGTGTTTCCAAAGTCCCAGAGAGAATTAGCGTTACAATAACTGCTATAAGTGGTGGCACTCTTGCTGATATTGAACACAAAGTCTCCAGTGATTATAAATATTATGATCTAGTAATTATTTTGGGAGGAATTTGCAATTTGACAGTAAAAACAGTTTACGGTCAATATCAACTACTGACTTACACTAATAACACCAACAAAGTTGAACAAGTTACGGCTGCGTTTCGTGATATACTCTCAAGGTATAACAACACAGTTGTGTCAACTATTATCCTCAGTCCAGTGTGAATCCTCGATTCTGATTGGTTGAGAGTTGAGGTGTATGACACCGTACACCCTGTCTGTTGTCACCAGACAGGGTGTATGAGATAAACAATGATGTCACAATTGCAACCACAGGATTGTTATGACGTCACCCTGTAGCAACAATAGCCATGATGTCACAATGCCATTGTTTGAGCCATTGTGACATCATCCTGGTGGCAGTACTGGTGATGACGTCACAATGCTGTTCCTTTGTTACTGAAACACATTTCAGACTCAGTTTGCAAGAAAATCTATGGGCATCAATAAAACAAGAAGTCTGAGGATAAAACCATTACACCCTGCTCGTTTTTCGAGGGTACGGGAATATACACCACTCAGGCCTCCATACACCACTCAGCCTTCGCAATCGGCTATTTCACAAATTGTGGATTTTTTGTCACCGACACCTACTACCTCTCGTCGCGTACAACCCCGACGCAATAAACAAAAACGTCAAGATGAGGATTTCATCTATCCCACTCAAATTACTAATGGTTCGATTGACTTGACTTCAACTTTGACCTAGTCATGGATTAGACAGAGAAAATCTTATTACTATATCATCTAATATAATATGCAACTTTGATCAACTCGATAATTTTGAAAAATTTTTAGCCATTATGACATCACGAGAACCCCAATTATTAAAAGCTATAGGTTATAACATCCCATCTCACTGGAAGAGCCAAAAGTTTGACAAAAAATATAGTGAGCTCAGAAATAACATTTCTAGAGCTATCAAAATATCACATGTGGCCTAGAGATAGCTATCCATTGTGCAGCTAACTAACTTTAGAATGCGCTGGGCTTTCTAAAAAGTGGTCTGCCAATTTTGTACGTCAAATGGTTGCTTATCTGCAGTCATTTAAGCCTAACAGTAGCAGTCCCGTGTTGATTGTCACGCCATTCAGTCCGTCCTGCCCGTCACGTCGCGTCACGTGCCTCCGTCACGTCTTTTATGTTCTCCCGAAACTGAATGAAGAAAATGCTTAGTAGGTGGTTATTCTCTTTTGAACCATTTCGTTATACAGACGTCATATATTTATTTGCAGTATAGTATCATAACATATCGATATAAACATGTAAGAAGTGTAAAAAGCCAGGTAGGAGGTAAGACACAAAATATTGTCCGGCATGAGTGATGTCCCAATCGGCAGATCCACATTGCAGCAACATTGTGACAATGTCTCAAGACTTGTGTCTTTCAAAAGGAGTCTTAAGACTCATTTATTCAATAGATACTACAATTAACAGGTTACTTAAGCGTCGGTGAGCAAACTCGGTTTGGAACTGGCGCTATACAAACCTATTATTATCATTATCATTATCAAATATATTTTTTCTAACATAAACTTCAATTATTTTCAGTGAAAAACCTTTATAAAATTAAAATTAAAATAAAAGGAGATTTTGGTAGGAAAAAGGTGATTTTTGGAAAAAAAGGTGATTTTGGCAAAAAAAAAAGTGATTTTGTCGAAAGGTGATTTTGTCAAAAGGTGATTTCAGGAAAGGTGATTTTTGAAAAAGGTGAAATTGACTGGCCCCCTGACATTAGCATGCGACGTTGTGACAATGTTTCACAATGTTGTAAAATAGTCAATGCTGTGTTCAAATTGAGGCAACATAATTGCTGCCATAAATTTCTAAATGAAAAACAGATGAACCCTTCACACATTAGCAACATTATGTTTACGTTGTGTACCCCTTGGGAATCCCCTTGCCCGTGACTCCTTCAGATGTATGATATCAATACTGATGTTACTCTTGATGTTTCTCCTCATTTCACTTGACAACAAACACAAAGATAAGTTATTACTTAACTGTTCAGTATTGTTAATTTGTGAGTGATACGTTCATTTTATACATTTATACGTATTACCGGATTAATGAATCAAATCCCCATAAGTAATATTCTACAATGACCATCTCATCAGCACTTTTCAGTTAATGATCCGTATCACTCACCAATTGATGTCAGATGTGCTTCAGTGAAATAACCACTCATTTCTATGTAAAAGACAGGACCTGTTTTGACATCACTGATGTTCTCGACCGGCTGAAATAACTTTAAATTTAATTTCTTTTCAATAATAAAACTCAATTAAGTGTGCTGCTATATATAAAATACCCCTTCTGAGCCCTCCAGCCGTTCAGCAAACTTGTATATTAAGCAAGATTAGTAGCACAAGGTTATCCCATGTTTCCTTAATTATTTTGCCCATGACAGTGACGTAGTGTTTATGTTGGGGAACACCACAATTATGTCACTAAATCAGATTGTATCATCCAATATTCACGAACTGGAACTTAATTGATGATTTTCAATCTAACATTGACTTGTGAACTATTAATATTGTGATTCGGCATTCTGCTACAACGGAGCAACTGTCTAATTGCTCCAGGCTTGCACTATCAAGCTTGCAGCTTGCTGTTATTCTTGACAGCTATCTTCAGTGTCAGTGCTAATTCTAAAATACAGGTTTTGATACATGATGTCTTACATCATTTTTATTTTATTTTGACAAACATTTCCAAACAAACATCTTGTTTTACTACTCTGATTATAGTTTAGCTTGCAGATGGTGACAAGTTCGGGTTCGCTTCAAGTCCCTGGCATTGACCGATCTGGTAATATCAACAAACTTAGGGAGATCTTACAATAAATCATTAATGCTATTTGCCCATATGTCTTCCTTTCAAAATGAAATTTATTCGCAGAAATATTTGATCTATATTTGATAGATTATAAGCATGATGTAAAATGCTCTTCAGAGCAAAGCGAGCGTTGAGACAGCTTTTCTGTTGCTCATTTCCGTGTTTTCTCGAGGCGGATAGCTTCTATAGATGCCGCTTGTATGGAGGGCATGAAGGACAATTAAGAATCCAATGCTTCTAATCTTTCCTCCTAATCTTGGCTCCTTTTAACTTGTCTCTCTAATCTCCTCTTTGCTCTCCTCTTTGCTTTTCTGCCTCAAATGAGCAGGTGACAAGTCTTGGATTTAAGGTGAAGCAAAAGATGTGTAATGATTTCTTGAAGAAATGTCAAGTCACTTCATATGATGTGGGATGTGATTTTCTCAATCTATCTGATATTAAAATGCTGAGATTTGTATTGTATTGACACATTTTGTGATTTGACACATTTTTTCTGAATAGATGTAGATTTAGGTTAATTGAAAGTAGAAAAAGGATCCAGACATCCATGTGTAATGATTTCTGTAATCAAAAAATGCTCAGTATATATATGATAAATTATATGACGTAGAGTAGGTCGGGGCAAGAAGCCCGGGTTAGGTGAGAGGCCCCCCAGGCTTATATCCAAACTTACATTTTTGGTGCGTTTATCTATTGATAGGATTGAAGCTAGAGGCGTTTTAGGCGACGTCACAAACTTTCAGGGCAAACAGCACCAAACTATAGTAGAAATTAAAGAAAGAAAAAAATGTGCATGGTTTTTGTAACTTTGACTAATTCTTTGAAAGGGGTTGTCAGAAATAACTTTGGAAACTTTTTAAAGTATAATGGATATCTGCATTGCTTCACTTTATGACTATCACATCGATATGATTTGGATCATGTTTTTTGCATTTTAGTTCAAAATATAGAGGTCAAATTAAAATATGTGGGTTCGGGGCGAGAGGCCCCACATGATAAGGGGCATGAGGCCCCCTTCACTGGGGGGTCGAAGCTGCTTCAGGAACCATTAATAATGTGTACTTTACATTTAAACTTGATAGAATAGCTAATTAAAATAGAAAAAAATTGGGTCCAAAATTGAAACAGCGCAAAAAATATTAAAAAATAAAAGTATGAACAAAAAAATTCTGAAATTCAGAAAAAGTGAATAGAATGCCTTAAAAAGGATAGAAGACCCCTAAGAAATAACTTTTAGGCTCAATGCGCTCACAAAAAAAATTGCCATAGGATTATAATAGGGGGCTTCTTGCCCGATGGGTGGGGTAAGAAGGCAATTTAATTTTTTTTATAAAAATGGCCGTAACTCCTTTATTAAAATTGGTAGACATTTGTTTCTCTAGTTATTAGTAGAGTCAAGTGATCCCTTCCTGACAGCATAAGCATTCAAATAATCGCCCATAAAAAGTAGGTCAAATCGCACCTCGAAGTTAAGGGGGGCCGCATGCCCCGACCTACTCTATGCTTATGTGTCGGGTATTAAATCTACAAAACAACTTGACCTGTTTTCCTTCCAAATACAGATGTATAGATATATAATTATACATTCATGTTAATTGTTAATAATTGAAGTCATTTGAATCATTCAGTCTGTGAGTGACCTTTATATATATATTTTCTAATTTTATTCAATATTCTCATGAGATTCAAGTTATCATTTCCATCTTATTTTCATGTGTTTTCATGCCTCGTCTCATTTGACAAAGTAGGTTACCATCTCTTTAAAGAAAGCGTTTTTCGTAACACTTAGGCTTATTCCTCACATTACCATTTTGAGAAGCCCAAGACTGTTGATAGAGTGTCATGTGTCTACTTTGTATCAAATTTGCATCTTGCTAAAAACAGTGATTATCCCCATCCCCCAAAGTCAATTGAGGTTTTATGTTATAGAAAGATGCTACAGTTGAAGATAGCTTGGTAGATTTGGACAGTGCAACCCTCTTCTGTTCACTCTAAAAAAAGTGGGGACAAAATTGGTTTTTTAGATTCAAAATGGTTTTTTGAAAAACCAAATTCAATGCAAAACCAACATGGATTTTTAAAGAAATCCATGTTGGTTTTTTGCATTGAAATTTGGTTTTTCAAAAAACCATTTTGAATCTAAAAAACCAATTTTGTCTGAAATTTTTTAGAGTGTTCAGAGGATGCTCAAATTGATATTGACACCAACAATCCATCACCACATGTCTTATAAATGGCAGTCAGAAGGCTCACCCAGAAACAACGGGCTAATTAATGATAAAATTTTGATTTAGTATAATATTAGGCCTATATGATCTGTTTGTGATTCTGTCTGCAACTTATGCAGTGATTTTGTTCTAAAAGTGGCGGGAAAAAAGCATTTAGGCCAGACCTGTGCAGCGATGGTCTAGGGGTCAATGACCCATCAGTTTATTGTGTATGGTCGATCTTTTAAATGATCATCCTCCGATTGGTAGTTGTTTGGACAGATCATTGAATTGGTGGCCCGATGCATCAATGCCTATACCGATGTGTAAAATATCCCACACATGGTGCAAATGTGTGCAAAATGTTATGAGGACATGCTCCCATCTCATCAGTCAGACATCGGTCAACCTAACATTTCTTGCAAATCGATTTTCCTTTTTTTTTAAAACCCTTCCTATCTTTTGACAGCAACCCTGATAAGATTCTGCAGCCAGCCAAGCATGACAATATTGATGAAAATGCCACAAACTTGTATCTGTGGTCTCCCGACACCACTGTCACTACATCAACAGTCAAAAGTGTCATGAGTCCCTTATCTGGATAGTTCTCAATATTTTGGGAGCTTGTGACTGTCACATACGACTGTCATTGTGTCATAGTATGAGACATCTGGGGTCAAAGAGATCAACTGTCTTCAGACAGAATATATATATATATATATATAAAGAAAGGACATATGGTTTTCACCCACTCTTTCTATTGCAAAATTGGTTGAACAATAATGCTATTAAAATGCACAGGTTGGGAAACAGGAAGTCCCCTGGGAGATATTTAAGAGTATGGAGTCATATGACACAATACGTTATGCGGCAGCCTGTCTTGTTGCACTTCATCATTAACCTCTTTTCGTTGCTTGTATATATCTAGTCCTGTATCATTTTTATAAACCAAAGTGTATAGACAACTTCCTATTTATCTAAGATAGAATGTCAGAGACGAACTCTAAAAACGTGGACAAATAAATTCATCATTAACCTTTGTGCGTTTCTTGTATAATCAAGTCCTGTATCATTTTTTTTGTCAACTGAATCATACAGATGTCCTTTATGAAAGACAGATAGAAAGTCAGAGATGAAGTCTAAAAACTGTGACAAATCAAGACACACAGACAAGGTTGAAGCTGAGAGTAACAAATGTAGACTAATAAGCTTGTTGTGACAAGTTACTGTCACCTGCCAGATGGAATTAATACTGTTTGTTCCAACATAATGTAATTAATTCTTTACACACATTTTCTGTTCATTACCATAACATACTGGGGTAAATCTGTCAATTGTCCCAGAAAGCCCTGAGGATGCTTATCATTGGCTGGAATAAGGTCAGTGGTCTCAGCTGTTGAGAGGTCCTTTGGCAAAATGACCTTGCAATCTTCTTTGGATAAATAAGCAGGTTAATCTGACAAATAAGGACATAGGCAGCTTAATTGGTCCTGTGCCTCATTGGTTGCCCAAAAGGCTACCTGAGTGGTTTGTAACCTGAATGGGCAAAAGACCCAGTAATCTTGCACCTTCAATGGGCCTCATATTAAAAGCTTTACAATGGAACCCTATTAATCAACCACTGTTCTATCAAATGATGTCCGTCATTATCAAGGTGATTCTGGTACTTCGGTTGGTAAGAAGGGTTTTAAGCTGCAGCAACAACTTATTGTATATGGAGAAGAACACATTAGCAAGGTTACCTGTTTTGCTATTTCTTTTGATAAAGCTCCTTAAGTGAGTGGAATGGAAACGTGTGCTTCATGCACATTTTATTATTAGGCACTGCCATAGGATCACACCCATCAGTTTCATGACACCTCTCAAACAGTATTTCACCACAACCCATAGTTATAATTATGATGTTTTTGTAGAAAATCACCCGTGTTGTCTTCTTTATGCAGATTCGTCGAATTACACAGGCACAAGAAAACTCACAAAATGCAAAACAGATTGTAATTCTACAGTTTGATATATGGATAATAGACAGTTTTAAGTGCCATCTAAGGTTGGGGACCTGGAAACGTATATATATACATTCCTTATAACATGACGCAGGACTAGATATATACAAGCAACATAAAGAGGTTAATGATGAAGTGCAGCAAGACAGGCTGCCGCATAACATATTGCGTCATGTGACCCATGCTCTTAAATATCATCTGAGGGACTGTCTGATTCCCAGTCTGTGCATTTAATAGTGCTCAGCATCTTTACATCAGTGAAATATTCCCTGTTATGGAAAAACCGTCTTAAGATCATTCAACTTTGTACTCATATATGTTCATCCATCAATCCATTTGTCTATCTGTCTATTTATTTTCTAGATGGGATTTACTTTCACTGTGAAGAAGGGTGTTTCATGCCTTGCTAAGGTGTAACTAATATTTGGTTATCGCAGTCATTTTCTTGGTTGTGACAACCAATCTTCCCTTAACTCAGTACAATATTGGTTGCTTGTTGAACAATCTCTTGGTGGAGTGCAACTTTGTGGACTGACAATGTTAAGATTTTGTTAGGTTGACAAAACCACCTTTGAAAGCCATTCTGTTGTCAAGTGGTTCAGAAATGTTAAACAAAATGTTGACATTTTGTTGTTGTCTCCCATCTTTCCTGTAAATGTATTTCTTATACAGGTCTACACTGTTTGCAACTTTGTTCATTCCTTTTAATGTCTTCCCATTCTGCTGCTTATTTTCATTTCTTTGCGTGTTTAATACTCGGTCTTCTGCTTCATGTATTCTTGCACAAAGGGAAATGTGCATATCCAAGAAATGTAGGAATACTGGCTGTTGCATGCCCACATCACACGCACTACTTCTTTGACCCATTTATGATTTTTGTTGCACTATTTTTTCTGCTACTTTGTTGTGTGCCAAGAATTTGAGAAGGGATTTCATAGAGATGAGTAGCCATCAAGCATTCCTGATTGGCATGTGCCCCTAATTACCGTAATAGATAGCCTTGGAAGACTCCTTTTTTTCCTAAAATCTTTATTTCGAGAATTTCAAATTCTCCAAATGCACATTCTGGAATTTATGTCCCAATTCCTCTCCACTAATTGTCAAGACAATTTACGAGCAGAGGAGCTTTTATTTTGCATCTGGTATCTACACTGTAAAATATGAATTTTGAGCCAGCTTAAATGATTGAGTGAGATGGTTGGACAATATGTTTGAGCTGACATAGCTGGTTGTTTTAAGTTATGATTTAACATAACAGACAGATTATCATAACTTAAGCTATGTTAGCTCAAACATATTGTGTAACCATCCCACTCAATCATTTAAGCTGACTCAAAATGTTTAATTTTACAGTGTACTCAATACTACCCATACACAAGGAAGGGTTGCAAGCTGTGTATCAGCTCAAAATAGTAAATATAATGAAATGAAATTGTACTACATTCTATCATTATTGGTTTGACTGGGTTGAATAAATTAAGTAAACTTCTATACTTTTTTTGGATTGAAATGTGCATTGAAATTCACATTCATCACTTGTAATTATGATTAACCTATAATTTTCAATAACTTGTTCATTTATAACTTCATTATGCAATATGCAACCCTTCCAAAACATGTCACACACTGTGAATGGATTTATATTTTGTAATGGGAGATCATTAAACTCAGTAATGCATTTAAAATGCTTGATTTCTGGATATGTGCATTAGTTTTAGAATTGTGGGATACCATTCTATTAAATGAAAACCTTAAGTTTTCTCACTAAGCAATATGATTAGTAGTAAATTTTCTTTTGATAACTGTGATTTTGTCAGATGAGACGCGGAGGCATGGGTAGAATTCAAGATATAGTTATCACACTTTCCATCTATCTGATGGCATTTAAGCAAGTGCTGCCTGGGTGTGATACCTGATCCATGGGCTGCTTTTATTGTTCACCTTTTATGGGGACTTTTTGTCGAGGCAATAAATACAGAAAAGCAGTAGATCGATAATTTTCTATCGATTGAATAATAGGGCCATGAGAGAGGGAGAGAAAAACTGTTGGGATGGTAGTATCGTTTCAAAAACCTCCCAGCAATTTGTCAATTTTCAGGGTCCACTGGCGGCTGGTGTAATTTCCCAATTGCAGTTATCAAGACATGAGTGGGGCAGACCTAAAAATGAATTAAGCCAGCTCAGTTGATATAACACTTAGCCCTAGGGAATTGAGGCAGCTTATTGCTGCTACATTTGTAGAAGGCAGTTATTGAGAGTTAAAATTACTTGGAATTGCAAAATAAGTGCTGGAAAAACACCACTCCCCATTAATGCCAAGGGTGGCTTGGTTTTACATTTTGCATTAAGGCAATTTCATATTATGACACCCATTCTTCTGCTGTGATGGGAATGATTTTAGAAATTGTAAAACAAAAGAAACTTAAAAAAGAAAATGAACAAATATAGAGCTGCAACAATCCCAAAACATTTACTATATCAAAATATGCAGTGAGCAGCATGAATTAGCTCACCCCTTCCAAAGTTAGGATGGATTTTTCAGGTCCACAGTAGACAGCTGACTGCACAATCATTTTACCTTGATAAATAATGGTTTAATTATCAGTTTAATTTGAGTATCATTGAATGATGAACCACAATTCAATGGTTAATTCTTACCCCAGAGCAGTCATTACTAAACTGGTTTATTATACTTATAATTGGAGGGATGTACACTCTAAAAATGGTGTTTAGAGTCTAAACACAATCCTAAACACAATTCCTGTCCCACTTTTTTCACGTGTTTAGCCATTGAACACGTGGTCAATTGAAGTGTTTAGGTCAAGATGTGTTTAGAAATCTGTACATGTTTAGTCTGAGAACACATTCGACATGTTTAGACTTGCAACACATTACAGACATGTTAAAGTTCATTTGGGGTTTAGGTTTTTGGGGTTTAGGTTTTGGGATTCAGTTTTGGTTTTGGTGTTTAGGGTTCTGGGAATTGCATTGTGGATAAGTCTGCTGAAGTTTTATTAAAACCATCCAGAGCACATTACAACAAATCATCAGAAAAACAATTGTTGAAATATATAAATAAAATGACTAAAAAGTTTCAACCATAACTAACCTGCCAAGTTAATGTATACTTTCCTTCTCACTTTTTGGAGGTCAAACGAAAAAGTAAAATAATAAAATAGATAGATATGTAGAGATATATAGATAGATATATAGATAGATAGATAGATAGATAGATAGATAGATAGATAGATAGATAGATAGATAGATCGATAGATAGATAGATAGATAGATAGATAGATACCTGATTGCTGGATAACTAGATAGACTAATATTTAGTAAGCTTTCAATTGTTGAAATATATAAATAAAATGACTAAAAAAATAAATTTTTAAAAACCATCGTTAAAATGACAAAAAAAATGGTCAGTAGGACACAAGATTTTGGATCCCAATAGCCACAATATAAGCCTCCATTGGTGTCTCGGACTGTCTTCTGCGGCTTGAGGGGTCTTCACGTTTGATGATAGGTCTCCGGGTCCACCATCTGCAATTATAACTTAATATGATAATGTAAAAGCAATCTATACATAGACATTTTTCTTTATAAAGTTAGAAAATGCTAAGAGATGCTACACTTACAGCATATAAATACTTTTTCAAACTGAGCTTCTTCAGACAGATTGATTAAGAAGAGGGAGAAAATCAGAAAATCGAGACAGAATGAAACTAAAGATAAGAGATAGAAAGAGAGAAACCTTGACAGATAGATAGATGGACAGATAGATAGACAGATAGATAGATAGATAGATAGATAGATAGATAGATAGATAGATAGATAGATAGATAGATAGATAGATAGATAGATAGATAGATAGATAGATAGAAAGTGAATAGAGAGATAGATAGATAGAGTGGCATATGTAGGGGGCATTGGATCTTACCCCCCCCCCAGGAGGGAATCAGACAGTCTGTCGAGACATGCCTAGTTCTCATGGAGACGTAACAGAGGGTTCCTGTTGCGGCGCTTCTTGCTTTTCCAGGAAAGAGGGAGGTTTTTAAACTACATTCAACAATTCGGCGACGATATTTTCGTCTACGGCGCTTCTTAAACTGCCTCGCCAAAAGTTCCTAGAAGTCACGTGACAGGTTAGTGAAGCAAGAACTTGCTTCACCAAAGATTCAACCTGTTGAATCTTGACGAAGCAAGAAGTCACGATGCAAAAGACCTGAAAGACCCCCAAAGTGCTTGGGCGAAGGTACAGACAGCTTGGGCGAAGTTAGAGGCAGGTTGGGCGAATTTAGAGACAGCTTGGGCGAGGCTACTTATCATTGAGTCAATGGAACTTCGGCGAAAAAAGAGAACAACTCGCCGACACAAACAGGCTGTTGAAACGCCGAAACAGCTACTTGCTTGGCCGTAACAGGTATTTGCTTGGGCGTAATTGAAGACTAGGACGAAGTAAGAGGATGCTAGGGCGAAGCAAGAGCATGCTAGGGCGAAGAAAGAGACTCCTTGGGCGAATCTAGTTTAACATTGAAGCAATGGAACTGCGTCGAGGCTCCTGACAACTCGCCGACACAAGTCTCTTCTTGCCTCGTCCGTAATTACGAGCGATTCGGCGTAAAAAACGAGTGCCTCGTCGTCCTAGGATCAATCTACGACGATGAATAACCTTTAATTGATTATATAATTGTCCAAAAATGGCTTGAAACGCCGAAATTTGGCGAAAATGAAGTTCCTGGCACCTCTACAACTTCGCCGTCACTTAACTACTCTCGTGTGATCTAGGCATCAGAATGAGAAATAAAGATTAGAGATAGAAAGAGAGAAAGCTTGACAGGTAGATAGATAGATAGATAGATAGATAGATAGATAGATAGATAGATAGATAGATAGATAGATAGATAGATAGATAGTAAGTGAATAGAAAGATAGACAGATAGATAGAGTGGCATATGTAGGGGGCATTGGATCTTACCCCCCCCCCCCTCCAGGAGAGAATCAGTCTGTTGAGACAGATTGAGAAATAAAGATAAGAGATAGAAAGAGAGAACGCTTGGCAGGTAGGTAGGTAGGTAGGTAGATAGATAGATAGATAGATAGATAGATAGATAGATAGATAGATAGACAGATAGATAGGTAGGTAGGTAGGTAGGTAGGTAGGTTGGTAGACAAATAGATAGTAAGTGGAGAAGATAGATAGATAGATCAGTGGCGTCAGTTCCTATGGGGCTGGTGGGGCAGATAGATAGACAGATAGATAGGTAGATAGGTAAGTAGATATTTAGTTAGCTAATTAGCTAGCTAGGTAGTAAGTAGCTAGACGGATAGATTTGTAATACAGTGGCATATACTAGATTATCAGTCAGTCAATCAGTCAGTCAGTCAGTCAGTCAGTCAGTCAGTCAGTCAGTCAGACATTCAGTGAGTTAGTTAGTTAGTTAGTTAGTTAGTTAGTTAGTTGAGACAGATAAATAGATAGATAGATGGTTAGACATACAGTTATAGGCCTATAGTTAATTAGACATGTAGGCAGCTAGATAGACAGATAGATAGACAGCTAGATAGACAGATAGATAGACAGATAGATAGACAGATAGATAGACAGGCAGTCTGAGGCAGAATAGACATAGATGATAGAGATAGAGATATTATAGCTAGATACTCACACTTTGCAGCATTTTTTTCCCTGTAAATCTGAAAAGATATCAAGTAAATTCATCAGTTCATGTATTTTGCGTCATTTCAATTGATAACTTAATGTATAATTCATGTGAAATACTGAAAATTTATAACTTACTTCTCCAAGCTTATGCTGCCAAAGAGTTCTTGCAGTCCAAGATAAAAGGGCAAAATGACAGAATTGTCCAGAATCATCAAGCCTGACCACTCAACCATGGGGTTTTAATTACACCTTATTAAATTGTATGCATAAATTCTGAGGTAATGAGGATATATTGAGAGCTATTTTGTGGGGTAATTACTCTTAATTTCCAATGGACTTCCAATCTGCAAATTATATTGAGATATTAATACTTGTAAATTCAATTTGAAGGCATGTGAACATAAATTAGCATTGCACTTTTGCTTAGAATTGGCCATGATATATTTGATACAATTTATATAACAGATATTACAATCTATATATTTAACAGATATAATTATGTTGTTCTATTATTATAACATCATAATTTTTTGTCAAGTATGACTATACATAATTTGAATATGCAGGCAATTTTATTTTGCTTCTATCTATCTATCTATCTATCTATCTATCTATCTATCTATCTATATCTATCTATATCTATCTATATCTATCTATCTATCTATCTATCTATCTATCTATCTATCTATCTATCTATCTATCTATCCATCCATCTGTCTATTTAAAATTACTCATCAGTAGTTATTTATATTATCACTTTTAATGGAAAATTCGTTTGAAGCGATAAATTGGGTGATATTGTCATGTTTATCTCTTTACTATCACTTGTAGATTTCCTAGATTACTGGGATGTCTTACATAAAAAATGGTCATTCAATTGCTCATTAATTTGGGGTATTTATTTTATCAGGCATTTCATACAATCACAAATTTATAGTCAGATAGAAAGAAAAAAAAAAGATAGAAAGATGAATAGATAAAACAGAAAGAGATAACTTTAAAAATGGAAGGTAATAAATAGATAGATAGATAGATAGATAGATAGATAGATAGATAGATAGATAGATAGATAGATAGATAGATAGATAGGTAGATAGATAGATAGAGATAGATAGATAGGTAGATAGATAGATAGATAGATAGATAGATAGATAGATAGATAGATAGATAGATAGATAGATAGATAGATAATAGATAGATAGATAGATACATAGATAGATAGATAGATAGATTTATTTATTTATTTATTTATTGATGGATTGTTGGACATTGTCCCATTTATTTCACATTCATTAAATTGAATTTTTATAGACGGCGGCACTATTCCATTATTATTCATTCGAAATTAGCACTATTGTGTGTATTAGTACTATCAGGTGGATAAAAAATTTAATTTTCTAACAGTGTATATGAATTTTTGTACTGTCAAGGGAACATTGACTTTCCTATTAATTCACAATCAATAATTCGGCATAACTTCACACATTAATATTTTACTGAATTACAAGATAGATAATTTATTAAATTAACAAGTGAGACAAATGATTGCCGAATTACTCCTTTATTAGATAATGCGTTTTTCGTTGCTGAAATTCAAAAGGACATGTTAACTTGCCATGGAGGAACTGATATGGGGTAAGCCTATTTGTTACGGTACTATAACTAATTTCACAATCAACTGTCAAATTTAAATCACAAAAAAAAGCAATTCCACTGGTGATAGAATTAGGGTTTGGATGAAAGAAGATTCTTGAGATAACAGCTCATTGCAAATTTTGGATTAGTAAAAAAAGAAAATATTGCACAAATGGACAAGCGAATATCAGATCATTCACTGGTCTAAATATCTAGCTATCTATCCAGCTATCTATCCAGCTATTTATCCAGCTACGTATCCAGCGATCTATCCAGCTATCTATCTATCCAGTTATCTTGCTATATTTCTACATTTTTTTATATATCCGTCTGTCTATCTAGTTATCCAGCAATCAGGTATCCAGCTATCTATAGATATAGGCCTGTAGCTAACTATCTACCTATCTATCTGGCTATCTTGCTATCTATCTAGCTATCTTTCTTTCGATCTTTTTGGCTATCTGTAAACCTTTCTAACTTCTTACCTAATCTTGCAATCTATCTGTCTTTCTATCTACTCATCCATCTAGCACTGCAAGTATCAAACTATCTAGCTAACTAACCAGCTATCTATCTAGCTAACTATCCAGCTATCTATCTTGCTATCTTGCTATCTTGCTATATTTCTATCTTTTTGCGCACCTTACTACCTTTCTTACAATCTTATATGTATATTCGTCTATCTAGATATCCAGCAATCACGTGCCCAGGTATCTAGCTAACTATCTACCTATCTATCTAGCTATTTTGCTATCTTTCTTTCTATCTTTTTTGGCTATCTATCTTTCTTCCTTCCTACCTTCTAATCTTACAATCTATCTACCTTTCTATCTACCCATCTAACTAGCATTGCAAGTATCAAACTATCTAGCTTACTATCTAGCTAACTATCCAGCCATCTATCCAGATAACTATCTTGCTATCTATCTAGCTATCTTGGTATATTACTGCCTTTTTGTCTGCCATTCTACCTTTCTTGCGGTCTAATCTGTGCATATTTGTCAACTATCTAGTTATCAAGCAATCACATGTCCAGATATCTAGCTAACTATCTACCTATCTATCTACCTATCAAGCTACCTCAATATCCTTCCTTATCTCTCCAACTTACTATCTACCCTACTAAATATCAGTCTATCTAGTTATCCAGCAAACAGGTATCCATCCATCTGTCTCTCTGTCTATCTGTCTATCTATCTATCTATCTATCTATCTATCTATTTATCTATCTATCTATCTATCTATTTGTCTATCTATTTGTCTATCTATCTATCTCAACATATCTATCTATTTTTATTATTTTACTTTTTCGTTTGACCTCCAAAAAGGGAGAAAGAAAGTACACATTATACACAATAAAATGATATATCGCAATAATTACAAGTGTCAGCATAAGGAATGATATCATCTTTTTTAAATCGATTTTCTAAATTAATTGAATAATTATCACCTGATGTTCAAGTAACCAAGGAAATCATATAGGCCTAATCAGATAAATAAATACCATTTGATAAGCTTGAATTCAATTCTTCATGAGAACACAGCAATCTTCTGATTATCCGTGACAGATTTAATTTGTTATGTTATGCTGAATTAATGTGCAAATTCAGTAGGCCTGCCTGGTGATATTAATATTACACATTATACGCAATACTATGGCTCAATTATAATGATAGTTTATGACAATTTTTATTTGAAGTTTCAATGATCTTATCTGAAATAATATAATTTTATGAAAATTATTTAGCATGATTCATACAGTCAAGAGTGATTATGATAAAGGAATAATTAAGTTGAATTAAACAATAGAATCAGAAAGTATATATCTTTGAAATAGCTCCTTGCAATTTCTTCACACTTCTACTAATTAACCATAACTAAATTACACAGTTATGCTGAATTAAGGCTTGTGTGAATAGAGTTGAGTAATCTTTGCTAATTCGGTAATTATGAAATAATTTTGATACTCCCATTAAATGCACATTAGATATAATTCAATAAAATCTTACCAAATTGTTTAACAAAATAAATAATAAATCCCCTTGTTTTTCTTTGTGTTGAATCCTGATCATGTTCTAAAGCTAAACAGGTTGACTACAGTATACATTGAAGACATTCCAAACATGTTTAGGAATTACACACAATACTGAACATGTGAAGCATCTAAACACGTCAAGTTTTATAAGCATTTAGGAAATAAACACAAACTAAAACATGTTTAGTGCATTTACATGTTTACATGTGTTTACAACCTAAACACTGTTTTTACAGTGTACTCACTATGTGATGCCACACTGTTCATAATGTTGGAATGAACAATAATATAATACAGAACTTTGCTTTTTTACTTTTTGATATAAAGAAATGGTATACTGTACCTCATCTTGTACTATCTTTTTATTATTATTTTTTTATTATTGATCATTTAATTGGAGTACAATACAGCGGTACATAATGTAGTAGGCGTACTATTTTTGTTATTCAATCATGTTATATACACATCCAAATTATTTTTCCTGCCCTCAATTTAATATGCTCATAAATGACTCGATAACAGGGTTATTATACATTCATTGGACGAGTGGATTAGTTCTGTTCAGTTGAGTGTGTTTGCTGATCTGCAGGGCCCGTCATCTGGTAATGGAGTCACTGATTGAGGGGCTTGAAAAAGTGCAACTCCGTCATTGAATTGATCAAGCAATATGGATGTATAGTTGTTGTAACCAGATCAATGGATTTCTCTGACGTTTATTTTTTGTCAATTTTCCTCTGTCAACATTTAAAGGGATGCCCTTTATGACGCAAAATGCATCCTACACATTTAGACCACGATAAATAAATCATAAAAAGGATCAATTCTCCCATGAACTGTTTCAAGGAATCCACACTGCAACATTTCAATCAATTCATATTTCTCACAATAAGCTGCAATTCTCAGTAATTCTATGTGGATTGTTTTCGTGAGTTATTTCCATTACACAAAATGAATCGTGTTTGATACATCCATTTAGATACCATTTTAAAAAGATGTCTAGTTTTTTTCTAGAATATTGAATTACTCGTGTGATATTATTCAGGTAAATGAAACAAATGTAATTCTATATGCATATATGTACATGTATCCGAAAAAATACAGGATATAGATCCTAATAAGAGCTAATCAGACACCCGCCCACTCTAATTTTAGAGTGAAATGACCATTCAGGTCATTTTTAAACAACTTTTTCTTTAATTCATTTTAGCCATTTTGTTATACTTGCCTGGCGCATCCGTGTCGTCGGATGTTTTCATCAAAATGATACTTTTTATCTCAGCGTTCTAGGGAATTTGCTGAGATTTTGCTCTTGAGGGTTTGCTGAAAACATTTTTAGTTCACCATCTGAGGTTTGAACCCATACAGACAAAGACTTTCAGTGGGGTATTCGCGCTCAGGTGCTTTTTTAGCAACGCAGGCTTTTTAGTAGTTTCTACTGTTTGGAAGTTTATTATTTTTTGCCCCGATTGTTACCACTCATCCACCCAGGTGCTTGGGAAAATACATTGTACTTTTAAACAGATACAGAATAATAATGCTGGACATAATTGATTTTCGCTTCTAAAATTGACCAACCCAACAGATTTAGGCCTGCGGAAAAAAATTGTACCAGCAATTTTTTTATTGAATTGACATTATAATGAATATAGAATAAGTGTCTCAAGAAGATCCGAGAAGATCCGCGAAGCTAAAGATCAATTATGTTTGACCAAAGGCAGATACATGCTCTGGCAAGGAACAGATAGACAGATTGGTGACAGATAGACACATGAGTGATCCTGATTATTACTGAAATATCAGATCCATCATGTCCATCATCAATACAGTGCAGTGTAATGAGAGCAAAGTGATAAATACACACAGCCTCAATGTGTAATATTTCACATTGCATAGGAAAACATATAGTTATTCATTTATGACATGGGATCAATATGTCAATGGAAATCTCTGAGGTCAGGTGAAAAGAGCAATTTGTCACTTTAATTAATTACCTGAATGACACAGGCCATTGGCAGGATGAGCAATTTCAGCAGGCAACTGTCACAGCTTTTCACAGCTGTCTTGACACCAGCTGCTTTGCTCCTCTTGTTATCTCCTATCTTTTCTTTCTTTGTTTTAATCTCTTTCTTTTTTGTCGATATTTTTATTTATTTATCAGCCGTTTGTCTTTTCTTCTTTTTTATGTAGTTTTTTGTGGTTTTCCCATTTTTCTCAATCCTCTACGTCAGTTTTGGTAATTTTTCTTTCTAACAGCTTGCCTTTTTTCTGTCTTTTTATCCCTCTATTGTTTGTTCATATAATTTTTTTCACCACCAGCTGGTTTGTAATTACCACTTCAACACAGACAGTTAAATTTGGTATACTACTTATAGTCTGGCATCTGTGTTGGACTTCAATGTGATTTACAAAGTTCATGATTTACCAATTCAGCTGCTCGCTTCATGGCCGGCAACTCGTTTGATGAACGTAGAATTAGCAGATGATGTTGCAGCAACATTGTTGCCAAACTGCTTTCTCTGATGTGATACCACATTTCTGATATTGTTATTAAACGCTGATGGTGTTGCTGTTATTTGGGTGAGAATTACCAACTTCATGATTTACAAATTCAGCTGCTAGCTTCGTAGCTGGCAACCTGATTGTTCAAATGAAAGTAAATTACAGCCTGTAAACTTCATATGCAAACAGAGTAGACTGTTGCACTGTGAAAATGGTCACTATATGAAAAGTCATACTATCATACTGATGATTTATCATGATCATACCAATAGTTTCAATGTTAATTTTATTTAAGGAGACTGATCCTGCTTGTTGGTGATAGGCAGACAGGATGATTATGCATTTACTCTAAAGTCAGTTATGACAAATCAAATCGTCTTCTCTTGATCATGACTAATCAAACAGCCTCCATGTTTCCCATGTTGAATGTAGAGAAGATGACACTTCATGGGCTATGATGACTCACAGAGTGCCAAAATCTGTGTGAAGCAACACTCAGTTTTTGCATACAAGTTGACTGGCTGTAAGCAGGTGATGTTGCCCACTACTTGCTATGCTGTGAGGCCAGTTCACATTCTGAATAGAAGATGTTGTTGAATGCTGATGGTGCTGATATTACTGAGTTCGTGCTTTACCAATTCAGCTTTACTGCCTTCGTGATTGTCAACTCTGGAAATGTCTGATGCGGCCAAATGCAGCTGATGATGTTGCCAAACTGATTTGCTGTGGTTGTGGTGCAGGTTTGATTCAAAGTACTGATATTGCTGTTGTTGCATGTTGGCTGATGTTGACAAAGCTGATGTTGCAATTATGTTGATGTGGTTTACAAGTCTATAATTCAGCTGCTGGCTTTGTTGTTGGTAATTAAGATGCCTCTGTAGACTGCTCACTGATGTTGTGAGGCAGTTAGTTTCGATACAAATGCTGAGGTTGTTGCTGGGACTACTAAATCTCGGCAGATGCACGACTGCTGTAAATGGTCCTAATCAGCATTTGATCGAAAAGCAGGATGTTTAGAAGATGTTCAAAAGAGCTGACTTGGGCTTTTACTTGAATTCGTGTTAGTGACAGAGACAGATAGAAAGGCAGAAGATAGCAAAATAGATCAGACCTTGATAGTGCTGTTTTGTTGTAGTTTTCAGCAATAAAGGAAGCAGCAAGCTTGTACAGCACATGATATCGGTGGCAAAAAGATAGATACGTGGATATAAAGGCAGATAGATGGATAGATAGACAGAGAAACAGACAGACTGACAGGTAGATAGATAAACATTTGAATAACCTCCTCTTTCCTCCCTCGGCAAATAAGGAATTGAGTACTTGAACAGCATGGATATCAATTGCATGTCTATATACTGTCTGAATAAAAAAAAGTACTGAAGATGGTAAACCAAGCCAGTAATATGCAATATTGCATTGTGTCAACCACCTGGGTCGTGTTTATGGCATCCGCAGATCACAAAAGTCACGACGAAGCGAAATGGGTCTTTTGACACAAGATCATCCCAAGATAAATGCAAGTCCCTCCCTGATTGGTAGATTTGGGGTTAGCAAAAAAAGCGCATGTGCAGCTCTACAGATTCAGACAATTACAGCATGCGTCGGTTGTGCCGAGTTGCTCAGGTTGTGTGGTCGAATTTGTTCGTCATTAGGGAGGTAATCGTTTTAAGCTGCTCTTGCAAATTGTGTATGTATCGACGGTGAGCATGGGTCTGCCAATGCCATGCACGCCGTCTTCTCTGCTTAACCCAATAATGGTCGTCGGGTGGCTTTGGCCCTTGTGAGTACTCCGTGAATACTCAGCGAGGGCGGCGGGCCATGAGCTCACCTTTCAGCGTCCATAATAAAGTCAGAAGGGCACATTAGGACCTCACTTACAGGCCAATGCCAGGCTATGGCTCCTTCTCACGACATGAACTCACTACCTTTTTTATACGACCCATTGTCTTCACCTCTTTAATGCTTCAAAAAGTTTCAACTTCCCATTTCGAGGGAGGGAAAAAGTTCTGGCTTCCACGCTACTGGCTGCAGCAACGCGGAAGAAGATCTTGAAAGCGTTTCAAATGAAGCAACGTATCATGGAGAATAAATCTGCTTTGATGCATTTCGTCTTGGCAGACATTTCCTGGCCGACCCCTGTTTCCGCTTTCCAGTTTGATTCAATTTCCTTGTGACCCAATTCCTGTCCAGATGAACCTTAGATGTTCTGATGGAGTAAGCACTACGAGTTGCAGATTGCTCGTTTTAATCACTCTCTGGACAAATGTGCTCCCACCAAACTAGACTTCCTGCCATCGGTATAGCAGTGGTAATGTGATACTGAAGAGAGTAACACTAGAAGGCAAAGTGTAAAGGTCTGGTGCTTTGTAGGCGGATATAAGTATGTAGACTCTGATAGGTATGGATAGTGCAGCACTCAGAGGCAAGTTCTTGCTCCTCATGAGGGTTGGTTGATGAGTTTAGAGAGTAGTCCAGAACATGTACCTTGATCACACCATGTGTTGGATCTTTAACTTGCCAAGTGTATAGACACAAGCTTGGAATTGCTCGTGAACGTCTACTGGACAATAAAAGACCATTTTGACATTGATGCGATGTTCTATCATACATGTATATGCACAAAAGAAAGTGATTATAGCAAAGAGCGATTCAAATGAAACACAAAAACCTTTTTTTGGTCTTTTAAAATAAGTCAGCGAAGTTTCTATGAGCTAAATTATCACAAGTTGAAAGAGGTTCATCCTTGAAACCAACTCCTCAGCATGACCAGCAAGGCCAGAAGTTGGCCACTTTGTTGACATTTTTGGATGGTTTGATTGATTCGATTAATAGCCCATAATAACATGCTATGAGGGTAATAGGCAATTAGTCATTTTATTTACAGCCTCCTCCATTCATTTTGCTGTTGTTGTGATTGGGTCAGCAATATGTGCCTTTGAGGCTGGTCCTTGCTGGGCCATGGCAAGTAAGTGGCATTTTAGCACATTGCTTATTGCCTTTCCATGTAGAGACGCCATATGCAAAGGGCCATCTGTTGTAGGCCATAGCAAGTGCCCTTTATTGTGTTGTCATAGTGACAAACAAACAGGCGCCATATTGGATTTGCTATGAAACCGGAACCGCTCTCTGACAAAGAAGTCTTCCTCATAACGGTCCATCTGATTGGCTGTACAAGTAACAGTCTCTTCCTGGTTGCAGCCTGGAAGCAACAGTTGTTCTGATTCTCTGCAGCTTGTGCATTGTATCACATGACTTGTTGCAGTTGCTTTGGTTACAGTGCATGGGTAATGTCAGATCTCTATATACTTACCATGTTATATGTAGGCCTCGTGTATTTGACCGCTCCTTCACATCATTACTGTGTCCTCATACTGTCCGAATAAGCAGAGTGTATACCTGGCTTTGGACCCTAATCATCTATATATCTATCTATCTATCTTTCTATCTATCTATCTATCTCGCTTTTTGTATTTCTAAAGGTGAACTTAAAGGTAAAGGTACTTTAATTTAACGTGGGTAGCCAAGCGAAGTCAGTGAATTGTTTCCAGTTGTCCCCAGGGCACCTTCAATTAACGTCTGATGCGAACGACGTCATGGAGGAGTGACATGATGGCCAGCCTGGAGATTGAACCCGGGTCCCTCGCTTGTGAGGCGAGCACTCTACTGACCTAGCTATAGGGGCTATCTATCTATCTATCGATCTATGCCATGACGTGCTGACTGGTAAATGTGGCCAAAATGTCTGCACCTCCTACCTGCCTATCTAGTAAGCCTATATACTATCTGTATACCATTAGACTCACAAATGGCCCACGATTTCCAAACCATGTAGGCCTGCAGGTGACTTGAGGAATTGTCTTCTTGTCAGCAAGGGAACAATGGACCTGTCACTTGTCTTGTTTTTCTCTCCTTCTTTCGTTTTGCAAATTCTACAATCTAACTCCTCCTCTTGACTGAAAAGATAAATTTCATCCAATTTTCCCCCAAACTACCTGCTTTATCAATTGTGACATTACTCCCTGCATTGTTAACATTTATGTTCCAGGATAAATCACCTCTCCTTTTCCTGATGTATTCTCTTTTTTTTCCTCTGATAAATCTTAGTTTATTCAACACTTTTGGTGTCATAATACATAAGAACACAAAACTTATGCATTACTTACTCTGGCTGCAGCTTCCTGTCTTGCTGCAGCAATGAAAACTCATATTGAACTCCAACCATGCAAGGAGAGCTTTTATGGTGTCATCATGTGACTGACTCTGGCCAATCAGTATGGTAGGGACGTCACAAAAAAATTCTAAGTGTCTGTATTTACATGTGTTTGAAACCAAATTGTAGTATATTTGTGCTATTTTCATTTGCCACTTATTTGGTATGTCTAGCTCAAGCATAACTCTAGATATGGCAACTTAAAACCACAGAATATCAAACATTAATTTTAAAAGGGAAAATGAGACCTCTTCAGCAATTTTGCACATTTTTAAACTTCGCAGAAACCAAAAAAGTATGCAAAATAATATAGCGGAGAAACATAAAACAGTGAATTTCAGTTGTAGAATTTTTGAAAAAAATGTTTGTATAGGCCTATGCAACCCTTAAAGGTGGGCTCATGCACTAAATTCTCCACTTTAAGAATTTCCTCAGGAAATTGCATATTGTTCTCACATGCAGATTTTAATAATATTTCACAGGAAGAAGCTTAAATATATTATTTAAAGTCACCGAACTATTTCATAAAGTCACCATTGATATATCTATGTTTTTGAAGCATGCAAAGTGTAATGCTGAGTTTAGGTCATTGAATCTAAGCAATGGCCCATAATACCAATTGGAAACTTGTATTGACAGGCAGTCCTGAACCTCTAACACACATTTCGGTGGAAAATTTAGTCAGAAAACTCGCACCATAGCACACAAAACACTAATTGCACAACCCTCTCTCTCAGACAGGTGATTTTCTGCACACAGATTTATGACACTTTTTGTGACATCAAATTCTGTTTTAGTGACGTCCCTACAGTATGACTCTTGCACAGTGGTAATTTAATTACAGTATTTATCATGTAACTATAGTCATTGTTTCCTCAAATTGTGCCATTGTCAGACATTATGGCATTCCATTTCAAAATGTATTTATATTTTGGATAACATGATTATATAACATGTCTATAAGCTGTAAATGTTATTGATCGTATGTAATTTTGTCTACTCTTGAAAAAAGAACTGCTCTTTGATGCTTTTCAGTTATGATCGTATCCTACATAAATAAATATAATGCGTTTTATTGACAAAAATATTCGTATGTCTGCTAAATCATATTTGTCTTGAGGTGATAATAAGATGCAAATTAATGCAGTTTAAGTTATCTTTCTAAACTGCATGCTTAGCTACCCTGTCAAAATTGCCACAAATGCTTGAAATTGCTAATTCATTGTTCTATATCATGAATAATTGCTCTAATCTCTAGCATTTCAGAAAAAAATCGATTGCTTGTGACTTGCAAGGGAATGATGGGGCATATTAAACAGTTTGGGAAAGCAGTTTGTCTCTGTATCAATCAGTTGTTTCTGACAAGCTATGTGTGTGTCTTATGATAGATGTTGACTAATATCACCACCATCTGTTAGGAGTGTCACTTGGACATGCTATTGCATACAACCTGATAGAGTGTCTCCATAAAAATGATCACAATTCTCTAATATACTGCCCTCTATATCAAAGCAATAGCTTGGGTGAATGTTGCCTTTTTGCTCTGTTTGTATCATTTATGGTATACAATTTAATGAATGCTTATGATTGTTTCATTTGGTGCATTCAGTTTTTGACAAGAGTGATTTCTATTTACAACCTGTTTTGAAAAACAGAAGCAATACTGCCATGATGGTGCCAGTTCAAAAAATCTCATGAAGGACATTTTTCTCAAAATTAGTTCTTCTCGCGTTCTTCTCCTTCTTCTCCTTCTTCTCCTTCTTCTCCTTCTGCTCCTTCTTCTCCTTCTTCTCTTCCTCTTCCTTCTTCTCCTTCCTCTCCTTCCTCTTCTTCCTCTCCTTAGCCTTCTGTATTTCTCTTCTCGTTTCTGTTCTTCTGCTGTTCCTTCTTCAATATCTTATTCTTCCTCTTCTTTTTTTCCCTTGTTCTTCTTCATTCTTCTCCATACATGGTATTCATCTTCCTTTACACGTTCTTCTTGGTGTCCTCATGTGGTAAACAACTCTAGAGCTCTGTTGCAACTTGCAACAGATGAATTTTCTATGTGCCTTGTGCCCTAGTTTTCAATAATATTTTTGGTTGTTCCTAGGTATCCAACTGAGACTAGGCAAAAATCAACTCTTTTGGGGCATATTCGTTCGGAAATAGGTCAAGGAAGGGGCTATACGTTGGTTTTCCAATTAACGGACCCTTTTTACACAAACCCATGTTAAGGGCGTCTTAAGTAGAGTGTGACCTGAATGGCATTGCCCCTTTGGAACCTGTAAAACGCGGTTCACAATAGCGGAACTGGACAGCGGACTGCACTAAGCTGATCGAACGGCCATTTCACAATGACCTGACCTCTATCCCAGTCTGGTAATTGGAGATGGTGGAGCTTAATTCTGACATGTTCTTGTAATCAAATTGGTTTTGTAGTATACTAGAGTTTGCCTTTATATATTTTTAGGCCAATTTATGAGATTTTTTTCCAAAAACAATCTCTGAAATAAGTCTGGTCTTTACCAGATGAATGGTATTGAATATCTTATTTTCTTAATAATTTAGAAGGTGGCGCAGATAATCTTGCCGAACTATATTTTGAAAACACCACTGACCATGATGTTGACACCAAATACCTTTGGTGAATAGACAATCATCACAGAGAAAGGAACCTGTATTGGTAGAAAACCAACAAAAACACACAAAAAAAAATATTTTAAAAAGAACAAGTTTCGTTACTTCTGATAATGTGGGCTCACAATTAGGTGTGACGGAAGGTGTCCTTGGTCTGGGAGGAAAATGACAAGTCAAATGTGGCTAATGAAAGTGTCGAGGAATCAGGCTAATGGAAATTGCAACTCCAAAGCAAGAAACAAGCTTCAAATCATACTCAGCAAAATATTTGATGGCTGTTTTTGAAGCTGGGTGCAACCACTGACCCCTGTAAATATCGAACACTTAGTGTCAATAAATATAATTAAAAAAAGAAAATAGATGGATACAATATAGAAAGATAGAGAGATAGATAGATAGATAGATAGATAGATAGATAGATAGATAGATAGATAGACAGATAGACAGATAGACAGATAGATAGATAGATAGATAGATAGATAGATAGATAGATAGATAGATAGATAGATAGAAGATAATTGTGTGCTAAGCTACAGATACTGATACACGGATGTGAAACAAGCAATTAGTACTTTTGTTCTGATTTTTTGTGTTTGCGCGCATATTTTAAAGAGACGAAAGAAAAGAAAAACATGAAATGGAGCGAACTGTCAATCAAGCATCATGGTTCAATGAGCCCTGTTAAGGATTGTCACTTCAACTTAAGTCTTTATTGCCTCATTGCATAACAAATAGATAAACAACTGCATACAATTAAAGCTGTTACTTTGGCATTTAGTTAAAACTCGTTCAGAAAGTTATATGGTATAATGTTTATTTATTTTTAAACTTTCAGTATAAATATTCCAGTAACCTTTTATGTGCATTATATAACTGCTGTCTCTGAGGAGCTAACATACAAATACATCGTAGGCCTATGTATCTTCAAGTGAGCTAGTTGTGTCATGAACTGGTGAAATGGCTCTGCATGTTGCATCTGTAGCGATAAGCAGCTGCATCACATGGAAAACTGTCGCAACTCTGACTGAGATAGGGTTGGTAGATCTATCTGAGATGTACATTAATTTTGTTTCTTGAGGACTAATTAATTCATATTTTGGATTTTTGTTCTTGTGTACTGTTTAAATGAAAAGGGAAGGCAAGCACTGTATACTTTTGGTAAACAATTGATATTGTAAATTTGTACCAGATTATAACCAAGCTGCCTGGTACATTCATGGTTCCTGTTTGGATACATTAGAAAACTGATAGATATAATCCACTTGGAATTATGTTCAAATGTGACCCCATCTTTACTGGGAAGCACAATCTTGAGTTGTCCAGCCAAATAACAAAAGACAGTTAACCAATATCTAATGCAGAGTTGGTTAGGCTGAGAGAAAGGCCTGCAAAATAGGTTTGGGATTGGCATATTAGTTTATTAATGGGTTCAGGTGTTTCTACTGATTTTGCCTGGGCTTTTCCTCTTATCCTATTAGCAAACAAAGGAGGTAATAAGATTGTTAGAATCAAAGGCTTAATATGGCTTCTGCTCGGCTATAAACTATGATGCTATCACAAAACCTCAAATCTCTTCCACGAATCCCCTTTGGAATCTGTATTTTGTGACGTCCATGACGAGGCTGCATCGTGTCATTAGATAAAATTAAGTTAATCAACGGGGTTTAAGTGCATTGCGATCGGCTAAATATAGCTTGCGCTGATAAGGAAAGACTTTAAAGTGGACATGCCTATGTTCAGCAGTTTATGAAACTCTTAGGCTCTCACTGACATTTTCTGAGAATTTTTCTCCATCGTCTTATTATAGGAGAATGATGATGTTTTTGGAGAGTAATTCCGAGCTGAGTTTCAAGAGAATCATATATTTTTATTGGGATCACACCTCTATTTCCATCCTTTTAATTCTGCTATTACAGTTCGGATTTTTACTGTTCACAGCTGCCAAAGAAAGAAAGAGCATCAGATCCACAGATTAAAGTTAAGCTGGTAAAAAGTTGAGACGCCACAAGATGTGATAAACAATGTAATTATTACCAAAACAACAAATCAGAGTTTAAAATAACTATTTGATAATGTACGTTTTTAAGCTACAAAGTTAACAGTTACTATCCTGTTATGAATCAACAATCGATGTTCCCTGATCCAAGCATACTGTTTATTTGAATTGCGAGAAAGGGAGAAAAAAACACACTGTTGTTTTTCCTAATTTCTTGATTAAATGTCTTTCTGACGTAGTTTGGCTTGGTGTTTCTTTGAAAACAATTCTTACAAACATGACAATTTACGAAGTCTATTGTGAGATTTTCATTAAATTAATTGATACTTGGTGACAATACTCACATTTGTGGCATTTGAAGACATTTTTGTGTGTGGATATTTTCACAATTGTGCTTTTGCTTGGGAGCCAGTGAATAGCTCATTTCATAATGCAGTCGTGATTTGTTGGTATGCGATATTATAATATCATCCAGACAAAATTGTATGGGAGAGTAGAACTCAGGTAACCTGACCTGCCATTTAGATGAGAAATATCTATAAAGATGTACTTTTCTCATAGACTCCTTATTCCTAATACATATATATAGGCTATTGTGCAGGCCCTAATTGTAGATATTTGGCAGACTAATAGACAAAAATGGACAGACAGAAAGAGGAATGTCAAAAGATTGACAGATTGCTAGATAGATAGATAAATAGATAGATAGTTGGATAGTTGGATAGTTAGATATAGATAGATAGATAGATAGATAGATAGATAGATAGATAGATAGTATATCTTGCAAAACTTTTTGGGTTAACCAGATTGAATTAAATTAGATATTTCAATTTGAATTGATTTTGGTGATGTCTGTTATAGCTCTACTGGCATACCCATATTCTTCCTACTATCACATTCGCAGGTAGTTCAAGTCAGCTAAATGCTGAGGCCTAATGTATCATGATAAGGAACCATGAGTATGGCCTTATACTAAGACGATTGTTTTAAGATCTCAGGTATCTCCTGGCCAGCATGATAAGGGCATTATATTATTATTGGCTACACGTTGGCTCAAGTCCAAACTCATTAATTTTAAGAATGCTTCCATAGCTATCTATGAATATATGTTGCTATCGATAAGGTATATACAAATGTAATTTATATGTAAGATATGGACAGGAAACGGAAATGCTATCAATACATATATGTCAGCATAATCAATTGTTAGAAGGCGGTGCTATTAATAGATACCTCTTCATTGTGATCAGTCAATTGCTGTGGTCAGCAAGGCCATTTTTTTGTGGTTTTGGGATATCGATGATTGTTGCTTCAATGCTTATGTATCGGCAAATGTGTCACTCTTCATAAGATACCTGTCAACTCACACGACTAATTGGTGTGATGTTGAATGATTAGCTTTATGAATGTATGCTAATTTGAACAATGTGGAATGGTTTGCCATTTGGATAGACCATTCTTTTGTTTGTGTAATTTTAGCTGACCCATTTATGATTTTTACTATATTTTTACCCACATTTGCAAAATGTTGTTTTGGGTGGATCTGGATCTGTAGGGCAACAGTACCAATTTGTTGCCAATGAATTATGTAGGTCTGAAGCCGGTTTGAAGCACTCCATTGACAAAAAGGGGCGGCTTTGAAACGGCATTTTTGCTGTGTGAGCTTGGATATCAAATGATGTAAATTTGATTGTTGAATAATTAAGCTATTTGCTGTTTAATTATTCTGTTTTATGCCAATAATGCTCTCTGAAAGAGGCTTGCTGGCATCACATGTAACTGACTTAAGCAAGGTAATCAATTATGAATTTGGTTAATGGTTTAAAGGGGTACCTCTGGGCAGTACACGCAGCCTAAGGTTATCCCATCTGTAGTAAAGGAACTGCCTCAAATTGCATTGTGGGGATTAACTCATGGTCCTATTAAATTGAGAGGTTTACTGCTATATATAGCTCAGACCAACAGACTCTGCTAAACTTAGACTAAGTGCATTAATGTCGAGCCTGCTTCTTTGTCTATATACAGATAACTCGATCAACTTCATTAGCTAAATAAGTAAAACAAAGCAACCTTCTATAAAGCTGCTTAACATTGTCGTTTGAGATGTCGTTTAGTTTAGAGCTCTTTGCAGAGTGGCGGTCCACTGGAAAACATTTTTTTATTATTTTCAATTTGCCAACTGGCTTTGCCACATCATTGGCAGTTTTCTGTTGGTCTCCTAATCTTCTTATTTGATGATGTACTTTAAGTATTTTAAATACTATTTTTAATTAATTTGTTTATTGTCACCTATTTTGCTAGATATGATAGACACTGAATCAACTGATTAAACATAACTGACACAAACAAAACATTCTTAAGCCAGTGACATCACACAACCAAGTTGAAAGTTAATTTTGAAACTGTTTGGACTGCTTATCCGCAAATAGCTATAAGGCTACTCTTTACTATTTACTCTCAGCAGTCATTCATGTGCACTTGAAAAGGTGTAAAGTAAACCTTCTCCTATGCAATTTATTATATACGACATGCGTGAGGTGAAGAGTTACTTTAGGTGTGTTGTGCTACAGATGGTAATAAAATGGAGGCTTGAATTTGTTTTATTTATCTTTAGTCGAAAAGTACATCTGAATAGTCTCAACGCTAAACCACATGCAGATTTTGTCTCAATGGTGGCATGTTTGCCCAGTGTTGAACCTCATGAAAGGCTGTTGGAAGGCGTGCAACAAACGTTGCAGACATGTGAAAACTAGTGCTCTAGTTTGTACTAAGCCTGTGACATTAAGTTGCCATTAGGGAAGTTAGTAGCAGTGTCCAGGGAACATGTAAGCTGCTCTGGGCCTACTGACTTAACCCAAATTGCCCCCTCCTGCTCAAATTACATCTTGAGCTCATATCCTGTAGTTGTAAGACCGGATTCCAGTTAACCGTCGCAATGATACGAAATGCTCTTGGACATCCAGTTAACTGTCACAATGATACAAAATGCTCTGGGACATCCAGTTAACTGTCACAATGATACAAAATAATGTGCACAAGGCACTTTAAAGGGCATTCTGCACATTATCTTTCTACTGATCTGAAGTCCTGGTTATCTTGTTTAACTGTTATGTTGCTACTGCATAACAGGGCATAAAAGGGTATAAGCAACACATTGATAAAGCATGCAGTAGTGTTTTGTCCTAATTGCTGACCTCTTATTGTTTTGACAAATGTGGGAAAGCCTCTGAATGACATCACAGGACTCCCTCTATCCAGTTTTTGTAGGATGGTTTTCCTGGGTCTCTAAAATGGTATTTAAACAATGAGCATGTTCCTGTAAAGTTGATCAACACAATCACAGGCAAATAAAACCCCGTGTACAAAGTTTGAATGAAATTGGTGCAGTAGTTTGTCTCAAAATCTGTCCACAAGATTCCAGAGAAGGACAGTAACAATAGGGCAGAATGCCCTAAAAATGCTCTGGGACATCCAGTTAACTGTCGCAATGATACAAAATGCTCTGGGACATCCAGTTAACTGTCACAATGATACAAAATGCTCTGGGACATCCAGTTAACTGTCACAATGATACAAAATGCTCTGGGACATCAAAATGCTGTAGACTTGGTCAGATTCCATGAAATGCTGCAAAGTGATTTACCAAAACTTGGTCCACAAGTTACATTAGCACAAGGCTGATATTGTAGTTACATTAGCAGTTGCATTAGCAATATAAAAATAGCTACCACTCCAAGTTGTTTATTTTGTCAGTGATCTATATAGGTAAATAGTGCACATTTTTCAATAAGATTTCAGAATTTCATATTTTAGATTTGCCAAGATAGCAAGAACACTGAGAAATTCCAATGTAAAAGTTGCTAATGTAACATCAGAGTCCACTGAAACGGAATGGAGTTACATTAGCAGTCTCTCTTATTTTTCCTTTTTAAAAATAGTTCATAGTTATGAAGGTAATTACAAATGGTGCCAAACAAGTATTTTAAATGTATTTTATCAATCACATATCCTTATATTTTGCTAAAGTGTTTTCTGTTGATTCTACAAAGTGCCAGAGTTGGCATGTCAGATGACCAGTAAGTTTTGCCGTCCGTTTTTGTCCTTATGAGAGATAAAAAAAGTATTTTTTAAGAGCAAAAAGTGGCATATTTGAGGATTCTTTTATTGATATTTATTCTTTAGCTCACTGATTTAGCAACAGATAACTAATAAAAAAGGTGGGACAGTTTAAGATACTCTGGGAGCACATTTTCGTGGAATCTGCCCTTTGCATTCCGCATAGTGGCATGCATACAACACGACTCAAACACATGAATTTGAAGGTTTTCTTGCAAAGTAATTAGTATAAAGACAAAGATCCCCCAACACCAACCCAATATAACCCAAGTCACATAGGTCTAACCAAATTTTGGCGGTTTTGTAATAATTAAAAGTTCCATACTACTGCTACTCATGTGCGCACCTGGGTCAGCCACATTGCTCACCTAACCTTGTGTTAGGGAGCAGCACCTTTTACAATGTCCATTATTTATCTATCTTCCTTTTAATGTTCTTTAGGGTTTCAATGTCTTCTTTGAATAGGTCTCTGGTTGTAATTTCTTCAACCTCTCTTTGTCTATTCCTTTACATTCCTTCTGGATATGTTTTTGTGTTTCTTCCTCTTGGTCACATATCCTGCATTTGGGGTTGACGCATTTGTTCCTGTGGTTGGCTTGCAGTCCAACATTTTTGTACTTGCGGCAAAAATAATGCTTGCTTCTTTTCTCGGCAGCTGATCCATGTGCGGGGCTCTTTTCCCCATTCCTATCACTCCCTTGTTTTCCAGGCAGAATTTGTTTTTGTCTTCTGGGCTCCACTTGCCTTAATTTTCTTCAGGAATTCTTCTTTTATTGATTCCGTATGCTCCTTTTCCAGCTTTCCTCCTTGTTTGGTGGGGACCAGTTTGGTCCCACTGTTTCTTCCCTTTTTCTCCTGGTAGTTTCTCCCCTCCTTTCATATTCTGGCTCACCGATATTGTCTTTAGGTGTGGTTCTTTCCCTTCATTGCCTTTTCAGCATAGAGGATCCTATTTCCTGTGATTGTACTCTCGAGGTCCAGCATCCTGTTTCTATGTTGAGGGGTCGCCAATGACTCCCCGTGAGGTTGACCGCGGGGCGCGGGGTTATTATGATCCTTTTCAGCAGGTTATCCATGTCGGTTTAAGTAGTTGTCCGACACACATGGTTGTGACATTGGTATGAACTTCATAAGTTGCACACATTGGCCCTATAGGAAAATGAGGAGATCACCTGAATTGAAGATTACCCGACAACAGTGGAGTTAAAGTAGACCTAATTCCTGAATACTTTTAGTTACGTTTCAACTTGCAATGATAGGTGCTATACATGCATTTTATGACACATATTGGCCTAGTATGTTATAACCTATATTTACCATTTTATAATACATGTCTCTTTGTGAAAAATTGATAGCAAATTGACATTCCATTTCCATGTTCTTGCAATGATATTGCTGACACTGACAGCTAAAAGTTGGTAGGGTTTGTGTTGGGGAAGCATGGAAAAAGTATAAAGGGCACAATTTGGAATACTTTGCTCTGTATGGTCTGCCATTGGAAGCATAGAGACAGACCTAAGGGGGGGGGGGTTGGTCATGACATTACGTCCAAAGCTTCTCAATAAACAACATCACAGGGGAGCAAACTGTGCTATAAAATGCTACTGTAAGCTTCCAAGAGCTGTGTCAACAAATAGACCCTTCACAGGGCGATCTATTCCACCTATTGTAAATTTTTTTGCCTCAAAATTTGGCGTGAATGTAAAAGATTTATAGCAGTCCACATAGGAGAACATCCATTCAATGTTGTTTCTGTTCTCAAGGCAAGACTCACTGGCTTTCATTGTTTGTTATGGATAGCCACATTATATCAATTTTCTTCGTATTAGGAATCTTTTGCAGAGAAGCTATAAATTGCGCTTGTATCAAAAATAACAGAGGCTGTACATATCCCGAGATAAATTGGCTGACGCCATTCACTCTTTTGTCATTGCTTCGAAAAGCAAATGTGTTTTGGATTAAATAGGTCATAAGTTTAAATTCTTAAAATAATGTCACATGACCAATTCTCCATGTTTTGGTCACATAGATAGGTATTTGCATATTGACGGTCCAAACAGTTTCCTTTAAACTTGGTAGTGTATAATGTCACTGCCTTGAAAATGTTTTGTTTGTGTCAGTTATGGTTAATCAGTTCATTCGGTGCTTGTAACATCTAGCAGCACAGGTGACAATAAACAAACTAATAAAATGACTTGAGGTACTTCATCAAGTAAGAAGATTACGAGAGCAGCAGAAGACTGTTGATGATGTGGCAAAGCCAGTTTGCAAATTGAAATTATGAAAATTAATTTTCCATTGGACCGCCAATCTGCAAAGAGCATCTGAATGTTCAATTTTGCAAGATTTGTCACAGATTTTCCTGATATAGTAGTGCTTGATGTCTAAATGTTTGTGAAAGGAAGGGTCTTATATATTATGTATTAACATCATCATTTAATGTTGACCTTATACTTTCCTATAGTCTGTCTTAGTAAGCAGTCATTTTCCAGGAAGAATCTAATTGTATAGGCCTTACTGAAAGCTCTTGGATCTTCTTAGATGACAACCATACTAAATTTCACGAAGGCATTCCTTCAATATATGGATTCATGGCCTGAACTACAGGAAAATGAAAAGCAAGAATTTCTTATCCATTATGCAATATCGCAGAGTTAAATGTCAAATTACTTGCTTGGCTGAATTGAACTGCCTGAAGCTCAGTGGAGCTGCTTTCACCTAAAATATCCCACACTCTAAAAATTGTCGGGACAAAATTGGTTTTTTAGATTCAAAATGGTTTTTTGAAAAACCAAATTTCAATGCAAAACCAACATGGATTTTTTAAAAAATCCATTTTGGTTTTTTGCATTGAAATTTGGTTTTTCAAAAAACCATTTTGAATCTAAAAAACCAATTTTGTCTGCAATTTTTTAGAGTGCATGGACGTGTCTTGAAAGTGTCAGCAATCACATTTACTTGGATATTTACTTACCTCACTTTAAGTAATTGCTGTCATTTATAGCCTATATATCCTATATGTATATAATGCTTCCATATTGATGCAAATTGTAATTTTCCCATTTCTTGCATTTTTCAGGGTTCATCGAATAGGCCTGTTGGAGTGTTTACCCATTCTTGGATAATATTCAGGAAATTGGAATCCAGTAAGTGGCATTTCTTGTTCTTGTATGGGGTTTCTATTTCACTTACTTGTCAACAATAACACACCATACTAAATTTATCATGCTGTCATCACATTATTGTGATTTTGAAATATGATGCACTTTTATATCAGATGATTACACCTGGCACTTCAGATTCTCTGCCCAGGTGAAATCTAGAGGAATCTCTGAAGAACATTTGCTTTAAAAAAAAAACAGTTTATTATCTCTTTCCTCGGGTTAGATAGCTCTATTCTATCGACTAAAAATGCTTGAATGCCATTAGCACAACTGATTTTTACAGAAAAACCAGACAATTATTGCATAATTTCGGCAAATGTGTGATTTGTAATATACAAGTTACTAATATATGTAACAATTAATTTGGTACCATTCATCCAGATCATGCATAGACTGTTGGACCGGTGTTATGAAACAATTAGTTTTTTACTATAAAAGAATTAAAACAGGCAGCTATTATTTTCTGAGAATGTAGTGAAAAGAACTGCGTCATAGATTTGGGAATTTGTGGAGTTTTTTTTTCTCATCTTTTTAGACCATTTAGACCACCGGCCAGTTCTCTAGGTGACAAAAATCGATGAAAGTCCATTTTAGCATTCTGCTCACGAAACTTGAATCAAATATCGCTACTTCATAACGGACTAATGGCTTTGGAGGGAAGGAAAAACATAATTAGCAACAGTTGAAAATGCTAAGATTAGACAGGCATAACCTTCATTAAATGTGAATTCATTTATGGCCCAAATAAGGCATCATTAGAAAGGCCATATTGATTGAAAGAGAAAAATTGACAATTCGGGATAATAGTTTGACACTTTACAGTCATTGCTATGACATGTAACATCCTTTTTACATCCCTCGAGGGTTTTTTTTTCTAGTTACTTCGACATATTATCAATAACGTGGGTGACCATTTTGACAAAATTAATTAATTAAAGTTCACTCGTAAATGTTGTGTTTCCGGCACGGCCAACAGAGTGTCAATTTATGCTACGAAGAGCGGTTTGTCAATTTGTGACAGATATATGATATGAGCATTGTTGAGATGGTATTCTGCCTACATACAATATTCCCCAAATTACTTGAGTCAAGGAAGATTTTGATAAAATAACCAAGATCCAAGTGTGAAGTGCTATCTTGTTGGTGACTGTGGGAGCTCTAATATTATACAGCGTTTGAAAAAAATATCTTTCTTTCATAACTATTTAGTAAAAGTCGGCCCGAGTATTCTATGTCAGATGAATACCTATGGCATTCAAAATGATTTTCAGAATGGTAAATGCAAGTGTGCGCAATTTACAGTTGCATCGAATAATAATGATTTTTGCGTTTGACACCCACATGTCATGACCATCACCAGTGAAAATAACTACAGTCGATATAACAATTAACTGCTGCAAGAACAGTTCAATTATGATTAATACATTTATGAATTCATCTACTGGAATAGACAAAATGTGAGGGATGAATTTTGAGCATCAAATTCAATTCTACTGTCACAGAAAGAGGGACACACATGTTTATGGTAAGGGCATTGGATCAGTTATTTGGGAATAATGTGGCTGTTGCACCAGAAGGATTGGAACTCAGTGTCCAAAGGATGTCAGGCATCATAGAAATAAGATTAACTGTTGATAATATTGAGAATATGACTGGTTTCGCAAGGTAGTAATAATCAACATCATCCGATACTTGCCCGATCTCGACAGCGTCAGAGCACCATCGCGCTGACGTTGAACTGTTAGTAATTTTTTTTTTTCAAGACAAAATAGCCCTATCAAATTAAGATGATTAGAATTATATGCCAAAGATGTTTCAATTGTGTCATGCATCATTGGAATAATAATAAACTGTTTATTTTGAGCATAACTATTCTGTTAAATTCTGACAAGCTTGCACAATGCCAACAAGGGAGAACTCAAGTGCTCCTCACCTCCAGTATATATTTGCATTAGGGTGGTTGATATATTTAGACCCAAAAATGCGTCAAGAATGCTGTGCAACTAATTAGATTTATTTATGCCTAGTCATTCCGTTAGGGTAATGTTAAACGCAAACATGGAAAAAATGTCTCAGACACTGTCATTATGAAACAGTTATGAAAATGCACATGTCAACAGTTCAGGTTTCTGGGACTTTGTAGGTGGATGGGATTTATGGAAGAAGGTAAAAATGACTGGAAAAAAAGTAAAAATAGGTAAAAAATGAGTATGAAGAATCTATAGAAAAAAAAAGATATTTGCAAAAAGGTATTTTGCTCACGTAAGTCTACCTGAGCATGCTCTGAAGGTGGGTGAACCAGGGGGCTGATATTGGACAGTTTATTTACACACATGTTAGAGATATGCATTGGGATATTCAGCCTGGCTTGTGGTAATTAACTGCACATTTGGCTGGGTTGCTCTCCTGTTTTGTTAGGTTCAGGAGCCTGATCTGGTCTCTTCAGATTTTTGCATGCCATATGGCACACTGGCACAGCAAGCACTAGCTTCCATTATACATCATAAGGCTATAGGCTGCATGGGACAGTATACACACTATAGTGTATGCATAGTTGCTGTTTGGTGTTCATATACATTGTTTCACTCAATATTACATGGCAATGGTTAGATATCAACCTTATCTGGTTGTTTTCAATTAGATTGCTAATTAATGAAGACACAATTCTGAGCGATGACGATAACTGTTTTGAGTCAAGTTAAAAGAAAAGATTGGATAAAGATATTTAAGACTATGCAAATATTGCAAATGATACTTACAAGGAAGAACTAAAATGTTCACTCTGGAGGATGACTTCATGAGGTCTCATTGTCAGTCGCTGGTCAGTTTCACTGACATGGGTGAAGAAGCTGAGAGAATGATATCATGCTTGCCCATCTGGCATCAACCTCCAAATTCAAGCAAACATTAAAACTCAATTTTGCTTATCAATTGCAACATCTTTAATCCAAACTTTATGATCTTTCATATTGTACTCGGATCTTCATAATTTCCTTTATGATCATGTTATTGGCAGATTCAATGATGCATGGTCCAAATATTTTGATTACAAATAAGAGATCTCCAATCAGAAGTTGCATCATCTTTTGTATCAGTATATTATCTCACCCAATTGTCCAAAACCGCCTTATGCTATCACTTACATCATTGCTTGTGGTACCAACATCCCTTCAGGCAGTAAGGTGTTGCCAAGGTCAAACATCCAGGAATGCTGGCTCTTGTGTTTTTCTAAGCCCTTCTTCTATTGTTATGACCAGTGCAATGTCTTTCACATGTTCAAGTGGCTCTAGTCTGGTGCAGCCCACTGTTGGAGCAGGAGGTATAAACTTTGTGGAAGAACATACCTGTCTACTGGTACTTTGAGGTTTACTGGATAAAATCTAGTATATATGTCTTAATTCTCATCCCAAGGGGCACATATAACATAAACATAACTTTGCTAATTGGTGGCGGATTCGACTGATATATTGAAATCTATGGTAGAAATTATGTTGCCACAACATGAACACAACATTGAGATTTTTTTATGTTGCGTGTCAATGCTCTGACAATGTTACCACAAAGTTCTTTGCTTGCTAACGTCATTACCCGTACTTGACGTTGTTTCACTATATTGCGTCGAAATTTCACCTATACAATTAAATGTTATTTACATCAACAAAAGTTCAACATTGCTACATTGCCACAATTTGCTACAACATAGAGTTGCCGATTTGGTTTACAGCCATAGAAGTACAAATTAGTACCAAAATGCACCAAATTCCTCCTCGGGAGTGCTCTCCGACCGTAACTTATTGTTTTCTTGTTGCTTTTTACTTACAATGATCACTGTCATTTTTTATCACCCTTTGGATCATTGCACTTAAATCCTAAATTAATTATGGTGCATATAGCAAGAACGAAAGCAAGGAAAAGTAGTAAGAAAGGGTGTGGCTAAGATAGTTTCTCTCATCAGTATGATGATTATTTTTTAATCGTTCTTCCAGCTGAATAAACTGCAGAATATTGACTACGTTGAGATGGTGCCATTATTGTGGTGAAACAGGTATATGACAATCTGCTGCCTTGATTTTAGGACATTCAGGTTCACAATAATGGTGATGTTGGCTTTGTCTCTACAGTACCGGAAGATGAACGGGCACCATTTGTCACATCTTTAATAAATAATGTCTTCATAAATTCCATTTTATTAGGCCTGCCCTATTTTAGGACGTTTTAAAATGCAACATATGTGACGTCATTCCATTTGATTGTTCTCCACATTCCTTTGGATGGCCGTCCCATAATTCCAAGCAATAAGCACGTCACTATAAATCACTGTGATATAACTCTGCCCTGTTTGATGCATCAGTTTATGTTGTTTTTGTATGGTAAAACAAGGATGTGTCCTCGTGACCTTAATGCCATAGATTACCCACACAACCTAATCTGATTCTATTGTTTGGAGAAACAAATTTGGCTGAATACAATGGCTACATGTTGATATATGGTTAGGCCTATCATGAGTCGTTGACATAAAGGAAGAATAATAAAACAGTGAATGTGCATCATTTGCTATGTTGCTGCACCTGGTAGATATATGGGCTGTGGCTTTTCTTAAATGCTTGTGTTGGACCTTGACGAATGGCTCTTGTCGTTCATCAAAGGACTTGACAGACATTTGTATGCCTTTCTGTTGCATTGGGGTTTCCATTGGGGCTTCTACAGGGTTTCTACAGGGCTCTCCACTGTTCCTTTGGTTCTTAAGGCAACAAAGCAATAGGTAAACCTCTGATGTCCTTGCTTATTCTTGGTAGTTATTGGTTGTTTGGAAAAGCACCCAAATCAGACTCTGTCTTTTCCCAATTCCAACCCAGTGGCCCTTAATGAATCGCTGAGTCACCTAACCCAGATTCCACGTACAGGAGCTGGCCTGTCAAGAGCAGAACCACATTAATTCAAATGGAAAGTGAACTCACTAGCTCTCAGTGAAATTGCCGAAGAACTGAGGAAAAATCCATCAAAACCGAGAGAAAGCCCCAGGCTAGAATGGGAGAGGTGAACATGTTTAGAGAATTGGCAAAGAATGTTTACAGTGATCTATGTAGGGCCATTGATGCAGGGGCAATGTTTGAAGGATTAGACCTATTGAGTTTTATATCGATGTTTCGTGTAGGAGAGAAGGTGCGACTCAGGGAGGTGTCTTAACTCCCATTGATGGCCATTAAGAGGTGTACTAACCCCCCTTGCTCAATTGCTATTGTCAGCACTGCAAACGAAGAGCTCATTAGACTGACAGACATACTGTGTAGACAGATGGATTGGTGCATCAGGATTCAGGAGTCTAGGATGAGTCCGGATGCAGCAATAGATAAATAGACAGAAAGACAGATGGATATAAGATAGATAGATAGATAGATAGATAGATCATAACTTAAAACCACAAGCTATGTTGGCTGAAAGGAATTGTGCAACAATCTCACTCTTCATTTTATTAATAAGCTGCATGACTCAAAATTTAATTTTTACCGTGCACAGTAACTCGTACCGGTGGCAAAGGTTTCTCGGTCCCTATTTGATATTTCTTGATAAACACAATGCCTATCTTCCATTGCTGGAGCTTATAACTTGGCCTTAGAACCTTTCCTCTTCCACTGCATGACTATGCCAGTTGCCAGTGCTTTTTCAGCCTGTCCTATCAAAATACTGACCAACCTTATGAAAGCAATGCTTCAGACTTTAGGAGACTGCTCCACTCTGTTTTGGCTCTGGATCTTTTTAATAGTCTGGGACTAAAAGGTTTCATAGATTAGACATCAACTAATGAATTAAACTTGATAATGATTAAAGAAATGCACCCAACTCAGCTGATGAAGAAAATATCCTAATTGCTAACTAATGTCTGAACATCTAAAACTGACACAAAATTATTAACATAATAATTTTCCTGTAGGAAAATAACTTTGGTGCCAGGATTGAGCCCTGAAGGACAATAATTATATGCTCTTAATTGCATGTGTGTTCTTTTATAGCTCACACACAGATGGAAAAGACAAAACTCAATTGGCCAGTGCTTGGCATGTTTCCTAGCATGGTGTTGTATGAGGCATTGACCTCATAACTGCAATGCAGTACCATTTCCATAGATCTATGTACTTCATCTATGGGGGCTGTAAGGCATCAGATATGCAACAGGCTTGGCCCAGTCAGGCCCAGTCGGGTTGGTCAGTTAATTATTGCTTAATGGAAGTGCGAAAATGCCTGACAGCGGAGGCAGGGGGGATTGGTACCCGGGGATTATCAACCCTGAACACTAAGCTATTGTCAATACCCGCCTCATGCAGGGATGCAATATTTCATGGCAGTGCTCCACATATCGCTTGATTTGTGATAAGTAAATCAGTAGATAGGAGCACATGCCCGGGGCTCTTTTAATATTTCATGCGGCGTACTGCCTCGTTAGCACAATGTTTAGTTCCTTCCATGGTTTATAACATGTATAAACTACCATGCACTCTTATATTGGGTAGCTCTCCGAAGGCTTGGCTGTGTCAACTTAATGCTGTGTTATTCGCAAAATGTAGCATTTAGCTCCAAGAAAGAGGTCTGTTTGTCAGATTTTTATGGAACGAAAGGTATCAAAATACCTTCTATTTATTTGCTTTTGCATCTAAAGGCCATAATGGTAAAAACTAACATTGCATAAGGTGCTGTTCAACAACTGTTTCAGAAACAGTTGATTGTCCTCCGTCTTATGCAATATCACTTTATATGGCGCTGAGATGACGAATATTTTGCAAACGCTGCGAATAATCATTCAACTTTTGAATTCGGTAAAATATCAATTATTTCGTCACTGTTAACAAAATCATTCAAAATGGCACATGCAGCATTGTTCACTTGAGAAATTAGACAGTTTCACCTCATTCGCAGAACAGATCGTGGCAGTCATGCTGGCCAGAAAAAAAATTCTATGTCCTTTAATGACACATTCTAATTACTTAAAATGTCTTTTGTATAGCATAACAATGGGCTTTCTTCAATAGGGCCACGGTTAGTCAAGATAATTAGCTGCAATGGAATTTTTTTTGCAATTTTCAAATAATGCCAGGTAAAATGGCATTTGCAAAATATGATTTCATAATTTTTATGAAACTATTTTGGATAATATTGTAAGTTAATCACGATTATTTTGAAATCCACATATGCTCACATGAAACATGATAGATGGCGAACATTTTTTTTCAAAAAATGTTCTTGACAATGAAGTAAATTAGCATGTAGCAGAACATCATGAATAGATGATATCTGGTGACACTGAAGTGATACCATGTAAATTATGTGAGGTCTGTTGTAGCCATGTTGCTGTATTGTCATTCTGGTCCAAAATTAATGGCATGTTGATGCTGACTGGCAATGTATCATTTTCCTGTAGATATATATTTGCAGCAAAACTATACGTTAATATGCTAGGTTGTCATAGAACACTTTGTCATACACATAATAGTGCTTGTAATTAGAAATCACATATTTGTGAAGAAGTATATTATAACTTGAATGTGTACATCACCATGCACTGTGTGAATTTCTTAGTTTGGTCAAAGGAGGAAACACCACATTGGAAGTTTCATACAGGAAATTAATATTGACTTGCTTGGTTAGGCTTGTTTCCTTAAGTCAAAACAATCAACAATTAACTCCATTATTACATAACAACCATGCACTGTAAGTCGATTACCAATCGATCTGACTGTTGATTGTTTTGATTAAGATTTGTGTTGTTATGATACAAAACAATGGAATTCAATCTCATTTCAGTGATGATTTTCCTACAAGTATCTAAATGCAGTAAAGTTCAACAAATTCCATTGAACGATTTATTATGGAAACAAACATAATTATCATCTGATACGGTCAGTATGATGTTCCCCAAATAATCATATCACTTAATCTCAGAGATTTAGATTATTACTAAATGTATAGATTATACCCCACCTTTCTCGCCCTATAGGTCTATAATGTTGTTGAGCATCTATATTAGGCCTCCCTTTCATGTCTCATTTGAAAAGGTTGATTGGTAACAAGGAAGCTGTGTATTTTTAATGAAGCTGGCAGCAGTCATGTACCTGAGCTTGTTTACAAGTGCTGAGTGTAAATTGTTTGAGTTCGTCGAGTAGACAAGAGTAGTCCAGTGTTTTTCAGGGAGGTTCAACTAGCTTGGAATTGTTCACTATGGCTTAGTATAGTTTATAGTATAGTTTGTGTGTTTTTGTGTTTTTTCATGGTGCTTTCTATAACTTTACATTGGTCACCGTAAGTTTCTATAGTGATGAAGTTCATGGGCTTGACTGAGTATCTTCGTTTATATTCAGATTTGGAGGTTACGTGATGATGCCGCTTCATCTAAGTACTTGCTGATTTTGTTCGCTGGATATTCCAGTTAATTCTTTCCTCAATGTTATATTTCCAAATATAATAATTATGTCTGAATATAAAATATTCCTCTTGTAAGAATTTGTCGCTGGTAAATTCACAAACTGACAATTTGAATCTGTGTAATTAGGTATTTACAATATATATATAGCCCTCTATATATATATATGTTTATTATAATGGAATGTAAAAAGCTGAAAAGGGGGTGTATTTTATGCAACCCTAACTGTATGGTGCATTTTCCCCATAACTTAACTCACAGATCTATATTAAAGATAATTGGCAGAATAAAATGAAATAAAAGTGTTTGCTGACGGTGGTATGGCCCACTAAATGTTAAAGATATATCTGTCAGTGCAAGAAAAGCAGTTTTCAGTTGTCACCGGTTTCCATCATCATCTCACAGCTATTCCATGTCCTGAGCACTTTTGTGGAGAAGTCTGTTGCCTGGTGATGGCTAAGGAGCATACCTGTGTTTTGTGAACATCGCCTCAAGGGTCTTGGAGTATATATCTGCTGCTCAAGGAAGCTATGTGCTCTGAGAACTGTGCTCTATCAAACACCTAATACAATTGCATGGTAAGACATATATATATAACTCCAGCATATAGCCTGTGTCAGTGTGTGAGAGAGTAAGATTTTAATCTGGACAAAAGGTGCCGAACAAATATGACCTTTAAGGATTTAACCACCCTTATCTCTGGACACTCAATTAGTCGTGCCAACAGTGTAGCAAATCTACTTTGCTGTGTTTAGCAATGACTGATACATTTACAATAACATTCCACAGAGGTTCGCCAAACTTTGGTGGAGAGTATCATTTTAAAGAAGAAGAGATGATGTTCAAATCTATCATGATAATAAGTATGTTTCAGCATTATTTTACATGAATAACACCTTATCACTCAATGAAGACTTCGGCTCTATGCTCGTCAGGTAAAAAGTTGCGAGAAGAACAACAGGAGAAACCTAACAGCTATTTGTCTGCAGCCACACAGTTTGGAATAAAGCGACCTCTTCTGACCTTCCGTCTATGAGGAATGGCTGAATAGCTTTTTTGCTCCATTCGTTTTGTGTATTTCTCCTTATTCATCCATCGCACAATTGGTGAAAAGTTTGAGTTGGCGATCCGCATGGGAAATTTACTGATGCTTTCGTCGTTCCACTTTAGCGATTGCATTTGTTGTTAAAAACTGTTTGAACTTGCCCCGGTGTTTTGTGTCTCCCCTCTGTGCACATTGCAGATATGCTGGCTTTTTGTGGTCTGCTGGGGGAAACCATACTCATCCGGGATCAGCCCGAATCACCCGGGATCACCCTAACGACTCTATGTTAGAAACTAATCACCTCGGGGTATGGGCAACTTCCATTGGGCTAGTTCATCGCTGCGATCACAGATAGCTTTATATATAGATGATGGAATAAATAATTGTCAGTGTTTGCACTTGTAAAATTGCCCAGGCACCGCTGGTAATGACGCAGGGCCATGATGGATATATAATGAATGGCAAAAGTGGAAGCGTCAAAGAGTTTGTCAATAAAGTGCATATCAGCTGCAAATGCCTTATAATTAGCCATGCTCTGAAGCAAGCACTATAGATGGACCAGGGATCAATTGGTGGTTTGATCTATGGGTTTGTATTGACAGCTCAGACTGATTGCTGCTGACAACACCCTTACTGAGACATCTCTAAGATGATCCTTGTAGTAGCTTGTAGTGCAACAAGGAGCCTCACTGTGGCCAGCTCTATTGATGCTCTTAAATGCCCTATGCATGCTGTAGATGAATTGTTGATAGGAATTTGAGATGACATCTCCTCTGTCACAGAAAGCCTCGAATTTGCACCAATAACTCTGTGGATTATCTGCATTTACATGAATGAATTCAGAGTTCATTTGAATTGCTATCTGCTTGGCTATCTCTCCCTTTGAAGCAGCCACTTTTGCTCTTTTCAAGCTTTTCATGTTGTTAAATTTCTCCTCTAATCATGATTCTCAGGATACTCGATGAATTTTTCGAGATATGAACTTAGAATTTCACACGTTATATGACATTCAAGACCAATCAGATGTATATATATCTCTAGGATTGAGTTAAAATTTGCCATGCATATATGGCCTACAAGCTCCTCAGGCCTCTAGTCATCTGCAATAATCACCCTTCTACCATTCCTTGGGTTTTCGTTTTGAGGATTCGCTTTAGAAATGCTACTTTTTGCTTTTAGATATATGTAGACTCGTCTTGTATATGGGTAACTCTTCTATAGCTCTTTATAGTATTGATTCATTGGATGTTTTATATGTCATATATACCCAGGTGCTTGAGGACTGCTGGAATGGGTATATATGTTTGATATATGAAATGCCTATATTTATAAAGCTCAGATCTATGCAGTGCATCGTATCTTACAGATGCATATTCATATTTTTCATATAAACTCCCAGTCACATATAACATCATAGTTCTATTTTGTCGATTTGTATAAGTGCAATCAGTTCGAAGGCTCGAAGCCAAAGGCTTTACAATGGTGACCCCACAAGTTCTCTCCTTTTTTGCTGACCAGTAGGCCCTAAGAATGGATAAGCAGAAATAAGAAGGATATGAAATATGAATATTGTGAGTACATTTTCTCTAAGTGGGAACCCTTTATTTAGGTCATTATTGAAATTTAGTAAAAATGTCGTCATTGCCATGAAATGCTTGCTGAAGTATATCACGATAAAATGGATACAAATCTTTAGAAAACTCAAAACTGGCTTAACAATGTACATGTGTATTTCGTTTACTTAGGATTTCAGTATAATAAAGCGTTTGCTATTTATATATAAATGACTCAAAAAGATTCTAACAAATGAAACCTTTGACGTTTCTCAGTTGTAGCACAAACAAGGAAATAGAGAAGGGAGATTTTGTGACAACAAGCTCAAATTTACCTTGTAAATAGTCTACTTGTTATACTTACATTTCGGTAGACCCAGCAGGGTAAATATTATGTTGTAACTTTTGCTTACAAAGGATATTTAAAGTGTCTTCCTAATATCTTTGAAGTTTCCCTGATGTTGTACCAACAAAGAGAAAGGAAGAAAAGAGATCGTGTGACATTGTGGCAGCGTTTTCTTGGAATAAGGGCGGAACTTTACTTAATCTAGGCCAATCGTATAGACAGAGACCTACGCCCCTAGAATCTCACACTACACACTACTTATCCTATGGCATTTTGCATTCTTCTTTTCTATTAAAACTACACTATTGTGAATCAAATGCATGCTGAATCCTTACATGACATGACATGATTGTCTGAGTAAGCAGAATCAAATTGCTTACACAGCGATGTTAAAACACATCATCAGATTTTTTGTGATATTTTTTTGTGACAGAATTCAAAACTCAAGTTCTAAGAAATCTAGAGTCAGCTCATTTAGAATACCAGTCAAAATCTACTTTTTCCAAAATCTACTTTTCCATAATCTACTTTTCCTACCAAAATCTACTTTTTTTGAAAACCAAAATCTACTTCATTTTGCCAAAATCTACTTCTGCCAAAATCTCCTTTTTCCAAAATCTACTCTAGAAAAAAAAAGTTATTTAAACCTTAATTTAGTTAAATCTAGTTTTACATTACCTTTATATGTTCAAAATACTTAACTTTTCTTAAACTTATACAAAAATTAACATCTTTTTATGCTTAAAATAGTTTAAAATACACGCTAAAGACCAGGTTTGGGTTAAAATGCAGATAAACTCATTTAAATATGAATAAAATACAATTGAGCCAAAAGTAACTGAATACAAATACAATCCCATGCAATAAAGATAAGTTTGAATACAACACTGTTAAGTGACTCTAGTTTAACATTTTTTTGACAAGTAAATGACATTATTTGAATTTTTCATAATATCATTAGAAAGTTGCTTCTTTAAAATCCGTTGAAGTAAGTATGTTTTGATAATTATACAAACCCAATTGTGGTTTGAAATATTAAGGAATGTAGCATCTCATTCCTAAAATGATTGAAACGAATATTTTGCAAATACATCTCCAGGGCTTATTTGGCATGCCTATAGATCTGTTTTAAATATTACGGAATAAACCAAATAATTCCACTCAGTAGATTCTCTGGGTGATTAATTCTAGGTATAATAACGCATTTTAACTCATTAAAATGATTGTTTTTTGGCTTAAATGCCAAATTTGTAAGTAAATTCTGAAATGATTATGCTCTTTGAAATGATTCACGTTGTGTATTCACGTTTATTCTCCAATTTTAAAGAAACTTAATTAAATCAACAAACTACATGACTGACTAAATTATTTAAATGACTATACCTAAATAAGTAAAATGACTAAATAAATCATTGATTGAAGTGAACTGCTAGTCAAATAAATAGGTAAAACGGCGAAATACGAAATTAGTGAAACTGCTCATTGCACCCATTTTAGATTTGATTTACTCTTACTCTTGCTTAGTAAGTCAAAGACAATTTCAGTGTGAAAAACGATTCTGTTTACTTGAAATTTATTAGTTCAGATGAATTTATCATTTCATTATTTACTTGCAGTAAAATATCGAAATTTAAAAAAGATGTAAACTTTACAAGCAAATCGATATTACTTGAACCTTATGTGAATGCTATATGTCTAAGTAATTGCAATTTCTTAGAATATATACAACGCACTGCTAGTGTTTGAATTGCAATTAAGACAATGGCCAGTGTTTGAATTGCACTTAAGACACTGGCCATTGTTAGAACAGCAGTTAGCATTCAAATTCAAAATGGGTGACAGTTATGTCATGAAAATATCAGTTTATGGGCAAATATATTTAAATATACAGGTGAAAAAGCCTGATAAGTGAATTAAAGACAAATTTCGATTTATGACCCAGACTCCGATAAATTTTATTTCCAAAATATTTGAAGTAATGTCTCATTAGGAGTATAAAGTTTCAAAAGTTTAGGTACAAAAGACCTCAAAATATCAGTTTATGGGCAAATATATTTAAATATACAGGTGAAAAAGCCTGATAAGTGAATTAAAGACAAATTTCGATTTATGACCCAGACTCCAATAAATTTTATTTATAAAGTTTCAAAAGTTTAGGTACAAAAGACCTCTCAAAGATTAGAAATCGCTGCAGAGGCCAACCAAAAAATCCATATAAGTATAAAATTGCAATTCCTACTAACGTTTTTCGGTCAATTACCATAAAAAGTAATTGTGAAATACATGAAAGATTACTCACAATGTAATCATTCACGTAATTCATATTCTTGTATTTGCTCTTCTTATCCAGGAGCTCTGGTCTATTCCTTTAAGTTTTTAATGGATTATATATCACTAAGACATTATTTTATCAAAGTAATTAAATAAAAAATAAATAAATAATTTGAAGGAGATTTTGCCAAAGGTAGATTTTGGGAAAAGTAGATTTTTGTAAAATTAAGTAGATTTTGACGGAAAAAAGGAGATTTTGTCAAAAGTAGATTTTGTCAGACGTAGATTTTGGAGAAGTAGATTTAGGGAAAAGGAGATTTTGACTGGCCCCCCTCCTTTATGCATAATATACAAACGTCTTTATACTTTACACACATTTTTGTATCGATGTCTTAACCTACAAAAAAAAACTTATGTGTAAGTATTCTTAACAGAATATAGATTCAACAAGATTAGAAATATTTCTGGCGATATTTTTTGCGTGTGAAACGTCACCAAAGGTTGTGTACATCATCTTTAATGCAAAACTTGGCCTCAAAACCTTAATAAACATCCGATTTTAAAAATTTAAAAACCTGCATATATCAAGTAAACCCCCTCGAATTCAATGCTCTTATTAATTTTGCTCTATTTGCAATATTAACCTCGCTAAAACCTTTTCGGCGCATTGCGCTGCAATGGTGCAAAGTTCCATTGACCGCAGCAAACCAGTGGCAGATTCATGATTTTTTTTGTGGGGGGGGGGGGATTTTTCAAACAGGTGGTTTTACATATATATCAGAAGTTGTTTTTTTACAAATCCTTGGTTATGTATATATTTTCATGAAACAAGGGGAGGGGCTCTGGATTTTTTCTAAGGGTATTTATTTCATAGAAATGCCTACTTTAAGATATTAAAACCTTTTATTACATGCCAATACCCTCAGGTTCATGGTAAGATCGATACAGTACCCTTTTTTAAGGGTACTTTTCTTGTTTAAACAGGGGAATTGTCCTGTCATACTTTTGTAAAGCTTTCAACACGCTTTGGTAAATTTAAGTAATATTTAAGTAAAAGACCTTGAACGTCATCATGGGATTATGTATTTGTCGATAATTTTACCATTTCTCCTAAAGCATACAATTTTAAAATTTGCAAAACTATATCCACAAGTGCCAAACAATAATCACATAATTTGTTTCATATTCAGACAATTTTATTTGCATAATCTCATATTTGCTTACATAATTATTTGCATTGTAAAATATGACAAATCGACTTTTACATCTATAGTCTATCAGTTGATTATTGAATATTGTCAGATCTCATAACTTTCCACATAATCCAGTGTTGCCCAGACTGGCCAATCTGACCTCACAAGAAGTAGGGTCGACTGGGGCTCCCTGGACCACCCCTCCACGCCTTATTTACCCTGGCGGGACCCCTTAGTACCCTTCAGGGCCTTTCTAGTTTGACCTTTGACCCAAAATTACCCAAGATTGTCCTTGTGACCACCCTCAATCCCTACATGCACTCCATATTTATTGAATCAGATTCCAATATTTACAGATGTGAAGTACCAAGTTGGGGATTTTAGCACAGAACAAAAAGTTTGAAAGTTCCTTGACTTATTGATACATGGAGTAAGGATTCACTCTGGGGCCAGAAATAGCCCAGTCCAGCCAAATTACTGTGATATTTTGGCTGATGACCGTCTTTGACATCTAACTCCACTTTTCTGGTTGATTGCATCATCTGAAATAGGGTCTAAGAGCTCTGTGTAAGTTTATGATTTTCATAGATTTCATAGAATGGACAATGTTATGTATACATGTTACACAACAACCATGCACGTGGAATGTCAGCATTAATTTATAAATAATAGTAAATATGTTTGATTCGACTTCTGCCTTCCAATGAGAGAGGCTTAGGCCCTATATAAAAGTGAAGGTTTGGTGGACATGTGGGACTACCACCCTCAAAGGAATAACATGGAAGATTTCTTGTGCACAGAGAATGCAGCTGACTACCAGAGGAGCTTCATAGACTGCACATGTTTGGTGTTTTTAAAAGCAGAACGGTTTGCTTTAAAGCTGGATTGCACCACCTATAAATTACAGACAAGAAGTCACTGAAATTTTTCTTCTTTCTTCAAGGAGTTGAGTTGTAGTATTGATTTGTGACCTCTATACATTGAGAGCCTTGATTAGGAAACAGATACTCTGGTGGCAACAGGCACTAATCTACACCCTGGGACTAACTGTTTGCTCTATGCTGGAATTATGCAAGTAAGAACACATTCCACCAGTGTGGATGGGACAACAATGCAGCAATTGTTACATGTGTGTGCAGCATTGTTGCCAATACAGGGCAATATATTGGATAGGAGAACAACATGCATCCCTGGGTGGATAGGGTAATTCTCAGTGGTGGTTGTTGTGGCTATAGTGACGTTGTTAGTCATCGGGAAGACCCTCGTGGCCTATCAACAAGCTGGTACAATCACACAGCTATTGATCTGGCAGCCAGATCACTCAGATCGACAGCTCACTCACTAGCTCACTCAGACACTCATAAGCTCACCCACAAGCTCACTCGCGAGTCAACCACGTGGTGACAGAGGGACTCCGAGGGAGAGAGAGAAGAAATTAGGTCAGCACGTGATGAATGGAATGACGCGTTGCCCTTGACAACATTATGTGGGGCACAGCAAGGGCTGTCAAGAACCCTCGCCCTTATTGCATCATAAGAGCAGGAGGCCAGAAAACCCCAATGAAACTACTCCTTTTTGAGAGGCAGTATAACATTCCCTCGTTACACCAACCAGTGTATATTAGCTCCCTGGTGGGGAGACCCACTTTTAGAAATCTTAGATGGATATCTCAGATGTGAACCATTGGATGATGCGCTTAATCAGAACTCAGATTCGGTGTCAGTGCTCAGGCAAGTGAAAGACCTCCCTCTGGGCCAATGCTGGAGGGGAAATTGACTTGATTCCCTCTGCAATCTCAGTCAGCCTCTTTTCTTAGAACTGATCTATTCTATCTATCTATCTATCTATCTATCTATCTATCTATCTATCTATCTATCTATCTATCTATCTATCTATCCATCTATCCATCTATGTATGGATAAGCTCTGGCTGCATGGGCTATCTTGACCAAGGTTGGACAGCAGTTTCAATCATCCTTTGCCTGCAGTGATGGAAATGGGGGGGAGCTCGGGGGAGCTGAGCTCCCTTGACTGAAAAACAGGGGGAGCTGTACCCTGCTACAGCTCCCCAATGATCAGTGGTGAAATTTGAAATTACCATGCTACTTTTTCAGTCCTCATGGTATTTTTATCCAAAATTACACTCTGGTGGAAGAATTCTTGCCCTTTTGAATATTTGGAATGGCGAGCCGCTGCTGCACGGGCCGAGAGCTCCTCCGATGAAAATTTTCTGCCTCTTGTTCTATAATTAGCGTGCAAAGTGCATAAAAGCAGGACGTAAAGCCACAAACATCCACCCATCTATAACTTTTTATCTCGTAAACGGTGCCATATTTTGTAATGACCATATTTCTCAGGGACTTTGCTGATAGCATCTGAGATTTAGGAGCAAGTTTGTGGGGCCTGGGCAACATTTGCACTAATTTCGTGGCTGTTACACGATGAATCAAGAAAAATGGGGCAGGATCTTGCCGAAGCTAAACTATTCATTGCGGCCTAATCTTCATGACACATAGCATTAGTGGGGCTATAAAAATTGACCTGTGGCAGAATTAGCCGAATTAACCATGATGTATGTCCCTATGCATGTATCAAGGTCAGCTGGATTATCCAGTGCATGTTTAAGGATTAGCTAATCTGTCATGATCTATCTTACACTTCCACAAAGCTGTCATGAGTGGCTATAGATGCAGAAACAAGAAGTGGGGAATTAAATTGCATTTGTCAGTGTAGAATGGCTGCCGTGGATTAATTGCTCACCAGGGATGAAACTTATTCCTTTCTTTCAAATTGATGACGCCTCACTGCGCCAAACGATTTTGAATTTCTCAGGGATTGAGAAGAAAGAAGAGAAGAGAAGAAGTGCATTGTGGGAAAGGGGAATGCTAAGCTGGCAGAAATCTCAGTTGAGGAAATATGAGTGATTTCCTGAATGCTCTGAGTGATGCCACACCATTGTAATTCTCATTTATACAAGTCTTAATCAGATGACTTATATCCCTCCCTGTAACGCAGTCATATTCTTATATTCCCAATGTTATAAGCATGCATATGAATTGATGTGTAACTGCTATTCATTTCATCTGTTGTAGTGGTCATCTGTTTATTTTTGCCTTAATGAGACTTCTTGCAAATATAGTTTTTTATTTTCTAACCTCACAATATTGTGTATGTAACATTTAAAACATGCGAAATAAAGATGATATATATATAGTGAAAGAAAAAATTCAGAAAACTTGAGAAAATGTGTATTCAATATATACCAACTTGAAGTTCACATTATGCAATTAAGCCATACAGATCGAACTGCTAAGAATGAGTTCTTGCGAAAAGTGTCGTGGTTTTCAATACGGACATCATCTTGGCACCCAGAGCCATCAAATATGAGTTATTTTTTTCCCTTAAACAAGTTGGTGATGCAGGTCATGACCTTTTGACCCCAGCATTTGACCTCTGTCCTTTAATATCTGCAGACAATAATTTGATATCATGCAGGAAAATGAGTGTTTTTGTAGACTGGAGAGTGGGTCCGTGTGAGTGCATATAATATAATTAAAATACCAAAAGTGTGCTCTTTGGTACTTCGTGAATGCTTGTAAAAGCAGAATTAAAGGTGGATGTAATATTTTATTCAAAATGTCTGCAACATACTTTTTTTTTCTCACATTGCAATACATTTTGTTACACACATTTTGTTGTGCACAAGTATACGACTTGATACAGACTCCCATGTATCACAATTTCCTTATCTCGATACAGATCCCATGCATATTCATCATGCTTGGCATCACACATATATACATCTCATAGCATCCCATGGCACACAGCTCAGTTACAAAAGCCTTGCTGTTATTGATAAGTTATTGGTGTTGGCCATCAGGCACCTATAGCAGAACATCAAAAGCTTGTGATGTCAACACAGGTCAGCTATTCCTGAAAGGGTGCTGCCCTGGCCCTGTTAGGTCCTGTGGGCGCTTAGGGGGTGTGACCTCTGACCTTCCTAAAGGCCCTTAAAGTGCCCTCGTCCCATGGGCTAACAGGGGTGAGCAGGCATCCATACCCTTCATTGGTTGTGATGCTTCAATCATATAGGAATGATATTGGATTTTGCCATTCATCTGTCTTTCGATCTTCAATATTCTTCAGCAAAGTTATCTTTTCCAAGTTATCTTGTTCTTTGCTCTTTTCTGTTCTATCTTTATTATCTTCTTTTCTTCTCAACATCTTTTTCTCTTCTCCTCTCGTTTTCTCTTCTCCATTCACATTATTTTGTCTTCTTCTTCTCCTCTTCTCCTCTTCTCCTCTTCTTCTCTTCTCTTCTTCTTCTCTTCTCCTCTCCTTCTCTGCTCCTCTTCTTCTCTTCATCTCTTCTTCTTTTCTTCTTTTCTGTTCTACTCTCCTCTTCCCCCTCTTCTATTCTCCTCTTCTTCCCCTCTTCTCCCCTTATTCTCCTCTTCTCGTCTCTTCTATTCTCTTCTCTTCTATTATCTTCTCTTCTATTCTTCTCTTCTATTCTCCTCTTCTATTCTCCTCTTCTATTCTCCTCTTCTATTCTCCTCTTCTCTTCCTCTTCTCTTCCTCTTCTTTTCCTCTTATTTTCCTCTTCTTTTCCTTTGTTTGTCTGTCATTTTCATCATTTTCTTCTCTCTCGTGTCTTGATATGCTCTATGACTGACCACAGTGTCCATAAAACTGTAAGGGATCTCCGGCCTTATGAATATTGCAGAGAAATGAGCAGTGAAGCCCAGCAATTGTTACTCACAAATATCCGATATTTCACTATAATGCAAATTGTCCACACGATGTCCTGTGCATGCCTGCAAAAGAACCACTGTAGGCCTATAGTGTGTGGATATATGTTTTGATAGTTACAGACAAGTTCTGTCTGTTCGAAGGGAAAGTAGCGAGTATTTGATAAAGATTTTTATTTGTGATAGCTTCCTTCTGCTTGCCGTTGTTGTTCCTCATCGTGTCCTATTGGTATAGGTTGACGCCTGCCATTTGTATACACAGCACAATTGTTAATGGAAACTGTAAATATTATTCATTATAGGCCTATCTTTTGAATATATATGGTCAATAATAAATACTTTACTTCACTTACTCTACTGATTATAGGTTGCCATGAAGATGCATAAATACTGGAAGTAAAGGCCCGACCTGCATAATATGCGATCCACAAACGCAATACTATACTTGATCGTAACTTCATTGCAACAGTAACGAATATTTTGTAAGGGAAATTGTAACCCTCCCAACCAGGATATCACAGTAGATGGCAACCAGTGAATTATATATCTCTGCCATTCATACAGTAACTAAGTAGTTTGAATGGCGTGGAAATGAGTTGTGCTGATGCTGGTAGTTCCTTACATTGTATATTGTACATTTAGTTCACAAGTTGCACCGCGGATGGTACTCAGGACTACTTTCCAAAAATTATGTTTCTACTCATCGCTTCATTCCCTGATGTTTGACTGCAAAATGTTATTTATGTACATGGCTATAGCCTGGCGTCAGAGCTTTGTTTAAACTTGAGCCATAAATCGGCTGGCCAGTGTACTGAAATACTTCAAAAGTGTTTCCCAACTTTATTTTGCTGACATTTGAATTCCTGCACTAAGTTATCATGGCTGGTGAAGTACAGTTTTCATATTGTTTTTTCATGGGAGATGGAATTTTGTGTGACTCACTGATATGTTTATAAGTCATTAGTCAAGTTATAAAAGTTGACTCAAACCTCACCCCAGGATATATATGCCACCATAGAGCCAGGGCCGTTGCACCCATCTCCCCTGTTCAAGCAGCGAGGTAATCAGGAAAAGGTGTATACTATAATTACAGACAAATGACATATCGAGATTGATTTAAACCACTATGTTTTTATTCTTTTTAGTGAAATGTAAAAGACTCTTGATCTTTGTATATGTCCACCTGGGACATACAGCTGATGCTGCAATGACACAGATGTCATTAGACTGAGTTTGAACCTATAACCTTGAACGCATGAGTCCCTATAAATGCCCTGCTCACTCGGTCACATGTAGGCATATATACACTCGTAGCCTTGACAAGTAGGCCTATGGGATACAGTAGAACAGAATTTCTGCTCTTGAAATGTTTACAAAACACAGGAAAACACGAGATCACAAGAGATCACAAGACACGTGTGTGGAGCAGAAGAGGAAGACCCCAGTCAACTCAAACGGAAGATAAACACACAGGGAAGTGAATCGTACGAGGAGTGAGTGGCCATTGAGAAGAGTCAACAACTGCCACTTTACATTGTCCTATGTCTGCTTTGATTGCATGTAACAGCCATTCAAGCAGTTCTCTTCAAGTGTCTGGAGCATTAATTTGTCATTGCAAAAGTGGAAGTGTCCTTGATCCGCCCTGTTTGATTCCATCTTTTGTGTCTTCCCCCTCAAGTATGTGTATATATTATGTATGTTCGGCTTTGCTTTCTTATGCCTGTAGCCCTGAACTACGTTCTAATTCAGTTATCATCTCTTCTCATACTCGATTTCTCAATTTCAAGTCTTCTTCCCCAATTCACTTTCGTGCTCCTCCTTGTATAGTTTCTTTGCACAATATTGCGTTCTCCTCTTCTTATCTGGTTCTCATCTGTTCATTGCCTCATCACTGTATTGTACAATGTAAAATTTTGAAATTTTGAGTCAGCTTCAATGATTCAGTGATGTGGTTGCACCTTGGGAGCAACTGGTTACTTCAAGGTTGCACCATTCCTTTGAGCTAATATAGCTAATTGTTGTTTTAAGTTATACGATAATCTGTCCATTGTCATAACTTCAAACAACAAGACTATGTTAGCTCAAAGGAATTGTGCAACCATCTCACTCAATCTTTTTAGCTAACTCAAAATTAAAATTTTACGGTGTATCCTTAGCTACGGTCTGCTCTGCACTCCTTTGCTAGTCCATGGAATATTCTGCTCTCCTCTTCCACTTCGTCACCCCTGTTATCCTCTTCTAGCTTGATTATCTGTAGTGTCTTTGCCTGTACTCTGATTCTCTGCTCTCCTCTTTTCCTCTATTCTACACTCCTCTTGCTTTCTCCCCCTCTTTCTCCTCCCCTTCTTTTTTCATTTCGCCTCCTCTTTCTCCTCCTCTTTCTCTTCCTCTTTCTCCTCCTCTTTCTCAACTCAGACCTCTTTTGCCCTTCTCTCTATTCACTTGCTCTGCCTCTCTCTGCTCTATCTCACTGCTCTGACATTCTGCTCTACGTCTCTGCTCTGCCTCCCTCTGCTCCGCCTCTCTGCTCTGCCTCTCTTCTCTGCCTCTCTGCACTGCCTCTCTCTGCCATTCTGCTCTGCCTCTTTGCTCTACATCTCTGCACTGCCTCTCTGTTCTGCATCTCTGCTCTGCATCTCTGCTCTACATCTCTGCTCTGCCTCTTTGCTCTGAAACTGTGCCCTGCCTCTCTGTCCTGTCCCTCTACTCTGCCTCTCTGCTCTACAACTCTGTTCTGCATCTCTGCCTCTCTGCTCTGCCTCTCTGCTCTGCCTCTCTGCTCTGCCTCTCTGCTCTGCCTCTCTGTTCTGCATCTCTGCTTTGCTCTGCTCTGCGTGATCCCCTCTTTTTTCCCTCATTTGCTCTCCTCTCTCCTCTGATCCCTTGGCTGTTGTCCCCATTCACAAAGCATGCACCTCCCCAGGCCAATCTCTCCCAATTCGCCATATTTTGCAGATTAATTCAAATTGAATTGTCAACAAATATTGGCCCAATGATTTAATCGACTGGCTGATGGCCCCGAGGATTCCAGCTTTGAGGCATTTTAAAGACCACCTAAAAAAAGCCCCCAATCACAAAGAGTACAGCACATCCAGGCCTTATGAGAGCCATCCATTGATCTGACCAAGATAGTCCATTACTTATTTAAAAGCAGGCTTTAATCCTAATTGCTTTGCCTAACTATTTTGGCACCTCGTTTGGTTGGGCTCTGCTCGGCAAACAGACACACTCACTGCGGCAATTTCAAGAATTATATTAAAGGATAACAAAAAGCAAAAAGCCATTCCCATCATCCCAAGTGGATATATGACTCCCTTTCAATTTCAAAATTTTCACTACTATTCATCCATTAATGTTCTATTGTTGGGGAGAGTGTAAATAGCTAGTTTTTCTCATCGCACATTCTTGAAGAATGGTTCTTCGTGATGAATAGGAAATATCTGATGTGAAAAATTAGCTTTCAGCCATATATCTGTATAGTCATCCACTTTTTGCATCTGCCTGAAAACAATTTATTTGAGAGAATGTCGGATTTGTATGAAGAAAGAATTAATAATTGAATGCATCGACAAACATGTTGTCGCGAAATAAGAAGTTTTAAAAAAGAGATGTCCTGTTGATTTTATAAACATTCGTTTATACTGATCATGTTCAGTGAATTTGGGTGTTGAATTTTGGGTTCAGGGGTGGCTGCCTCCATACAGCAAGTCTATCTATCTATCCATCTATCTATCTATCTATCTATCTATCTATCTATCTATCTATCTATCTATCTATCTATCTATCTATCTATCTATCTATCTATCTATCTATCTATCTATCTGTCTATCTATCTGTCTATCCATAATTGAATCAGACATGCCACTGCAGCTTGATTGGCTCATGCGTGGGCTTGCCTTGTGCCAATGTTTTGCTTGTTTGAATGTGTAGACCTGTGTCTGTTGATTGATTGCTTGACTGATTATTTGGCTGGTTGCGGATGGCTTGATTGCATTTTTGGTTAGTAGCATGCTGCATTAGATAATGATTGTTGACAGCTGATCAGCCGTAACTAAGTGGGGCCTCTCAGGGGATACAGGAACAATCAACAAGAGTAATATAATGGGCGATTGCACAATTTTTCATCAAATGATCTAGTACTGTAAAACAGTAAACACCAGTATGAACATGAATTTTGTAGATTCCATTAGACTATTGCTATCATCCAAGTTACGCAGAAATTAGTTATTAAAAAATTCTGATACAATAACTTTATGCATGCAATGAAGTTTTATTCATGTTGCCGTTCCCATTCACTTTTGAAGAATTGGCCATAAGATTTGTTCTGACTGCAGATAACCAGTTTTTGGATAATTGAGAAAAAGACTCCTTCTGTCAATAAGTAACAGATATTTGAAGAATTGGCTGTAAGGCTTGTTCTGACAAGAGGTACAGTTTTTTGAGAACTACTCATTCTGGCGATTAGTAACTAATTTTTGATCTGTTTGGGCTTTATCTGATATTAGATTACAATTTTAGAATAACTGTTTTAAAAAATAGACTTAATAAAAGCTAGTTGTTCTGGCAAGCGATTACCAATTTTGAATAATTGGTATAGTATAGACTTCTTCAGTCTAGAGATAGCCTTTGTTTTTTTAAAGCGAAAGGACTACTTCTGAACAGACATAACAACCAATTTTTGAATGATTTGTCATTACACTGATTCTGACAATAAATAACCAATAGCCCAGATGTGTTTACCATGTACTTGACTGATTGCTTGGCTGATTGTTTGACTGCTTGATTGCCTATTTGCTTGTCGTTGTTTGTTTGTTGCTGCATTGGTTTCTTGCATTGGCCTCAGCAAGCGAATTGGCCTGCTTGACCCTTGGCCGGAAGTGGAATAATGCCTTGTCCTTGGCGAGAGCAGTCCTGGGCACATGGCCTTTTGTTATCCAATGAGCCATCCGCATTAAGCATCGCCACATCATGGCACCTTGCAGCACAAAGTGAGCACAATGTGAGCACAATGTGGGCACATGCACAATTGCTAGCGGATACATCATGGGGCAGAGCGAAGACTCCGCTGTCGCCCTTGGTCAAACCTTGTGGTCTTGCGGCTGGACCTCGCTACCGTTGTCGGGGCAGTTGCTAGGACCAGTCGCTAGGGCTGTAGGAGTCCTCACTTCCTGTGTTATGATGTATTGCGTTGGAAGGGCAAAGAATTGTTGAACAATGGCTGAACAATCACCGAACAGTTGCCAAACAATGGCTGAACAATCGCCACTGGAGGGCGCTTTTCCTGCCGCTGAGGAAATTGAGAACAGATTGTCACGATATATTCCATTTCCTGCTGATCAGCATTCGAAAGGATTTCACATTTACCTCTGTCCACCTCCAATCGGCAGTCACCATGTGTCAGCACCAGTTGCTAGGTCATGTGACCATCCGCTGGCTCATCACGTGATGACTTCCTACTGCCCTCGCTATTTTACGCCTTGTATTGTCTGTGTCAACTGACCGACTTCCCGTTAAGCTATTTACAGGCAAGCAACTTGCACACTCAGCACAAATGACCTTTCTTCAGATATTTGATACTTGGGTGTCATGACTACATCACGGTGACAAGTGCACTTCGGTTGTCGCACATTGCTATGAATCAGATGTTGCGGATGGCAGTCCTCATAATGAGATGTCTCAATATAATAGCCCTGGCTGCTGAATCTAAGAATTGGTTGATATATATACCACAGCAAGAAAAATTGCCTATTTTCAGATGGATTCATATGACTACATGTGGATGTTATTAGCTATGTTTGCAAATTGTGAATCAACAAAATGTAAACTGAACTTGAGTTTTTCAAAATGTGGTATTGTCCTGTTTATGTCATGCACCATACATTGATACCTGGACATTTGTTTTATCACCCCCCCCCCCCCTCCATTTCTATGAAACAATGGAACCTGCGGTGACTTCACATCAGATTGCATGCAAAACCTAATCACCTCTCCTTCCCTAACTGTAAGCTTTGATTTACCTTTCTGCTCTAAAAAGGTAGAACATGTAAACTAAATAATAGATAAATTCCTTTGATTTTGCTTCATTCAGAATTTTACGTAATTCAATCTAGGTTTTGATCTAGATTTCTTTGTTCCTTTTTACCGAAGAAATGCTGGTCTTGGTAGCTTATGTTGAAACTATAAATATCCCATCTGAGAGCAACTGCCCAAGTCAAGATTTGGGAATTTTATAGGTAATGGATTTAGAGAACCACAGATCAGTTTATTTGTCATCGGATATTTCCAATTATTGCTTTGCTGTTTCTGGATTTAATTGACAGTAATTGCAGCGTTATGTGTTTTATGTTGTTCGAGTTGCTTAATGTAATGATAGGATTAGCTGGGTCTGTGGAGGTAAATGCTGAGTTAAAATTCTGAATTAAAATTCTGAATTAAACCATTTTAATGTCAGGTTAAAAAGCCTAAAAAGGGGACAGAAATATGTCAATAAGCTATTCAATAATTGCGTGAATCTAATTTTATTATGATTATTTAGGTGTTTATAAATGCATTAAATTTTAAACTACATCTGCAGTTGCTGGATGTTGAAAACAATCTGGAAATTGGTCTTAATTGTTGGGTTCTATTGCATAATAACCCTTCCCACTTGCACCTTCAAATCTATTATGGCATTATGCTCTCCAAATGCAATTTGACATCTCAGATAAGGAGTTGTTTGCCTGCAGAATGCAGGTCTCTTTCCGAAAGTGAAATGTTGTGAAAATGAGCAATACGATTCTTGGAATGATAGCTGATGGGAAATATAATATTCTATTTAAAAGCTTAACTTTCATTTGGTCTCAGAGACTCAAAACTAGTTCAGTTCCCGGTAACACACATCACACATGACAACATGAGTTCTCTATGGATATCCCCCATGTCAATTACCTCAGTCAATTTGTTTTTAGTTTGAGAAGATGCAAAATTTTATTTATCATCTCTCAATGATGTTGGATGAAAATTTAGAGACTATAGATCAAGTCTAAAACGAGTGTATGACTTTATAGAAACGATTAAAATGAATAGTATACCTTATAAAGAAGGAAGAATATATGATGCTTGATCACATTTCACATTAAACTAGCCCTGCTTGTTCAAAAGCCAATGGTCACCAATAGTGGTCACTCTGCAGTCTGCAGTCCACTAGTTCTGTATAGAATAGGACATTCCTGGTTGTGCTAAAGTGTCAGAAAATCCTGGTGGGGAATCCCCTGAGGATGTTCACTTTACACTTTACTCTCTTGTTTTCCTTGCACTGGAGTTCTGTGTTAGGGCACCATATGTGACTTGATAACATGGCACATGAGGTGCAGAAGAAGGCACATGAAAAAGCACATGGGATGACACTTTGGGATGACCCGTCGTGTGCCTTGAATACAATGTGTAAGTCTCTGCATTAAACAGTTATACCTGCAGTTTATGGAAGTCATTTAGTAATTTACAAAGCAGAATTCTGCAGGAACACATTTGATATATGATTATTAAAGGTATATTGCTTGTTTTGACACAACACATGGCCGGCTGTTTGAAAACCAGATATTCCAGGACAAGACTAAGTAATAGTAATAGTAAGTATATCTATATGATAATAACAATAATATATTATGGAAGCTTATAAGATCAAGGGGAAATACTGATTTGACATTTATTAATGTCAGTTACTGACTACAGACATTTAGAGATGCACTCAAGTATGAATCCAGTCTGATGAAATGCTGTATAGGAAAGTTATATATTTAGGCAATTGAAAAGGCAAAAGGAGTTGTATGGTCTTTCAAACTCCTTCCTTTTTCCTTCTTTTAGATTTTGTCAACATAGTGCAACCGTTGGCCTGCCCTTTTGGGAGGATTTGGTGGTCCTTAAAAGGACCTATTAGTTGTTGATGTCCTAGACAGGACAGATCAGTCCTGAGAAGGACTTGGAAGTGTTGATGATAATCTTGTAGCAGTAGCCTAGAACTCTTCAAAGTCGCGGTACTCATACCCAGTGAGTGATTTCAACGCCATCTGCAGGTCATCGATGCGTTCACACTGCCTCCTGGCGTATTCGTAGTACATGTTCCTCACTCCTTCAATGGTGGACACTTGGAGTCTTCTGATGGACTTGATGGAGCGCCGATTTTCTCTCTCTGACCTCTGGTAGCGGACTATCAGGCCCTTGATTCTGTCATTCAGGATGAGGATCTGTTTCCTGGCCTTCCTGAACTGCTTGTCTGCTTGGAGGATCTTCCTGATGATGTCAATCTCTGAGAGGACAAATTCTGAAGCAAAATCAGCAGATGTAGACTCAGTCATTCCAGACATGGTGAATTCCAAAATTCCAGTGTGCAAAAGTGAGCTGATAGTAGACAGTCTTGTTCAGTTGGTGAAGAAGATATGACTGGTTGCTGGGTGCCCTGACTTATATACTCACAGCACCCTTCATTAACTCATCTTGATATCTTGATAATAGCTTGATTATGATCTCACCTGCCACTAACACATGTTCACGATCTTCCTGTCAGTGTCACACCTCAATTGCTATCGATAATTTTGATATCACCTTTGATTACGCAATCCACCCCTCCCTCAAAACAATAGGGGTAAACAATGCCCCCTGATAGCAGCAGACAGCAATCAACGAAGCCAGCGCTAATTGATAATTGATAACTGATAATTGATAATTGATAAGAGAAGAAGTGGGCTGGCAACTTCTTGGCACTGATTGACAAATTGATAAGTGAAGATACAGCTGTAATATCATGTTTCTATTATGCTGTTATAAACTTATCAGTGCCACATCAGTAGGAGGGGCCGTACATTATGACACTCTGAACAGTGACATATTGACGCACATGAAATTAAAATTATTAATTTGACATTAATTAATATGTCAATTACTGATATATGACGAAAAATACAAATTAATAACAATATCTAGTTCTGAATTTATTTATTTATTGAATATATTTGAAATGGGTGACACTTCAGCTCAGCTGTTTTTCAAGTGGCCCATGTATACAATAAAACAATTATATATATACATAAAACAACAATACATATCACAGGGAATAATAAGTAAAATAAATAGATAATAATTTACATTAAAAAGGGTAAAAACTATTAAAACAAAAATGAGAAAAAAATTAAACTAAACTAAAATATACTTCTTTAAGTTAAATTTAAAATCATTGACATCATGTCTTTTTAAAAACGATGGTAGCCCATTCCATAAAATCGCACCTGAGTACTTGAAAGACCGTTTAGCAAATTGACTAGAGCCTCTTGGCACATATACATTCATTTCATGACTTCTGGTACGTACTCCATTGACATCACAGTTCATAACAATTTCATCTACTAGATAATTAGGAGCCAGACCATGGATACATTTAAACATTAATATACAGGTAAAATAGTCACATCTCTTTCTTTATATGCATGAGGCTTTATTGATAGTTGCAGTCGCAGCTTTTCTTAAATTTAAATTACCTTTTCCATATATACAAAGGAAAGTTAAAATGTAATTTTAAAGAGTTTTTTTTTCTTGTTTTTTTTTTCAGATTTTTGTGTGAAATCTTGCTAGTGACGAAAACCAAATTTTTCCATTACTTTCAAAAATAAAATAGCAAGTTATCTTATTTTTATCTTACACTATTTAAATTCATTAGATTAGCGATCTTGCTTTTGAATACTGTGCACAGGCCCATTGCTGAAACTGATTGCTTTAGTGAACAATACAGGAGTCTAGACATGCGGACCTTTATTTCATTAATTCAGATGTGCTGTGCAGGAGAACAAGGCCTATTCATTAAGAATGCATTGTCAGGAAAAACCTGTTTGGCAGCAATTTACTCTCTAACAACCAGAATGGTGACCACTTAAAAAGCTTTTCTTTTCCCATTAACTTTTTAGCTCTGGCGCAAGACCTGACAGTCGGGATTAACTGCTGGCAGTTTCCATTTGGGGTTTTCATGAACTGAACTGCAAATTTGTGTGTGCGTATATTCTTGGTTGAAATTGCTATCTTTCATTTCCTTTATATACTGGGCTGCAATGTCTTTTAAGTTATGCAGTGTATAACGTAGGCCTATTAGCCAGTTGATCGGACTAGTGTGTGTAAGACAACCACCTAGAGGGTTTCTTAGAAAGGGATGAGTAATATATTGCTTATCTCAATAAATACACCCAGCAGAGAAAACTAATATAATAGGATGTTCCCCTCATTGGAGCTGAAAATTGCATTGTCTCTGGGGGCAAAAATATGCCAGCTGTCTGTTCACAAAAATCTGTCCTTGCCTGTTTATTTTTAGCTCTCCTTTCACCCACTTCTTAAGCTAAACTGGGAAATCCATTCACAACAATACTAAATAAAGCACAGAATAAAGCCCCTTCAGGAAAGTGTGCAGCTTTTATAGACACCCTCTAATTGGGTTAGTTGCTGTGGATATTTTCAGATATCCGGATCCATTTTGGTCAAAACATTTCTTCTATGATTTGTGATTCACTGTGTAAAATGACAGGGGAGCTCAAGTTACTGTGAAGAAAGAGACATAGGCCTAATTACTTGAATTCTCTTTTACGTCAAGAGATGTGAATATGTCGGTGAATGAGTCATTTCACTCAAGGTGATAGTGACTCACCAGTAATGTGACCTGTTGATCACCCATTTAGATCATTTCTATATTTGCAGATTGGCAGTTCACTGGAAAAAAGTATTTTCAATTTGCAAACTGGCTTTGCCACATCATTGACACTTTTCGGTTGGTCTCCTGATCTTCTTATTTGATGAAGTACCTTAAGTCAATTAATTATAGATTGTTTATTGCAACCTATGCTGCTGGATATGATGAGCACTGAATCAACTGATTATTGATTAACCATAACTGACACAAACAAAACATTTTTGAGCCAGTGACATCACACAACCAAGTTGAAAGTGAATTTTGAAAGTGTTTGGACCGCCAATCTGCAAACAGCTACAGAGCTGCAGTGACACCACTGCCATGGCTACTCAACCAAAATTAACTGCCTTGTCTGCAATGCAACAGCATATTTCTGTTGAAGCTCAGAAACAGTTTTTAGCGTTTCGTTGCTGTTGAAAGCTACAATATTTTATTTACCCTGAACAAGAAAGGAATAGTTCAGTTGATATCTTAGATACTGGATTGATAAATACATGTATTATATAGATAGTGGATGGTGAGGAGACCAATATTGAGTTTTATTGGCCGAAGCAGTAATATTGGTCAAGGCCGTAGGCCGAGACCAATATTACCTGCTAAGGCCAATAAAACTCAATATTGGTCGACTCAACATCTACTATTTGTTATATTCTGCACCAAAATTTTCAGACTTAAACATATTTTTAAAATAGTGGTTTTTCTAAAGATACCGATTTTTTAAATAGGCCTATATAATATACTTATTTTTTCCCATTATTTACAATGAGCATATTTATAAAATGATAGATTGACATTTCAAGAAGTTAGATTTCCTCCTACCCAGGCCTTCCCTTAAGTAATAGGCAATTAAGTACATTGTTGCTGCTAAGAGCATAGGGGCACACCAATATCACTCTCCATACACCAATAACACTTTTAAGACACCAATATCATTATTTATTGGTGTGTCATGTGACTGATCTCTTGCTACATGATTGGCCTTAAAATTTTGATGCAGAATATTACAATTTACAAGTAGGCAGTTTTTTTTTCAAAAATGTCGACTCTTCCATGGGAATTCAGAACACAGGTTTGTATGGTAGGTATACCATTGGCTGGAAGGCTACAACATTTATCATTGAGGTGAGCTCCGTTCTTCTCGTTTGTGACATATCGAGATGACTTCAAGCTGCAGTCTCATTCTATTTATAAACAAGCTGTCATGTCATTGTCTTTGACAGCTCTGGCCTCTTGAGTCGCTGAGCCAAAGATGACAGCTCAACAGTAATCACAACCACCGTCAAACAGAGCTGTAATATTATGGACAAGTTGTTGCAGAGTAGCAGGCTACAGTAAAAACACCAGTCCTGTTGTTACTAACTTGCTATTTAAATTTAAGCAGGCAAACCACTCAAAGTGGATAAATTAGTAAAATAATTCGTATCAAAGTGTCGCTGAAAAATATGTGGCCCGCTTTAGAATTTAGTGTCAGTGAATTTTTGAATTTTGGATTTTGATGTACGGTAGTTGGTTTAGCTAAGTACTGCTACTAGATTCAGAAAACTGGGTGATGTTGCCTGAATCTACACCAGGGCGCAGATTTGTCAACTTTACCGAAAATGCTTGACAATTTCTGGTGAACTGAAATGGTGTTAGGCTCATAATCACAATCCCTTGCATGTGAACTACTCTGATGATGAATTCGTCTTTTGCTTATGAAGACGTAAAAACTGGAAATTGTAATGAAGGACTTGAAGAATTCCTATTCCATATGTGCATGTTGATTAAACTTTATACACTTGTCAACCTTGATTAGCCTCAGGGCTCTGGGCTCAATGTTGTTTTGGTTTTTCTTCTGTAAAATAAGGGATTGCGGTCTTAGACATTTATGGGAAGCTGCAATGCTAATTCTGTAGCATATGCATATTTGCCAAGTTATATATATATATATATATATATATACAGATTTACATGAAAAATAACTTGACATAACATCATAAGATGAGTTGCAGTATTTAATTACATATATGGTGTTTTATTTCATTGTGGCAATGCTTGAGTTAATGATAATTATTGAAGCGAATATTTATTTTGACAACATGGAAGTAAAATGAATCCATTGTAATTTTTTGGGTTACACATGTGCATAATATAGTTTGCGTGTACCTTTGAGAACTTGAGACATGTTTTCGCATTGTTCATAATCCGAAAATGTTTTTTCGCTGTCTCAAACATAACTTATTAGCACTCTTTTAACGAAGGAAGAGAAAATACCATCTGGGTGTATTATTAGGCAGCAGATTGTCCCAAAATATATGAATCTGAGAATGAGTAAGCATATGTGGGTGTGTGCCAAGGGACCTTATTAGTTCCTATAATATCATTGTGAGAATCGTGTGTGGCTGAACAGATGCACCCTCCTAGCCCCAGGGCTCTGCCCAATACCATTGGATCATCTGTTGTGACCTTTGACATAGTTTTGATCATTGCTAACCTTTGACCTACATTTCTCTAACAAAACACCAGGAGATTCAAAGTGTGCTGATGTTAACCTTGTGATCCATGACCTAATTTACAACTTTTACTTTTGCAAACAACAATATTAATGCAGCATAGAATACATTACAGCCAGGGAAATTAAAATGATTACCACTACATCATCAGGAGATGTCAGCGAATAATTTCACACTCTGACCAGTGATGTCAAAAGTCTCTCGATTATATAAATTGACATCTTGTTTCATACAAGATAAAATTAGAACCTTGAGCACATCAGTGTTATTTTTGTACAGCAGAATATGATCGCTCGTCCTTCCCTGGCCTTTACTTGTGAGAGCCATTTCTGACGGAATACAAGAATTTAGTGTGACGCTTTGGAATTCAGCGTTGTTAAATTATTTTATATTCATTTTTGCCCTTTGCGTGATACATGAAAATCATGTCACCATACCATTTCTCTGTCAACTGGAATTTGTGTGTATATGACCATATTTCGCATGCCAACATTGACTTTCATGCATACGTTACCTCATGCTCAGGGCAGCAGCCTCGCTTGACCCCAATATCAGGTGCATCCGACCTAATTTTTGTGATTTACCCTTGAGTTGCATGGAGGAGACAGCAGCATGTAGTCCTGGACTAAGTGTCTTTAGTGTTCTCTTGATGACCTCTGATCTAATTATGCCCACTTGAGCGCCACCTTTGTTGCTGAATACCATATTAGGACACGTGACCTTGACCCCGGGTCGCCTTGATTGGAAGATGAAACAGGAGGTTGACCTAGATATTAAATGTACATATATGTGTTTCGCTTGTAGTACATGTAGTAGGCAAAGTATATTTGGTGATCATTGTATATCTAATATAATAATTTCGTCATAGAGTTATCAACCATTTTCTTCATTTAGGAAGGTGTTACTATATTCTCGCTATCTGGGAGCTAGTCTTCTTCCTTTTTGCAGGATTTTTTCCGGAACAGTTTCTTTAAAAGTGTGGTGCAGACCTGGGTTAATTGCTACGGCTGCCAGCAAAGGGACTGTGACTTTTTTCTCTCATCCTTCCATGCCAGATTCCACATGCATCTCATTGTTTAACCCTGCAACAAGGCAAGTTCAAAAAGGTTGACAAAATGTGGAAACAGGAAAAACATAATGATATATAAATATCAAAAGATATTCTTACTGCCCCTGGATGACCTTACTTGACCTAGAAATTGTCCTTCTTCTTAGAGTAATCCTGCTGGCAGTAATCTCGTTATCCTGACACCCAGAGAAAGGCAAAGGCTTCTATCTTCTTTGTCTTCTTAATGTTCTCAGCCACCTCCTCCGCCACAACTGACTTGTCCTTTTATGCCATGATCAAAGTATCATCCTGTGGTTTTCATTCTTGGGAATTCTGCTAATATCATATATCATATATCATATTTTGTACTGAAGCATTCATTCACGATGGTAGAAAAATGTATGTTAGGACAGTGCTTGTTGATCAAGTGTGTGTATATTTGCAAAAAGAATTAAGAAAAATATATTATGAGCTGTATTGTCTAAAATTCTGCCTAAAATTGCTATATTATATTTAACGATATGTAATACCTACAATGTTCTGACATGTTATACCTACAATGTTCTGAACCAAATTTCACAACAGGAAAGGGCAGACCTCTGAACTGAACAATTGAAAGAAAAAAGGAATAACAAAAAATGAAGCATCTTTCAAGTGATATAGAATAACAAAAATTACATAATATCAATTACTACAAGCAGTTATCTTGACATTCAACATTTTGCCTTATTGACATTGAGTGACATATGCTGAAAGAAATGAATTTGAGATGATATTTTGTGCATTCTAAAGGTTACATAGACGTCTCGATTTCATCAAACATATTCTGATATTTTGTGGCTTGTAAGATGAGTGATGTTACATACTTGGATATCTGCTACAAAAATTCCAAACATAAGGTGTTTTTCGTTCGCCTCTATATTTGTCAAGCCGAATGGGTTTGAAGTATTAGTTCTACCTCATATGAAAGAATATTATCTTTATATATTCAAGAGAATATAAGAAGAAAAACACAAGACTCCATGGAAATCAAAATTTAAGTTTTGTCTTTTATTTTCCATGTTCAAACAGCATACTGGATTTTCCACATCTTTGGCTGTTACCAATGTCTGTCTGATTATTTCCTTTGACTTCAGTTATCCTCCTGTCATGTGCAATTTTTTGTGCATGTTTGTAAACCTTGATTTTTGTGACATTTTGTCTCAGTATCAGGATTATCTCTTTTTGCAAAGCAGTTTTGCACATCTTCGGCAGTAACTGACTTCCTGTTCCTGGCACTGCCTAGTTGACTTCATATACAAAATTTTTAAAATTCCTACAGTTTCGTATCAGGTGCTTCTGAATGATGCCTGTTGGTTTCCTCTAGCGTTCATGGTACAGCCATACAAAGTCAACAGACCCACACTGTCGAATGGTGAATAATTTTCTGAATGTATACAGTGACTGATGCAAAAAGATGATTAGTCAAAGTTTTAAATCTGGCCAAATCAGTGTTTTCACATAGCCAAGTTGAACTTTGATTTTCCTTAAATACCATTATTTGTAGAAACGCTCCCAAGTTCTGGAAATGTCAGGTAGTGATAATAATTTATACGATTCTCTTGGTGCTGTTATGTTGTGATCAAATATATAATCCAACAGAATTGCTGAATAAAATGCCAGATAGATCATTCAATTCCAGTGATGGATACACAAATACATATATCAGACAAGCAGTATATACAATATGCACACAGCAATACATTTCCAGGTGTAAATATACTTGGTAGCAGTGGGAGGCCTATCAGATGGCATGTTACATATTGTACATACATACAACATGGCATGTGATATGTTAGCTTTCAATCTGTTGCACAGGTCAGTAGTGGCTTATAGTTGTTGGGTGGTGCCATTTGTTCCCTGGGCAAGACCCCGTGTAATCTAATGGGAAGGGGAGGGGAAGGGTGTGAGTGGCAATCGAAGAGGCGAATTGCAGGGGCGAAATGGCCTGGTCGAAATGGACCGGGGGCATTCTGACTGTTGCCTGACAGTATGGATGATGTATGGCTGCAGAGGGTGGTCAGTCCACCTGGGCAGTTGAGAGCTACACTCTAAAAATTTTCAGACAAAATTGGTTTTTTAGATTCAAAATGGTTTTTTGAAAAACCAAATTTCAATGCAAAAAACCAACATGGATTTTTTTAAAAATCCATGTTGGTTTTGCATTGAAATTTGGTTTTTCAAAAAACCATTTTGAATCTAAAAAGTCAATTTTGTCCCGACATTTTTTAGAGTGTACTCTCTGGCTCTCTGGTGCTATACTTTCCTTTGACGCTGGCTCTTTGAGGGGCCATTTTCCTTATAGACCCCAGGGGTCCAGCTGAGTTATACTGGCGCTGAACTTCTTCAGGTTAATTCCAAGTCAATATACAAACCCATCGGTGTTAATGTTGGCAATAATAGTGCCATTATGGTTCATCAATGACTTGGATTGAATGACTTGGGTTGAAAATCGCTTTCAGTTTGTAACAAAGCCGTATCTAGTGTGGTGGTTCCTTTTCTCGTTTACCCATACGACCAACGTGTCATATTTGTATACGAGAGGAGCCACTAAGAAACATATTATTATTATACAAGGGGACGCCAATTTAATGTCTCATCCAAATAATATCCAGCTTGGATTTTACTCATGAAGGTCCACTGAAAATTTCGGGTTATCCAACCGGGGTTCGAAGCCATTGCAGCAAAGACCTTCAGTGGAGTAGGCAGGAACCTTTTAAACCACTCAGTCACTAAGCTGACTGTAACATGAGTATTAACAGTTCTATACTTTTCTTAGTGGTTGTCATTGATTGTCGTAACAGTTGGGTTAGGTCACCATGTGCCCAGAAGTTGACAAAATAAAGTTTTAGGAAAAGCTCAGATATTCCATATTTATCATTAAACTGTTTCCACAAATCATGATTATATGCATACTGCATAAAAGATTCATATACATTACATATCTGCAGCTCACTCTAAAAAAATTCAGACAAAATTGGTTTTTTAGATTCAAAATGGTTTTTTGAAAAACCAAATTTCAATGCAAAAAACCAACATGGATTTTTTTAAAAATCCATGTTGGTTTTGCATTGAAATTTGGTTTTTCAAAAAACCATTTTGAATCTAAAAAACCAATTTTGTCCCGAAATTTTTTAGAGTGCTCTGCTGCCTTTATTGGAAAGGCTGACTTTGTCACATAAAGCCTGCTAGCCAAGTAGTGCATGTCAGATTGATACTATATATGATTGTACTCAGAACACAATTATTGTCACAATACACTCAATATATATATAGTATTTATTGCGTACTAAAATGCGTAATCACATAAGTACAGAAAATGGAGTTCTATCTAAAATCTAAAATCTAAAATAAGGATATAATATCATTTTAAAATGTAGAAATAAAGTCTCTTAGTATAGTCAGTTCGTTTTTGTCAAAATTTGAAATATGCATAGTCCCTTCGAGGCATTCAGTGAGATCTGTCACTGCCATTGCACGACATCTGTCCTCCGATCTGTCATCTGGCTGTTTATTGCCACTGTGGACACTGTTTCTGGCAATTATACCGCCGTACATATCACTTGCTTTGGCAAGAAATTGCATTTTGATATTTCCATTTTTTCGGGCAATCCTTGTGGCATTCAATGCCCGGGAAGCTATTTGCTCTTCTGGTCCGTTTGACCTCATGAGTAAAGGGAGAAGTCTTGATCGTGCAGTGTTAGGTAAGTTCCAGAGTTTTCGACATCCCTTTCTCCAAGTCACATAAAACTGCTCGTTATCCTTTGAGTCAGCAAGCCATGTCTCACACCCATAGAAGTGACAGGCTTGCGAGTTAAATACTTTGGAACATATTCCATGAGGGACTCCTGTGTACAGCGATATAATCGCATTTGTTCGACCAATAAAATCACATTTTTTCTGCTGAATATCCTCTTTGGGATTTTGAACATTTGTAATCCAATTTCCTAAGTGCTTTACTTTATCTGTCCAAGTTATCTTTTGTCCATTTAAGCTCACATGAATATCCGGTAAATCTGTAGTTCTGCCAAATCTAATCCCAATAGTCTTTTTTGCATTAAAATGTAGGTTGTGTTCCTTACCAAATGCTTCACACACACTAATCATGGTCTTCAAGGATGCAATTGTAGGAGCAAGTAAAGTCAGGTCATCTGCATAACATAATGCACCAATGAATTCATGTCCAACATGACATCCATAGTCTGCTTCCTGTAATCTATGTAAAAGTTCATCCATATAGATGGTGAATAAGACGGGTGAGAGAACACCCCCTTGTCGAACTCCATTGGACACACTGAATGTGTCACTAAAGTGACCAGACCACGTTGTTCTTACCGCTTGACGTCGGTACATATCACATAGTAATCGTAGTACTGTGTAGGGTATGCCCCTTTTCTCTAACATTCCAAACAATTTCTCTAAGTCTACAAGGTCAAATGCTTTCGATGCATCTAGTAATAAACAATAAACCTCTCCATTTCGTCTGGTGTAATAATTGACTGTCTCTTTAAGGGCCATTGTGCACAAAGCAGTTGAATGATCCTTCTTAAATCCGAATTGGAGGTCACTTGTAGAAAGTTGTTCATTGTACTGCAACAGTATTATCCAATCAACTACTTTATTTATAGAGGAGTTCAAACAAATACCTCTGTAGTTGTCACTATGGCACAGGCTCTTACTCAAGTCTTTTGGCACAAAACTGACAGTGGAGAGTAGTAATTCCTTGGCATAATGTCCATGTACAAGCATACATGATATAAGAGATGTAAGACAACTAATCCAAATAGGTGGTGCATTGATAATCAAACTGGACACCAATCCTTTGCTTCCATCACCCTTTTCCGGCTTCAGCATGCTAACAGCTTTTTGCACTAAATCAAAGGATACATTACTGTCATTTGAGGAATCACATTTAATCCGATCATGGAAGCTGCTGTATAACTTTCCCATGTCCAGCGGAATGCTGTTTTAAATGGCTTCACTCTTGTTTCTAAAGAGTTCTGCAATATCTTTTGCATCTTTCACACCATCAACACTTCCTGGTAACTTGTTTTTCTGGCCCTTCAGTCTGTTGATCTCCTTCCATAGATCTCTGGTGTTATTCATTGAGATCTGCTCTGCCATGCGTTCCATTCTACGTTCGTTGTCATGCCTTTTTGCTTGGCGGATAGCATAGTGGTAATCCCTACGCGATTTTCTGTATACCTCTAGTGTGGTTCCATTGTCTGGTTTGCCACATTCCTTCCAAATCTTTCCCCAGAGATTTGCCTTGTCTTTTAATGGCTTAATAGTCTCTTTCCAATATGGAATAACGCGCTTTTCCCTGACTTTTGGGAGAGTCAAATCAGCAGCTTTAATACAAAGGTCCGTCAATTCTGTACAAAATCTATCAATCCCAATTTGATGAGCAGGATCATCACATTTGTTGTCCTCACATAAGAAATAATCCAATTCAGTGCGCGATAAATATTCTTCTGTCAGACAAGAGAGGACAGATTTGTAATCAGCATAGGATTTGACTTTATGCCATGCAATCCGTTCTATTCCATTTGTTTGCTCTAGACAGTTGTATGATTCAATGCAAACAGAGCTTACCTCAAGCACAATTGGCAAGTGACCAGTATCACAATGCATGGCTGTATAGTCTAGCACATGAGATCTTGATTCAATTTGCGAAGTAAGAAAATGGTCTATACATGACCTATGTCCATTGTACGACTTAAATGTATATATCCCAGACCCTGCACAATTGTCCCATGAATAGGATAAATGGCATCTATCAATAAACGCTTGTAGATGTCTTGTTTGAGCTGTAGTTCTACTGAAGTCTGTATTGAAATCACCACCAATGATTAATGCATCATGATGCCTTCCATTTATCAATTGTTCAAGATCATCAATGCATGATTCAAACTCCATAGAGGGCACTGTAGAGGCTCTGGTATCAACAGGAAGATAAACATTAACTATCAGAATTTTACGATTATTGGTAATCAGATCAATTGCTTGAATACGGTCTGACAGAACATTTAAGGAGTTAATTGAAGATGCAATACTGCGTTTCCACAGGAGAGCCAGGCCACCAAATGGTCGACCTTGAAGGATAACAGTGTCATGTACACTTGATTTACCATTGCTTAAATAATCCGAGTGAATATGACTAAGTCTATGCATGGTTTTCTTAAGTAACCATGTTTCCTGTAACATCATAATGTCATACTGTTCCTCATCAAGTAAGTCATGCAGACATTGGCTAGTTTCATCACTCAGTCCTGTGCAGTTATAAGATGCAACAGACAGTCCATTGGATCCAGCCATTAGCATTACTGGTTTTCATGTTCTATCCACTCACGGCATTTAATTCCCGTTGGCCAGAATTCTGCAGACATTACTGTCTCAAACTTATCAGCTGGAATCATAATCCTGAAAGATCAATACCCATGATACAACCAGCTGAGACCCCTGCTTGCAAATCCTATATCTTCTTCTTCATGATTTTGTTGTCCAAATCTGGTCATCCTGAAAACAATGCCCAAGCAACCCACTATTGCTGTATTGTTTTGCAAAGAGGCCTAATAGGGCCTGGATACCAGTGTTCCAGGATGTACAATAATATAAGCAGTGGCATGCAATCGTGGGCAGGAAGGAGGACACGCAATATTCACCTAATATCACCCATTCCTGTCACGAGTTGACAAGCTATGAATAAGTAACTGTAAAGCAATTGAGGCGTCAAACAATACCTTTTCGTGTTAGGGGAATCATTGTGGTTTATGGAAGAGGTTTCTGTCACTGCGACTGGTAAATCTTCTTCCCATCTTTGAAGATGATATTTTGTCACTTGCAATCTCACTTGACTTTTCACTCTCATTTCTTTTTTCCAACTTTCACTCTTGATTCATATGGTTTCCTTATACTGGTATGTTGTGGACTATAGCACTGCAGCTTAATTTCTGAATAAATGCCAGATACATCATTCAATTCCAATAACAAATACACTGACTCATCACACATGCTGATTTTGGAACAAAGTGTTTTGGACAGTGTCCTGGCAAAATTATGTTAGGAATCTCCAGCCCTCCTTTCTTTCCCTATTTAATACTTTTCTCCTTCCCCTTTCCTTCCTTTTCCCTTCCATTCCTTCTTCTTCCTTGCTTCTTTTCCTGCTCATCTTTTTCCCCATTATCTCCCGCCCACCTATTCACCTAGCATTTGTGGCCTGGACTAGCAACCATGATGATGCGCTTTGCACTGATCCCTTCGTAACTAGGGACGCTATCTGTCACGACCTACATACGTGATCGCACAGGAAGTACGCCTAGTCGTCTTTTGTCACTTGTCGCTGGTTCCATATTGAGCAAAGGGCTTCTTTTGCTTTCTGTTGATGTTTGCCATTCAGTGAGTCACTTTGGTATCGTGTGGTTGTGTTTTAATCATTCCGAAGTGTTCAGTTGGGTTGAATTGTGGATGTAAATGGTCATCACATAATAATCTGAGAATACAGGACAAATAATGTAACGTCATTAAACATTAACACAGACAGTTACACTATATTTTCAATTATTTGAAAGCACTTTGAATAATCAGAGGTTATGTTTAGTATCATTCTATAGGCTATCTACAATAACATCCACAATGACTGCCTTTTAGAAAGCGGTTACTTTGCAGACAAAACGGATGTTTGTCTAATAGACTCGTTCTTGAAACAGACGTTAGATATTCATTAAGATGGAAATGCCAACAGCTTAAGTTACTAATTGCTACTGATCGACAGGAAAACGTAATTTGTGTTCTTTGAATGTGGTTGTCAGCATTTTGTAGTTAAGCAGGATTGTTGAGGAATGACTGGAGAAATGGCTGGAGGAGGATGCAGTTTGTGTGCTTTGTTGGACCCCAGAGAATGTGTAGTAGTGGGAATGGAGAGACTAGGGATGTCATTTAGCTAGAAGAGTGCAGGAACAAGACAAGCCTGTCTGTTCCTTTTCTTTATGTGCCCATCCGCACTGGCTCTTCGCTCTCCTCCCAGCTTTTCCTTGTGGTTTTTCTCGCTACTCTCTTCAGCGGCTCTGTCTCCGTCAGTCTGTTAATCAACCTCTTGATGCGCCATCCGCATTTCTGCAATACGTTCGTGTGAATCGTAATCTGCAGACCGCTCGTTGGACCGTCTGATCAGCCGACTAACTGGATGCGTCGCTTTGCAGTAACTTCACACTTGGCCAGCAAGAGGCTTTAAGGACGATCAATCGGGAAGACCCGATGCGGAGGGATCCCCTCAAAGTGATAATGATGACGCCATTGTGCTGATTGATGGCAGGCACCCCCTGACGTCACCGCCGTGTCTTTTAGGGGCCGTTTCCGACCTGTGCAGGAGAGTTAGTAAATACCTCCTTTCCTGCGGCAAAAAAAAGAACAGACGCCCTGAGATCGTTCAGCCGATGTTGCCAATGGCGTAATGGCCCGTTTTGCAGCCAGCAGCCCCAACATGCGAGCAAAAAACTCATCCCGAAAAAAATGTGATTGACGAGCGAGTAATCAAACACCAATTTAAGTCGATTTGTCTGACATCAAATGCACGATTAAGCAATCAAACTTGAATCGGTCATTTAGGGGGAAAATGATGTGATGAGTAACATGCTCCTCCATGCTGATCTGCCTTGAAGTGCCCCCCCCCCCCTTTTTAAGAAGGGCAAGCTTTAAAATTCCCATGTGTGAGCTGGCCATCTCTCATTCTGGCACTTGACTGCTCCCGCCACTTGACTGGCCTTTCAGGTTCTTCTCCAAGTTGTTACTCCGGCAGATAAGAGTCAACTTTAAGCCGAGTAAACATTGGGCAGGCGATGAGCGGAGCACGTGCGGAGAACTATTCCGAAATAAGTTTTACGCAGAATTTATCTGAAGTGGAGTATTTTAAGCTTTTAATCTCTTTCCCAGTTCCTCAGCCATATGTAATTTAAGTTAGCGGATGCAGTTTATTATGCATGGAAAAAGTTTTAAGAATATAATTATAGGATTTGTCTTGAGAAACTCCCTCCTACAACAACAAAATTGCTATATTTTGAAATATGGATTAAATTCCTTATGCAGATTACGTTTCATAATACTTGTTTGAATCCTGATTACCACTCTTGCCTGTCATAATGGTTCAGAAATAACGGCTATACAGGCCAAATTTATGCTGTAGATATTTCTAATGTTTGTAAAGAAATTTGTATGATATTGTGATCCACTGACAAGACTTGGACAAGTACCCTCCCCATGAGCAACCTCCCTGCACTGTAAGAACCTTACTGTAGAAAACTACAGTAACTACCGGCAGACCCACTTGCCGGCAACTACTGTAGTTTTTTACAGCAACAAAAATCACTACTGTAATTCTGCTGTGCGGTACTTACTGTAAAAACTACAGCAATCAATATATCTTACTGTAGTTTGAAAACGGCATCTTACCGTAGTTTTTACAGTAATAGATTTTCATACTGTATAAGCATTACGGTAAATTACTGTAGTTTTTACAGGAAGGGGATCTTGTACTGCAGTTTTAACTACAGCTGATTATTGTAGTTTTTACAGTAAGATTTTTCTATACTGTAGTTCTTTTGGGGTGTGTGATATTACTGGGACCACTTTATTCAAATGCAGGGACAATTTTATTTAAACAAGATAATTGGTGAAACATGTCCATAAACAGAATGACCAATGAAATTGATGAGATGCTAAAATGGAAACAGTAGTTAAAGTAGAAGAAATTCCATAATTTTGAACAGCATTTCAGGCTTCAGTAAAATATCCTGTAACTGGTCCTTTGGACTCCTGAAAAAGAAGAAAATCATTAGAGTTGATGAAGCATTTCAAGTAATAAAGAATCAGTTAATTGAATGTTTCATGAACACACTTAGTTTATTCAACACACTTACCCAGTCAATGTTTACTCAACTCCACTGCTAAAACAAGAAATAAACATGGAGCCACAGAACAGTGCCACCTCTTCCTTTGAATTACTGTCCAAGAATGACTCTAATACAATTGTCTAATACTGCCAGTAAATTCAGTTTATGTAACTGGGTCACAGTTCTGCGTCAGTGATTTCCCTCTAATTACCCCTCTAATTACCCCTTAATTGATGCCATACTCATATAATATGCATGCAAAGTGACACCTTGTGGTATTCCTGAGAAATTACTACTAGTATACAATTGTGTATAGTTTGATATTATTTCATTTAGACCTTAGATATTATCTAGAGTGTATTTAGCAATTCAATAAATGAACATCCTACAAATGTAATACAGTACAGTTTTAATTTGTCAATCAAATGCTACACAATACAGATTTTTTCAAAGTCATTTTCCTATGTATCTCATCTTTATAAATTAATTTGCCATATTGAATCTTAAAATTCATATATTTTAGAGAATAATAAAAAAAAACCTAAATATCATGTATTCCACATTTGAAATACTTATATATTTTAATCAAGTATTATACTAGATAGTTGGGTGAACATTGTGATACAAATACATGTATGTCTACAACAATATTGATATGATTTTAAAAACATATTTCATGAACATAAATATGAGGGATGGCTATTTTCCAATATAATATCTCCAATTAGAACTTAATGCTAAGCCATTGCTTGTGGACATGACACATTTGGTATATTCCCTTTATAAGGAATGAACTGTCAGTACAATGGCTTAATGTAGTTATTACAGTAGTGTGATATTGGATTACAGTAGTGGCTTGCTTACTGTAAAATCATCTTGCTGTAATATGAAGCTCACAGTGGCTTGCTGTAACATTTACAGTAAGGCTTACGGTAGAGTTTTGTTTGCTGTAAAATCTACTGCAATTTGCCGTGATATGAAGGTTACAGTAGCTTGCTGTAACACTTACAGTAAGGCTTACAGTAGAGTTTTATTTGCCGTAAAATCTACAGCAATTTGCCGTAATATGAAGCTTACAGTAGCTTGCTGTAACATTTACAGTAAGTCTTACGGTAGAGTTTTGTTTACTGTAGCTTCTACAGTAGCTTACTGTATCAGAGTTGTACAGCAGCTTACTGTAGTTTCTACAGTAATTCACTGTACAAACTACAGCAATTTGTTACAGTGTGTGATACACCATCTCCTCTCATACGCATCCTCTTCCTTCCACACTAGGCTAAGTTATAATTTACCCTACAGAACAACTTCAATTAGAACACACACCTCCACGAACAACCTTCCCATGGCCACAGATTGGGTTGCTTGTCGCTGGAATTACTATAGTTCATATATATTAGGTTTTAAAACTATATAAGGTTTTAAAACTATTTCTGGTATGAGTCCGTATGACGCAAGGAACCAGAACATTAAGAAGTTTCTTTCCTGAGTAATTGGCTCCCAGGTGATTCAATGTTGTGTCTCATGTTACTGGAACGTGTGGGAGTGGCCATTCCGGTTTAAAACAAGTAAAAGAACCTTCCCTCAAGGATGCGCCTGTATTTGTAATGGATAAATGACGTGCAAAGATCAGCGTCGTTTTGTCGTCTGACCATTTTTTTCACTCAAACTTGCTCTCCTTTCTTGACTTTTTCCAAACCTAAAGTTACTTCCTTTTGTAAATAAAAAACAATTTGAATGAAGATCAACTCTACTTTTTACATAACAATGCCAGATGTACCTTCTTGTTAGGCTTGTCTCACTGCTTTTCTTCACTGTAAAATTTTATGAATGAACAGAGTCAGCTTAAATGATTGAGTGAGATGGTTGCACAAATTGTTTGAGCTGACATAGCTTGTTGTTTTCAGCTGAGATAACAAACAGATTATCTTACCTGAAAACAACAAGCTATATTGGCTCAAAAAATGTGTGCAACCATCTCATTCAATCATTTAAGCTGACTCAAACTTCAAATTTTACAGTGTTCCTCACTAACTGTGGAATCTAAAATGTATTCATTACACTTAACTCATTGTAACGTTTCCAGAGTGTTTGTCACAAGAGGCAGGACTCTCTGTGTTTTGCAGCATATCCTTCAGTGTTTTTACCCTCATCTTCCTGATATTCTGGTTTTAATGATAGATGTTGTGAAGTGAAAGCGGACAATGGTCCAATACAGAAGGCTCTTCTCGTATTTGCCTGTAGGTATTGTATGGACAGGTCGATAAGAATGGGGCTAAATGTTTTCGGATAGTATTCAAGAGGGTTTGTTTGCCCTGGGGTGAGTGTTTATATTCGATGGTTATAATGAGAAAGTAGGGGCAATCACAGGAGATATTGCAGCCCCCAGATTATTCCAAGGCCTTGATGAATAGCTGTGATTGCCTCTGTAATTGACCAGCTAATAGTTAGTCAGGAGCAGATAAAGATGGACTCCAATGTACTGATGAGAATTGACTCACAGCTCAATGACCATTTGACTGAAGCAAAGAAAAAGAAAAATGGTGGACAGAAAATGGGGGCAAAAGGAGGGCAGGATATCACCAGGATGACCTCAGGGGATCTGCAAGGGATCTCTATTATTTTGCACTGCTTGGAGTATGCAGTGCCTTCATTTATCTCCTTTTGTGTGAAGAACAGGCATTGTTTCCCTTAAAATATCTTTTTAAACCTTCTGGTAGATACTTCTAACTGTGGAGCATGTAAATATATTATTCCAACTTGCTTCTTGGTATCTTATTATCACGAAGTATTGTGTGGTTTGAAAAAGATTGTGCATTTCTAGTTGCAGTTCACCATGCAAAAGGTGGTCATTGTATTCAACAATGCAACTAAAAATACCAGAAGGTTTTAAGTATTGTGAATTTCAGTTATGTTAAAGAGCAACTTTGCAAAACAGTGAAAGCACTATATAGTTTGGAGGCATGTCCACTTTATCTTAAGCAGATCTCCTAATCTGTTTTGGCTTGTGAAAAAGTGACTCCCCTTTCACACAGATTTAGTATCACTCCTCCCAGAGAAGAACTCTTCAGGCTGCTATAGTGTTGGACACAAGATGTGTGCTGTGTCTGAGACATGAAGCAGATCTTATAATCTTACTCCTCCTATCTCTCAGTTTGTCTAAACGAAGTAAAAGAGTTGAAAAGTTTGTCACTCAACTTGGTATTAGAGGGAATGGACTTCATCAACAGCCTGCTCACTGTACTCAGCTGAACTGCCAACAGTTAACTAACTTTCAGTGCCTTGTCACAAGGAAGCTGCTGTCAGCCTGTCGCATTGACAGTTATCCTAAGAACAGATGAAGAAGTAGGGTAACCTCTTCATCACAACTCCTGAGCAGAATATAGAACAGTCTTCATTTAAGTTGACAAGTTAAGATAAAGCTTAATATGGCATTAAAAATAGACAATGTGCCTCATGATACTGTTTTAACAAGTTTAACTTCTATTACTATTTCTGACATATTATATATGTCAAGATTTTGAATATATAGTTCAATCTAGGAATATTCAGTACTCCCTGGATATTCTTAGGTTCAATAATAGTTGTGTGACATGTGGAATCTGAGCCATATATAGATGTGTCTGTCAATTATTTGGAAAATAACAAAACATCATTGAGATTACTCGACCGCATACATTTCTTGCAACTTAGTTATCATAAGCTTGTTTTACTCTTGAGATATAATCAGATCAAGCTTCTTTTCTGTATTCCATAATTAATCCATATGTCCAAAAGTGCCTCAGGAACATGCAGGTTCCCTCAACGAGAAGACGGTTCAATTTTTAATTCAAAGCACATCTTCTGCTCCAGATATTTACCATAAGCTCACAGCCTCACATTGATTTTATATTATTCCAAGTGGCAATTATATTTCCATTTTCCACGAATGCAGATATTAGGTTTTACATGAAGTGTGAAAACTAACACTCAATATCTTGTCAATAAATGTTCTTTTCCAATTTAATGCAAGATAGCATCCATTATATTCCTGTTGATTTCAGTTACTATAGTATATGATTTTTGCATGGAACAATCTTTATGCGTGAAAAGAAATTGATTTCTGAATAAAAGCATTGATGCATTATGCTTGTTAAGATACTTTTCTGCAATAATTCTAGAATTAATTGATGTCTGGGATGGTGCTCCTGTAAAGAATTGAGGAGCTTGTTTGTACATAATTGACAAAATTAATATCATTTGAGACATATTAAAATTTGAAACCAGGTAGGCATATATCTTCTTGAGTGAACCAAACTGATTATCTTCTAAAATTTGTATTGAGTGGACATGATTAAGATACACTGTAAATTTTGAGTCAGCTCAAATGATTGAGTAAGATGGTTGCACTATTCCTTTGAGCTGACACAGCTTCTTGTTTTTAGTTATGACAACGGAAAGATTGTCATAACTCAAAAAATAAGCTATGTCAGCTCAAACGAATTGTGCAGCAATCTAACTCAATTGTTTCAACAGACTCAAAAGTTTAAATTTTGTAGTGTATTACTACATTTTCTGTCCTACTGTTTGAGCTAGAAATTTTGACGATTAAGTGTGGGCATAATAAATGACATTTTATGAATAGAAATTATTTGATCCAGACACAACGATGTTTAAAAAATATTGTTGATGCATGCAAGCATGCATATTTTAAAATATTTCTCAAGCATGCCACGTATTCTTACATGCACATACCACTTCTACATTATGATAGTAGTAATTAAAGAAGCAATGGCGAGGGAGGAAGAAACCTACATCTAGAAGGTAACTCCTGCTGGGAACATCACACTGGGGGACGGGGTACTTCTGACAACCCCCTGCCCTCCTCTGTGATAAGGACTGAATTCTCTTTCTGTACCTCTGAATCACATACAGTGTAGCCTAAATATTAAGGTAACAAATTAACAAACATATAACCCAAGATGTATCAATGTATACTATTTGAGAGTTTTAGTATGGTTGGTTTTGTATTCGGTAATGTGAAGCCTTACAATCCGCAGAATCGTAGATACTTGTTCATGTCAGAGACTATTAAGCCATTATCAATTATGTTTTCATATAACAAAGCGTCAAATATATATACGTTTTCTCCATTTATGTTGTCGCCACGAAGGGGATAATATGAGCCAATGATCTGTGCGATTAAGCCATTATTATGTTCGAATAAGCAACAGTACCATACATCTTATTAAGAAATATTCATATTTTGCTGATTGTCGGCTCATTGTAATTGATGATTTCTGTGCTTTTTCCTCTCCGTTGTGCAGCTAATGTGAAATAAGCAAATATTGTATTGTGCGATTAAGCCATTATCATCAACAGGTTCACCTCAGACGTAGCCTCAATACGAGATTTTCCTGTAGGCCAAGTGATCTATGATTGAATATACCATGTAATTTGACCTTGGTGATTCCCACGGGCTGTGAATCTATACTAGATATTGTGGCCAAATGGGATCGCCCTGCATTACCCCTCAAGATATCCCATAATGTATTATTAGGACATGGATGTATGGATGGTACTCCATTTCATAATGCTGCTTCAGATCAATATGGCAGTGATGGGAATGTTACACTTGGAGTCAGTCTTGATTGGGGCTTCTTGGCAGCTCTTCAACAAGTGAGTACTTGGGGAGGTTTCTATGGGAAAAAATGCAATTATTGCAGTGACTGGAAGTGCTCAAACTGCTCATGTAGACTATGTAGATAGTGTTAAATTTCAAAGTAACAATGTTCTAAGCTTTTATCCATGTCTAATGTTTTCATCTCCTAACTTCTTCTTATTTTATGTTATTCTATTTTTACTGATAATCATAGCCTGATACATGTTATACAATGCAAGTGTTGGTCTTGGACTCCTGATCGAGTGAAAATTAGAACCTGTTTGTATTAAATGCCCCAAATTTCATGAATCGTCTGATAATTATGTCAGTTTTCAAAAGTCAATGCTGCCACTTTTATGGAGTACAGGCATGGAGGCTGAGAGATAAACATTTCAAGGACTTTCTTACATTATGGAACCGCTGTGTTAGACGCTTGGGTCAGTTACCTCCAAAAACGCACTGTCGGTTTCTCCCCCACATTGCAGAAATGAGAAACCCACACGACAAAATTTGTGCGATGTTCCTGAGAATCTACAATATGATGGCAAAAAGTGACAATGATCTTGTCAGATTCATTGCAGCCAGAGGTGACACAAATATTCAGGCAATAATAGGTGACAATTTAAATTACATTCAGAACTATTTTCAGCAGTCTGATGTAAAGTGTTCTGTCAAGTTGAACTCCTGCAGGTGCTCGTCTGAAGATCTGGCCATTGTTCAGGCAATCAAAGACATTAAAGATAATGGACTTACAAAATTTACGATTGTTGAACAACTTGAACTCTTGCATTTATTATGTGAATACTAAATTGTATATATACATTCTGTTTTAAATTGTATTACCAAATGTCAATTTTTTCAATGTACAACTATCAAGTGTGTGTAATAAATATATATATATATATATATATTATCAATTGTACAGTATCACCAATAGCATTCCTTACATCCTATCTCACTTTAGTGACTTTACACAAAGTATACACTCAGGTGAACCTCCACGAAAACTTGTCCTGATTAATTCAAGGCTAAATCCAGAGCTCTCGAGTCAGTCAGTTCATCTTGGGCAGATGCAGCATGCTTCCTGCATGTGGTTGGCAAAGGGTCCTTACAGCTGTTTCTCAATTTGCCTCCAGTGAAGACACTTTGATCTTCTTCTTTCGACTTGATTTTGCTTAAGAATGACCCAGATCTGTGTATTTACTAGAAACATGGCCAGGTGGGGACCAGAGCTTGCAGAGGGATAAAATGGAATGGTTGAGTGCAAATCTTGGCAGTTGGGAAGACCACCTTAGGCGATGCACAGGCAACTTAATATGCTGAGAGAGGTGGACATGTTACTATTATCAGAAAAAGTGCAACTTCAAGAATATTTAAAGTACAGTGGATGAATTGCAAGTGATTACTTTGATGTGTGCCAAATCCCTAAAATATGCCATGATATACAGCCATGAATTTACTGACTAATGTTGTGGCATGTGTGTCAATGTGTCATATCTTACACACTTTCCAGGTATAATCCAAAATTAACCATATCAGCGAATGAGTCATGAACATCAGTTACTGGTAATATCAGATGTTTCTCAATGACAAATTGGTTTCTTATTTTAATGTAAAATAACTTGCGGTCACATCACCAGTATTCACAAACTGCCAGCTGTAAATCCAATTTAACATAGACATGTTGAGGTGTAGGTACACAGATTGATAGACGGATAGATGGATGGATAACTAGACAGATGCAGCCACCACTTGTATAACTCTGTATGATGGGATATAATTGAGGTGTGCACACTTCACACATAAACTGTTTGGACAACCATTAAATTACTTAGGCACATATATCTTGACAAAACTCTTTTAGACATATCCTGCTGAGCTCAAATAGCCTTATCTGTGAGTATTTTTTGCTTGCCAGTAATGTTTCACTTCGGAATTTAGTAATTTATTCGCAATCTTAAATAGCATAACTGTGGTTCCTTCACTCCTGTGGTATCATGTGTATTGCATTCTTAACTTATAACCTTCTATTTTATCATACATAATCTGTATGTTAATAGCCTCCAAGCATTCTGGCATGTGATGGGACATGGTGATCAAAGATTGAGTCACAGTACAAGAAGAGCAAGCCTATATATTGATGGATTTCGAATTGCATGATAGACAAATTATGTCAATCACAATTGTGAAAAGGTAATGATTTTCAAATGTTTCTGTTTCGTTATTGATGGCAGGTAATGAGGCATTGGTGCGTCACTGCTTTTTACCGATCAGCGATCCATTGGAAATAATTTTCAACACGTATGCTGGCTTTTGCCAGCCTTTCCCCACCATTTACAGAACTTTTAAAACATCTTAAAGAACTCAACAGATCATCTTAACTTAAATCATCTTAAAGAACTTTACAGATCATCTTAACTTAAATGCCTTTGCCTCACCATTTACAGAACTTTTAAAACTTCTTAAAGAACTTTACAGATCATCTTAACTTAAATGCCTTTGACTCACCATTTACAGAACTTTTAAAACATCTTAAAGAACTTTACAGATCATCTTAACTTATATGCCTTTGCCTCACCATTTAGAGAACTTTTAAAACATCTTAAAGAACTTTACAGATCATCTTAACTTAAATGCCTTTGCCTCACCATTTAGAGAACTTTTAAAACATCTTAAAGAACTTTACAGATCATCTTATCATGAATGCTTAGTTTAAATGCTTTGTTATTCACCATGGGAGAGGTAATATGTGGTTTATCACCCGAAGGCTTTAGCCCGAGGTGTGATAAACACATATTCCCAATTCCATGGTGAATAACTGGCTTCTATGATGAGACAAACAGTCAAACATGAGATGATAAGTGGACAACAAAGAATATGGGATTTATGGCAGTGAAATACAGGCTTGTGATTGGCTGACAGAAGTTTCGAATGATGTAAGATTATGAATATAACATGCACTGAATAATAATGAACGAGCTCCAACTGACATAAAGAAATGACTAAATTAATTCTTAATGAGTGACGTCACAAGTCCAAGTTGAAAGTTGGCTATAACAGAATCCGTAAAAAATAAAATTTCAGGATAAGAGCCTTGGTGTCACCGCTCACTGTTTTGATCTGTTTTAACTATGGTCTTGTAATGTTATTCATTACAGTGAAACACTTTGATATAGGCAAAATGAGGATCAGTTCACTGTGAAATATGCATTTCTTGACTAATGATAGCTGATGAAGTGTCATCTTCTCTACCTCAACATGGGAAAGATAGAGGCTGTTTGATTAGTCATGATAAATAGAAGGCCATTTGACTTGTCAAAACTGATTTCAGAGTGAAAATCAGATACATAATCCTTTCGTTTGGCTGTCATCAACAAATGGGATAAGTCTCCTTCAATCAAATTAACATTGAAACTATTGGGTTTGATCATGACAAATCATCAGCATGATGACACACGAAGTGCCATTTTCACAGTGCCACAGTCCACTCTAATTCTATATCAAAGTGTTTCACTGTAAAGCGCTTTTGTAAATGTAACCGATATAGTGTTTGTGTCAGGTATATCATATTAACTTTTCCATCGATTGCAACTGTTACACCAAGTGCTAATCAATGCTGATATTGAAGTGCATGTCTGTGAAAATAAAAAACATGTTATCATATAATGACAGAATTTCGACATGCAGGCCAAATTTGGAGTCATTAGCATTTCCTAATTTGAATGTCCAAAATATTTAAATACGTTGGATGGATTTATAAAAAAAGAAGTTATATAACACTCATTAGTATAATTGTTAATATCAAATTAGGTTGAATGATGTCTGAAAAGTTTTACAAAAGCCATGTTTTCAAGCATTAGTCCTACAGTGTTTATGCATTATTATATGAAAACAGGAGCCAAATTTAGGGCAATGGAAAGTTAGAGCAAAAATGAACAGCACTATATGTATAGGCCTATCCTTTTTACCAAACGAATTAAGAAAACTATCCAAAAATTATTCTGTGGTGGGCCATACATTTTTGGAAACATTTGCATAAGATACAATCAGCTGTCATTGAGATATGCAACAAGATAGGCCTATGATACGAACAATATACATGGACCTCAATGTACAAAAATTGCCATGCATTTATAGAAAAAGACAGCTCCCAAGCACGTATGATGCACTTCTGATGTTGATGATTCCTGTCCTCAGCCACCCCTGCTGGCTCCTTGCCTGCTCTGGGATTTCCACCATCTGTCTTTCCATCTTTTCTTCTCTCAATTTGTTTGTTTTGATCTTTCTGCTACAATTCTCACAACAGAATTTCCTTAATTGCTACAAGGAGGTTGTGATACAACTTGTTTGTGTGTTTGAGTTATTTTAAGATTATGATTTAGATTATTTAGACAACATCTACAGCTATTGCTATTTATACATTTGTGTGTCTGAAGCAGCAGTAAAGCCACACAATAACATGTAGTCCACAATGTGGTACAAATTTGGCCTCAGCTTGGATATCTTAAAGCTAAAACTATATTTATAGCAGCAATTCCATTATCAACAGAGAAAGAGATCTGTGTCACAGTGAAAGTTCCACTTTCTGAGCCATGATAACTGGTGATGTGTTATGATCCTAGTCTTAGTATGGGAAACATTGAGGCTGTTTGATTGGTCATTGTCAAAAGGATGCCTTTTGGTGTATATGATAATAAGGAACATAATTCTGATGTTTCTCAGTCACCAACAAGCATAGGCGTACGGCGTGCGTGATTTTTGGGGGGGCGAGCGACATTTGCCCGAATTTCAAGATCTAGATTTAATACCATTTCAAATAAAATTGCCTGGAAATCATTTATTTTCAATAGTGATTATTTAATCATGTGCCCAAATTTGTTGGCCTTTTTGCCCGAATCTTACTGTTTCCCTAACTTTTGGGGGGCGATCGCCCCCCCCTGCCCCCCCCTCCGATACGCCTATGCCAACAAGCAATACCAGTCGTCTTAAATTTAAGTGCTTTTGAAACTGACGGTATGATCATGACACATCATCAGCAGCATGACTCACAATGTTCAATTTTCACGAAACATTCCCCACTTACCACATTAATTATGAAACAACTGTAAATATCATTTTGTGAGTCTTCAGCTTCAAACCTCTCAATCTTGTTGGTCATAGTTCTTTCGCCACATCATTCAGTTTGACAGCTTTGCATGTTTTAGCAACTTCGATTTGCCATGTCAACAAAATTCAGTGAGAGTGCAATGGAGTCTGTGATAATATTTTGATATTTTGTTGTTACACCAGTTAGGGATGCCCCCTCCTGTGACGAATAGTAGTTTCCTGTCATAAATAGGCCTAATAGTGCTGAATGTTACGCAAGAATATATTAAGCCTTCCGAGATATTGACAGCTGGCAAAAGTAATCAAGCGTTACCATATTGGAGGCAATCAGGCATGAAAATCGTTCGCATGTTTTGTTGATGGTCGAAGTTTAGGATAGTTTGAAAAAAGAAAGTTTAAAATAAAGACTAGAAAATTGATAAATATCTCGTGTAGCTGCACTGCAATGTTTGAAACAATGTTGAATTCTTAAAGGTAGCCTTTTTCTGAAACATAACAATGTATTGATCTGGGACATACATTTGATGCGATGATCAGCTGCAATACTTGGCCTTCAATGGTGTTTTGGAATTGAACCTGACTGAAAAAGGCACTTTAGAAATCATTGTCAAATTTGTGTTCCAACTTTCGTCACAGATGCTATTAACTCAATTTTTGGCTATATTTGGCGAACAATTTGCTTTATTCCAAATTTATGTTCATAGGTTGGTATGTCCATTTTAAAAACATGCTCGACCTGATTTTAAAATTGTTTATTCGAAAAGAAAGGACTGTTCTTAAAACTGCAAAAATTTCACTGTGTGAGTCATGGTCCTGATGACGTGTCATGATCAACAGTGGCGGATCCAGACACGATAGTCTAGGGGGGGCCCGGACGTGTTTCGGCATTCGTGGGCCGCGTTATCGCAATTTTTCTTCAAAATGCTATTATTAATCTTGGTGGTCTAGGGGGGGGCCGGGCCCCCTAGGCCCCCCCTGTATCCGCCACGCCCCCCCTAGGCCCCCCCTGTATCCGCCACTGATCAAACCATTGGTTTCAAGAACATCTTAATTTAAAGAGACTGACTGTTGGTGACTGACAAATGAAATGATCTTACGTGACTCTTCTACGTCAGCCCCGATAGCTCAGTCAGTAGAGCGCTTGCCTCACAAGCGAGGGACCCGGGTTCAATCCCCAGGCTGGCCATCATGTCATTCCACTTCATCATCGTTCGCATCAGACGTAAATCGGAGGCGCCGTGGAAACAAGTCACTGACTTAGCTTGGCTACCCATGCTAAATAAAAGTCCCTTTACCTTTTACCTTTACCAATGCAAAGGCTGCAAACATGTTCTTCTTGATCATGACTGTACTGTAAGTTATGATGTCTCATTATATCTTGCGTCTTGTTTTTTGCTGCAACCAGTTTCAACAGAGGCAACCCAAAAACAGTTCTTTTGGATGCTCTCCCACTGAGTTGCCTAAACTGAGTCATGTGTTCAGACATGATATGATATAAGCTACTTGTAATTAGTGAAACGTGTTTAATCATTTTCGTGGTAAACGTAATACAAATCAATTAGTTTTTGATTTAATTTCAAATGACACCTGCCGGGGAGACAAGTTGTTAAATTAGCTTCATGATGACGATTTAAATTTCAAATTAATAAGCAAATGAAAATGACATCTTGATTGGTTTGGAGTATCACCCAGGGAAGTTCATTATCAGGCACTTCAAGCCTGTCCATCGGCTGTTAATGGGTTTCAATTTGATGCAGGCATAATGTCGCAAGCTATTCCAAAATTTCCAATTATTAAATGGTTTCGTCAAGATCTGTTGTAAAGCCATTCTGATTTTTTTTTCTGTTGATTGGTTTTTTTAATTGGTAGATTTCACTGATGTCATTCAATTAGTAATCACCGTTGAAAAGAAAAACCCAACAGACCTTTGAAACCATGGGCTTCCAAACAAACAATCACAAACACTCAATTATGCTACCCCACCAAAGTCTGTAACCCATTTTTATGGTAAAAAGGGTTTTTTAAAAACCTTTAACCAATTGTTGTCTCACCCAATATTATTATTACAAATTTGATTGAATATACTTACATCAAACAACTTCATAATTCACATTAGAGCTCTTTGCAGATTGGGGGTCCACCGGAAAAATTAATTTTCTTATTTTCAATTTGCAAACTGGCTTTGCCATGCCATTGACAGTTTTCGGTTGGTCTCATAATGTTCTTATTTGATGAAGTATACCTCAAGTCATAATTAGTTTGTTTATTGTCACCTATGCTATATATGATAAGCACTGAATGATCTGATTAACCCTACAACTGATACAAAAAAAAACAGCTATAAGACCAATGTGTCTTTGTTTCCTTGTTTAAGGTCAGTTTGGTACTCATTTAAATAACTTCTTTGATACCCCATATCATGCTATTCTTAAAATGTTGTTATAACAATAACACGTGTTGCCCTCTGGACAGCTTTTCCAGTTTAATCATTTTGTTACATGTTACCACAGTTTTGATATGATCTTAAAGTTATACTTTGACCATACTATTACAAAATACCAATTTAAGATATTTTTTGGTACACTGAAATGGCTCCAGTGAAAGAATTTTCATTTCAATGGAATGGAGGGTGGAGTATATGTAATGTAATTGACTTATACTCTAATGCTTTGCCTCAAAAAGTCCTTGCAAAGTTCTTACCTGCACATGTCTGAGTATAAGTATAGGCCAATGGACTATTGACTGCCTTGTGATGCTGAATGTGCACACATGTATGCAGAGTACATTGCCTGAGCATAACAACATTAGGTAATGTAGTTACCTGATTAGTGTCTCAGGCAATTCTGCGTTGCATCCTTGGTACTAGACAGAACAGTTTCTATCGACATATATGACAAATTGTATATGTATCTTGTGTGCATGTGGGTCTCCATAAGTGATGATATAAATGCAATTCTTCCTGGCATATATTCAACACAAAGAACTGATACCACTGTTTGCTTTTTCTGGCCAATCAGAAGGCAGGATTTCGCTCTGATATAATGCATATCACAGCTCATACACCTGACCATGATATTGCATGCTTGGCTGACTACAAGTTGACAAAATTGAAGGAAACACTGAAACGAAACTGACCAACAAAGGATTAAAACTGAACAACACAGACAGTAAACAAGGAGGAAGATTGTATCAAGTGTAACTGGTCTCAATAAAAAGGCTATATTCACTCTTTTTTATAAATACCATTAATGATCAAATTTAAGGTCACTTGGTAAAATAGTACATTTGTGGATATGTAAGCTGCAAAAGAAATAGCGGAGCAGCAGACCAACAATTTTGGCCCCATTTGGCAAGCTCAAAGAATTCTTTTTTCTTCTTAATTCGGGGGCTGCCGCCCCCGAACCCCTGCTTCTTCTTATTTCGGGGGCTGCCGCCCCCGAACCCCTACTCCTTGCTTTCTGTTATTTTTCAAATGTCTTTCATAATTTCAAAATAACATTTGTTAAGTGACTGTAATAATCAACCTCCCCAAAGTGACCTTGGCTGAGATGGCTACACTACTGACCTTCCTATCTATCTATATATCTATCTATCTATCCGTCTATCAATCTATCTGTCTATCCATATCTATCTATAAAATTAATCAATGAAATTAATGTATTGTGTTATTTCCATCTATCTATCGATCTTTCTATCTATCTTTCCATCTATCTTTCTATCTACAAAATTAATGTATTGTATTATTTCCTGAGAACAAAGAATTCTGACCTGTTGCCTTCGGATATATTGCATATTGTCACAAACGAGGGCGTTATCTATTACTTGTCATTTCTTCATACTGTTTGGTTCAGTCACAGTTCACTTATATCATTTGCGCTGTGGGATTTATCATACAAAATGTAGCTGTGATAATTAACCAGAATCAACAGGGTCACACAACGTGCACACAACGTGCAGACAACATTGCCAATTGGTGGAGCTCGTCTGTGGGTCAAGTAGAAATGTATGGCAGAAATTATGTAGCCGCAACGTAAAAACAACATTGTGTTGTTTTTTTTGTTTAAACATTGTGAAACGTTGCAACAGCAAAGCTAGCTAAAGTAATTATATTTGACGTTTTTTCACAACGTTGTTACAACGTAATTTCTACCATGCAATTCTACGTAATTTCAACAAACATAGTGACATTGCCACAACGTCTCTGCAACAAAGATGTGCCCATTGGGAATGGAACAAAACCTGTTTCAAACGTTATCAGCCTTTTCTTGGCTTTGAGTGGACACTGAGAAGACGAAACACTGAGCATTATATCACATATTAAGGTCAATGGCATGTCAATGGTGTTTGTTGCTTTCTGCTAAAGTGTTTCTGAAGTTTTCTTTAGAATTTATTTTCTGTTGGTACAGATTAGAGCAGATAATACAGTTACGTTGATCTCCTCTCACAATTGTTCAACTGCAGTCTTCAGTGAAAATCGCTCACAGAAGAAGACCTGGCGTGTTCAACAAAACATGCTACTGACATTTAAATATAGGGGTGAAGTTTAGACTCTATAGACTTGAGACTCAAGACAGGGGATTATAGCAAGCAATCAAACTGAAACAGTGCAAAACAATGCAGTCAGATTAAAATCCAGTCACCTCTTTCTTTGGAGAACGCCACGAACACTGTCAGAGCAGATGATGCATGTTGGAGCACCGTCAAGGACTTATTGCCTAAGATTAATTTATTGGAACATTTTAACATCTATTTATCCACATGGGACTATCTATTTAGCATGCAGTTGCTTTTGAAAGTAAGTACGCCTTTCTATGATTTGCCATTGAGGACCATGTTAAAGTTGTCTCACGGTGGCTATACACGACCACTATTTCATGAATCATTATTAATGGTTTCCTGCTAATGTGGTGAAAAGGAACTTTTTAATTCTGCATTATTATTGACATGACGATATTACTAGCCTTCAAAAAGTTAATGTTGATTTACACAGAACCTGTTTATGAGTTATATTTTTGCACTCACTTTGCCTGAGGCTGTGTTTTGAACGTGTTGACTGCATAGCTTTATATTTCAGTCAGCTTTAAAAAGGATTTACAATGTAGTAAACAACACAGAAACTTAATTTAGTGGCAATGGTTTGCAAGATCAAATATCGGTGAAAGGCTAGTGGAATGTACTTAGGGCATACAGATGTAATCTTGATGGGGATTTAACTGTTGTTTTAGTCTTCTTGATCATGGGATATTGAATGGGACGATCTTTATTCAAGTTGAGTAGATCTTTGCATGCCCAACTCAGCCCACAGCTTATAACTGGCTGGAACAATTGCTTCCAACATTCTGCTCCCTCTTCTGTATACATATACTATTCGACTCCAGATGTGGACCTACCAACATCTTATTTCCACATGTACAAACCTGCCTCAGATTCTGGACACAGGTTTTTGCAGGTTTTTCACATGCTCACAACTAACTCCCATGAACTAAAAGAAAAGCAGAAAGTCAGAAGTTGTATTGTGTGATCCCCAGAAAGCCACACAGATCATGTATATGCAGTTATTTCCTTTGTTCGTGGCATTTGGTAGTATCATGAAAGTATTATCTTCTATGGTTATATTTCGTACACATGGTGTTGGACTTGAGCTTACAATTTCTTACAATTTTCTCTTTTTAGTACTAGATTTGGCACCAATAATCATGTGGTGTTCTTGATGCAGAATTTATGTTAATATTTTATATTTACGAAATAATAGTTTATTAATTTTCATGTTTTTCTGTTAGATAACATGGGAAGTATTTCAATATATGACATCACTATTATTTCCTCAGCTGCACCTGTTGCAAACAATCTAAACATGGAAATATGATAACAAAACACAATATTTCGTGTCAGGCAGTTGAATAACTCTTTAATTTCACTTTAGCACGAGTGTTATTACATACAGTCTACTTATGACAAACTTTTAATTTGATCTCTTGGGTTCAACAGCTTTTGGGGTCTGCTCCCCTGTGTGAACCAAGCCATAGCACAAATGAGTGTACACTGATGTGATGAGAGTTTCTCATGCAGAAAGCAATCTATCATAACTATTAATGTTCTCTGGCTATATATGCTGTGTAACCTTTTCTGAACTATGTATGGCTTGTAAAGTGCAGGCTGTAGCAGACATGACCAGTTTTGTATGGAAATACTCTGTGACAAATGGCAGAACATGTTATAGGACAAGCTTCTTCAGAAGTGTGCTCCATCATTTAGGGTACATGGATAAATTTAACTTTTAAGGAAAAATACAGATTTTCCTCCCTGAAGGCCAACAAGGCACTTCCTCATCAGGGAACTGACCATCCTCACCATAACATTGTAGGTATGTCCTACATTAAATTTTGTGTTGAAGTGCAACATCAAGTAATCAGTTTCCGGTGATCTTCTGGTAACATTTTCTGATATGTTTAGTCCCATGAAAATGTTATGTGGTGCTTCAGCACTGAAACAGTTACTCAATTCCTTTCTTTTTATTTTCTCAGCACATTACTACTGTACCAACTGATTACTGGAATAGTGGTGATGCAGCAGTCTAAGGTGACAGTTCCACAGATATGCATCTGATGTTGTTCCTGCTGCAGCTTCAGGGCAGAGGGAATCCATGACAAAACCAGTCTCACAGCCACTTGTGACATTCTCTAATTGTTACTGGCTGTCACCAGCTATACTCACTTTTCAGATGCCTGTGCACTTCTGAATATTACTTGCCATTCTACTTTTTGTTGTCTGGTTCTTCCTCTATTTTTCTTTCTTCTGTCCTCTTTGCCATCTCTCTCTATTCACTTTTCATCTCTCAAGTGTCATACAATTTTAGTAATACTGCTCTCTTCATTCTATATTCTCCTTTTCTGGGACTCTCATTCGCCATGGTTGCTTCTAAAAAGCCGACACATTTCACCATGCTTCTCCTCCTCGTCTCCTCATTTCCTCGTCTCCTCTTCTCATCTCTTCTCGTCTCCTCTCCTCTCCTCTCCTCTCCTCTCCTCTCCTCTCCTCTCCTCTCCTCTCCTCTCCTCTCCTCTCCTCTCCTCTCCTCTCCTCTCCTCTCCTCTCCTCTCATTGCTTAGTAACCATTATCCTTTCCAAGCAGCTTTTCCTGCATCTTCAGAGATTTCTCTCATGTCTTACCAGTATTGGCTTTTAGTTTGTGTGTGTGAATAACACATCCACACACTCAGCATTGACACAGCAAGATGTGTCACAAGTGTGTCAAAGGCTCTCATGTTGTATGGATTCTTAAGCCCTGAGCTGTTGTCATACGGCAAGCGAAACAATAGGATAAATGTTTAATGTGCTTCACAAGCCTTTTTAGGCTCTGTCATATACACTCACATGTTGTGACAAGTGCTGAATGTGTCACTTTTGTTGCATAGTGTATTTTTCAGGGAAAATGATAAGAAGCCAAAAAAATATTAGATGCAGCAGCTGCTGAACTGTAGAACACTTGCAAATGTATCAGGTAATTGCAATCGGTTAATATTTCAACTCTTTAGAAGCAACATAAGAAAACTATAGGAGAACAAACTGATTCTTCTTATGCATAAATGTAGGCTAATTGCATTGATATAAACTGCAATGCTAATGAACTATCTCATATTCCTTGTATTCTACATTTTCAATCTTGACAAGTGGCCTGTATATTTAATAAAAAATCAAAATATGCATTTAATAAAAAATCAAAGTGTGTGTGCAAAGGTGGTAAGGATAGGATAGAGCTATATTTTCCACAATCCTCATAGTCGAGTTATTGAAACTCGCAGGTGTTTAATGATGAGATCGAGATGACAGAGAGACGATTGAGTAGTCAACAGTAAACAGAGTTCCTCCGTGGCCTAATGGTTAAGAGTGCTTGTTTGCACAACCACTGGCTCTGAGGACGTGGGTTCGAATCCCACCCCGGAACTCCATTTAGTCCGAGCCCATGGAATATTAAATGGAGGCGGGTTGTATCCAGTGTTCTATGCTGGGGCAACTGAAAGACCCTGGGCATCCCTGAATTAATAGGGTATGGACCAGACTCACATTCTTCTCATCTCATCATCATACGGCGGTCGCCTGCCTCGATATAGCCCACTAAGGTGCTGCTGAGGCGTAAAACACAAACAAACAACAACAAGTCAACAGTAAACAACATGTTACATATTTGAACCCATGTGTGGGCTCTTTTACTAACCCAGCATAGAGAATGATACAATGGGCCGTCACTTGATGTACCTGAAAGGATGCGTCTCATTAAGAAAGACTTGGGACTAGGGCTGCCAACCTCCGGGACCCAGGTTTGATTTTCGACACGGCCAGCACGTGTCAGGCAGATATTTAATCCTGTGCTCGGAGAGCACATTACCTCATCACTGTGGAAGAGGAAGAACCAGACAACAAAAGTAGAATGGCAAGTAACATTCAGAAGTGCAGAGACATCTGAAAAGTGAGTATAGATGGTGACAGCCAGGAACAATTAGAGAATGTCACAAGTGGCTGTGAGACTGGTTTTGTCATGGATTCCCTCTGCCCTAAAGCTGCAGCAGGAACAACATCAGATGCATATCTGTGGAACTGTCACCTTAGACTGCTGCATCACCACTATTCCAGTAATCAGTTGGTACAGTCGTAGTAATGTGCTGAGAAAATATATCAGAAAAAGGTCACCAGAAGATCACCAGAAACGGCAATGTGGCCCCTACATTGTGCATTGTCTGTCCTATAGATTTAGCTCCGTAATTGCAATACAAAGGCTGTGAAACCATATAAACCTTGATTGGGAATGAAACCCATGACCAAGGATAAGCAAGCCACTTTATCCTAAACTGAACCAAATTAAAAACGCAAAACTATTTCCAGAGCTGTATTTTTCTGTTTATCAGTCCGATGGGCTGTTCAGTTGATACGTATGTATAATCAGGTGTCAATTGACTCAGTTCTCTAAAATTGTTAAATTCTGACCTTTGTACCCTCAGCTGTGGCGATGTTTATCACACTGGGGTATGGTGACTAGACGGGGGTATTAGGCACTCGAAAAAGCAAAACTAATGATCTAGTGTGAAAGCTTGAAGAAAATTGTGAAAAAGGCCACACAATTTGTTTCAGTTAGTGCCTCTTAACTTGTTAAAATGTTGTTGTTCGAGAAGTCAGGTCAGAGTTTGTCACACACAATGATATTGCAGTGAAATACTGCAACTATGGAAACAGGTCAAGGAATGGTCTATACACATGCAACAGAGTGAAAAAGACCTAGGGTCTGTCAAAAAGACCTCTAACAACCTGTATGGCATCTGTAGGACAAATGATAGTACCAATGAGTACCATTTGTGCTCTTCTTATGCTTTTCTTTCCGGGCAGATGTGTGGTTGTGAGAATAGCAAAAGGAGGGCACAGAAAGTGTTGATGTTTACCTCTGCAGCTGACAAACACGTTGTTTGAAGTCTTTCAGATAAACTCCAATCATTTTTCACTCCATAGCTATTTTTTAAGCTGTTTGAGGACTTGTTTCCGTAGTTGCATTGTTCCATTGGAATATCATTGTGTGTTGAAAACTTTCACCTGACTTCTTAAAAAACAAATTTTTTAGCAAGTCAGGTGGCACTAAATGAAGTGAATTGTGTGGCCTTTTGCATCATTTTCTTCAAGCTTCAACATGAAATCATTAGATTTGCCCTATGGGGCACCTAATACCCCTGTCCACTTACCATACCTCAATGTGACAAACTTGGCCACAGGCATGCGAATATGGTAACACTTGAATGATTTTATGCAACTGAGTCCTTTGACACCTGCTTGCACAGAAGCGTACACTCAACAGCCCATATGAAGCATATCTAGACAAATAAAGCAATAGAAATAGTTTTGCGTTTTTTATTTGGTTCAGTTTACTAGTCTCTTCAGTCTTCACCTTTACCAATTGAACCAACAAAGCGACACTCAAGTACCCAATACACATACTCAGAGAATCATATTGCGGTTGCAAGTGTCAAGTGTTATATGTGAAAAGAGTCTCCCAGATTAACAAGGGTGCTTGGTGCTTCCTCTAAATGTGTAGTAGATGAGAAGCCCTTCACTTTGATATGCATACGGTGGAATATAGACATTGGTCCTGGGACATATGCTTATCTATGAGAACAGCTGATGCTTCTCTTCTCCTCTGGGTCTTGGGGAGTAATGTGTACTGGTCAATGAACAATGACAGCAGTGCTCAGCATTTGGTCAACACAGATGTTTTCCAGTTGTGGGAGTATGGGTGCCTGTCATTCGAATTCCTTGCAGTTTTTGATGGTTCTGATTCTTGAAACTGACTGGTGTTTTAGTTTGGAATGTTTGTGTTGTCGAGGAGGCAGATCGTTTGAACTTCAGCTTCCGAAAAGCAATGTAAATCATTGTATTTGCCACTATTTGGTAATTTCTCTTTTGGTGAGATTCCTGCATGTGTTCCAAACCACCCTATTATCACTACTTTGTCAGTCACAAACTGGATATCCATCCATGGCATTTTGCTAATCCATTAGTGAAGAGCCCAGCCAGCTGAAAATGAGGGTTGATATCTTTTTGATGACTCTGAAGTGGCACTCAAAAGCATTACTGTCCAGGATGAGACTCTACACAAGAAATTACATGCACAAACTCATATCATGATAGCAAGGTGCATGCATAGGTGTAACACTGTTAGTTTTATAGTGTTTTACGCTATATAATTATCTCTGCTAGGAGACAGAGATCTTGTTAGTCCTGGCTTCCTAGAATCCCGTCCCATGTCACACTGTCACACTGTCACACTGTCACACTTACTCTGCTCCACTTATTCATTCATTCATTCATTCATTTTTCTTCAACTGAGTACCTGTGTGCTCCATCATACATAATTGCATGCACTTGACTCTTTTCCTTGATAAAATCTGACTTTATTTCAAGCTTATTTGCTTCTTTTACTTTGAAGATCAATCACACTTTGGAGTAGTTCCTGCTTTTCCTGCTAGGTGGTGTATAGATGCTTAGTTTCCTTTATGTCCACTAGGTGATGGCTGGCAGAGGAGGAATTTATTGTCAGTGCTGGGAGATAGAGATTTTGTTAGTCTTCAAGGCTCTTGGCTACCCCAGCTTTTAATTGGCATGAGAGGACCAGTTACAGATAGATAGATCTATAGAAAAGTAGATAGATAAGGGTGTGCCCTGCTGGGGTAACCCTGCTGACCCCCTGCTCGTAATGTTCCCATCTAGTTTATTTCACACCAAATAGTCTTTCCTAAATCATGCAACACCTCGTTCAGAGATCCCTACCAAAAATTATTTAGTTCAAGATGAGTCAAATAGAATGATTAGAATCTATTTATTTTCCTAGCAGAGATACTTTCGTGCATCTCATGCACTCCATTCTAGTTATGTTTGATATAAATTGCACTGGTCAGTCAATAGCATTATAATATAGCACTGGGCTGTTGGTCTAACTTTTCTTCCGAGCGATTTTTCTTCTGAGGACTCACTGAAAATATTTTCACAATGACCCAGAAACTTGATATGGAAAACCAACAGCCTTAAAGCTCACATAGGTGTTCTCATTGCAATCATCTAAGGATCCATATAAAGATCTCCATCAGGTGCAAAAAGGCAAGCGTTGAAAAGATACAAGTATGGCTTAGAAACTTTCACTTTTAATTATAAGATGCCCTTGTGCATATTTGTTACTCTTCTTGATGAAAAGTAATTACAACTCCGAGCTTCCAAGGCAGGTTTTCTGAGAAGGGAACAAAATGTTACTCACGTTGCATCACCATTTTATAATCAAATACGTACTTTTTATATTATGTTTGAATACCACACTGCATAGGTTACTGTTATGTTGTGTTACCGTCATATCACTGCAGAATAAAACCATACTATAGTTTCTGCTGAAAAAAAAAAAACCCTGGAAGAATTACGAGCACTTACATTCAGCTGTTTGTGGCCATCAATGACCTCACAACAGGCTCTGTCCGTCACATTGAAATGAAGTGTCAATTCGTCATTGAGTAGGTTGTGAGGTGGGAGCTGCGGGGCGGAGTGGGACCGAATTGTGTGGGATGGGACGGGGTGGGATGGCAAAATCAGTCCTGCGCAGGGCACTAGTTGTGACCTCATTGATGAGTGCTGTGATTCAGTAGGTTTCTTGTTCTGATAGCATTGAAGCTACAGGATATAACCTCCCAAACTGCATGTGGGTCATAGAGATCAACATGGTATGTATAGGGATATGACCTCATAAGGAACATGGCAGTGCAATTCTGTAAGCACTTCTAAGTTATGGGCTGTAACAATGGAGAACAAGAAAACTATCTAAAATTTGCAAGGATATTCATGAATCTTAAATTCATTTGCAAGAAGTTTGGAGATATTTTCAGTGATTTTACCTTTAACAAGTAATAGTGCTACACCAGTCTTGTAACAGCTAGTTCATCAACAGCTTTGGTATTTTAGAAACAGAACTGTTCGAAAGAGGTGTTCTTCATCTCTCAATAATGACATGATCAGAGTTCACCTGTGGCTGTTAACGGGTCCTTTTTATGACGGCTGACATTAGGGTGACCATTACCGCCTTTGTGACTGGGAGTACATCGCAAAAACAGAAATATGAGTCGTTGTTATGCGCCATGTCAGACATTCGTGGCAACCAAGGAATCTAATATTGGGCTGTACTATTGGGCTGTATGTGCATCTGTATGAATTTCCAGTTGATTCCGGTGCAAAAATAGCTTATGAGATTGTCATATGGTCCACCCTCAAATAAATATACCATCTCAATGTTGTAATATAGGCCTCACTCAAGGTATATGCTCATGAGACTGCTATTTATATATTTATCTCATTTTTCTCAATTGCGTCTTTCCATTTGGTTCTTCAAGCAACTGTTCTGTGACCGAAAAGCATGAATTCTCATTTCCCGCAATGTCATGCATGCTCGAAACTAAGGACTACATGCAATTTCACATGGCAAGTGCAACCTTTATGTGGCATTTTCTCAGGATATCTCGTTGATACTGGGCCTAATTGCATCTTAAGATATTGCAACAATGAAGTAATACTGACGCTGTATTTATTGTTTTATTATGTCTGTGGTCCATGTACAGTAAATTTAATTGGGGTATTATAGATTTCCTTTTCCTTGTTTTATCTTTATGCTGTTCCATTGGCACCAACAGGCAAAAAGTTTCCTCTAAACTTGTTTAGAGTTTGTAGTAACTTTTTTTCCAGGTCTGTCATGATCCAACCTTACATGTTTCTGTCAATGTTCTCTGTACGAAAGCAAAGGGTGTAGTGAGTAATGTGAGAAGTTTTCCGTTGAGTGGAAGCTTCCTTCAAAAGGTCAGATGCAAAAGGGGGACTAGTGGGGATGAGATCATTGCTCTATAAAGGCAATCATGGGCAACAGTTCAGTGGAACTCAATGGAATAACAATGGACATAGATTGGAAACCTTAAAGTTTGCAGTAAATACATGAAACATTCTCAATATATTTTGGAATTTGAGAGCTTTTACATTGCTGTCCATGTTCAGACTATAGAACCAGAACAATAGATCACCTTAGCCGGACTTTATTCAGCACTTTGTTGCAGGAACTATGGTTGCAAATTAATGGACTCATTTCTTTTATTGCTGGCACCTACATGTCCAATTTTCCCCCGACTTAAAAGCACTGTAGCCTTTCCCCACAACAAAGACATCAATCAGCCTTTGTCGAGTGACTTTTCAGTTTTCATTTTGATTGTGTTTTCCTCTTTATGTCGAGAGCTGGCTGCTAATGTAGCTACACTTGAAGTGTTATCCAAATCTGCATAATATCACTGTTTCTTACAAAAAGAACTCTCTAAACATTGGGTTGTCACCGTGACTAGTTTATGACTGGTTTAGGTAGATTAAAAACAAGATTACAGGTCAGTAAGTAATGATTGTTCAATTACTTTCATATGAACAAATAGACAGTCTATCATCTCACTGAGTATCAATTACCACGCTATAATAGGGAAAGTAAGCTATTTGTGTTTTAAAATTTCTATGCCTCAAATAAGAATGACATCCATGACATGAAATAATTTTGAATTATGGCGATTTAGAATTCTTAGAAGTCAAACATTTTGATACACTGTGGTCTGTGATTCACTCTATGTGCACCCGCTCCCCCCAGTCTACTGGATCTGGCCATGTAAACAGCCACAATCAGCATGCAAATGAGTATGATAGGGCAGAACAAAATTGTTTTCATTCATACTGTGGGAATCTTAGATTAATAACAATAACATTGGATAACAAAATGAATGTTTATACTTTTAAGTAATCAGCACCTCTGCAAGTTATACAGTAACAATGGGAGGAACAGAACTAGTATTGATAATTAGTCACAAAAGACATAAACAAACATTAATGTTTATGAAAAATTACCTAACCAATCAGTTAGAATTATTTGGCAATGACCAATGTTTATAAAAACATTATGTAACCAATCAGTTAAAATTTTTGGATAATCCAAATAATTCAATTCAAGGAGTCCCTCTTACACTGTGTGTCATCAGCAAAAATACAAGAGGAACTCATGGAGTCTGCGCTCCCCCTATTATTCGTATCTTACGACAACCTTTCATATAAAAACTGAAGTGTTTCGCAGCTAATCCTTATGCTGCTAATATGGGTGAGTCTTGAGCTACTGAATTACATATTGTATACATAGGTTATATAAGTTGGGAAACTACAGAGACTGTAGACTTTATACAAACCATCAAAAAGGCAATTTCAACGTTTTATGCCTCGTAAGCGTTCTGAAATGAGTTTCGTCTGCACTTGATTCAATTTCACACAAAGGTTAATAAAATCTAGACTGGATTTGTGGGAAGTGTTCTACTTTTTGTTTTTGCATTGTTATCTCTTTGTCTATAGATTTAAGTGATTGTTACCTGTCTTGCTTTCTGGAGCCTCAGTCTCTAAACAGACAGTAATGACTTCTCATAGTACCAGTGCTTGGCCAAAAGCTGTTTCCCAGCCATGAAAAGTAGTCTTCCTGACCCAAACACTCCAGTTTGGTATTCATGTTAAGGACCATGGTTTCACTTGAGATGCTGTTTTTAGATGACTCAGGGCATCGAGTCAACTGACCTCTATTCCTACACAATTCCTCTATTCTCGTTTCTCCGGACAATACACCTTTCCTCGGGGTTTTGTCGCAGATGTGAGTCGGGGTCTGGTTTCTTATACTTGTCTGCAATGGTCTAAAGCTTTTTGTGGTGATCTTGTGGTCAAGCCTTCTCTTTAAACCTCCGCTCAACACCATCTGAACAGTCCACACCACCACAAAGCCCTGGAGACTGGCTCACTAGAAATCAAGAACTTATCTGAGTGTGAGCAGAAAAGGTTCAGAAAAGGTTCAGAAGATAGCCATTTACACTCCCCTTGGTTGATATGTAATAAGAAAAATACAATTCATACTCCCTGGAGCATCATAAGGACTGATAGAAGAGTAATTGGTATCATAGTTATCTTTACTGCAACATATGAATTTATAGGAGCATGGGATCATGTATAAGTTTGCTCATCTGGCATTTAGCTCCAAAATAAGCAAATATAATTTCAGTGTTCTACCTTTCAATTGCAATCAGTGTAATAATGAGGTAATGGTCTTACTGATTCATGATTTGATGCCAAAAGTATTTTTTATGATTTTTGACATTTTATAATATCGGATACAACTATATTTTCTCAAAGAATTCTACTATAACTTACACATGAATAATGAGACGATATCAATATAGAGATGTACACACCATACTACGAACCTGAGGGTCTAATATACCAGGTTATGTGTACGTCGACTGTATCTATACAGACACACAAAAGTCATAAACTTCCCCTGAAAGACAGTTCTTTTCTGACGAGACATCAGAATGATTCCTAGCCTCACATATGAAGGGACCTTACAAAAATGATTTCTTTGGACGGTTGTGGCAGTCTTTATCGCCAAGCAAATTTGTATGAAGGAAGGGAGACATCCAGGTCTTTGGTGGTCCATTTAACCCTCGCAGCTGGTTACAGACTGGTCCTTGTGACATAATGTTTTGGCCACTCACCAGATGTTGATGTCTTTGGCAATTGTGTAAGACATTTGCTGAGGCTTTCTGCCAGCCCCCTCAAACGTGAAGTGAACTGCAGCAATTTGTGGCTGATGGTGGAGCTTTTGAGCTGTTGGTGTTGTAGTTGATTTTATATGTAAACGTTAGAAACCTCGGTCGATGATGTTTTTATGTGATAAGTTGACAAAGAGGTATGGAAAGTGCAGTAAGGCCAATTCTGGCCATTCACAAGGATTTGATAAGATGGTGTAAGAAAGACAGACAAAGAGAAAGAGACAAAGACAGAGACAGAGACAGAGACAGAGACAGAGGGTTGGAGAGACAGTGAGACCGAGAGAAGACAGGGGATAGGAGTCACTTAACCAGGCCAGCATATCTGTAGTTTGCATACAAGTTCGATTTGGCATTCAAGAAAAACAAACACTTATTGGCCAATATAAATTATATCTCTGCGAAATGGTGTAGTTCTTTTCATCGGGGTGTCCCACCTCAGTATATCACAGTATGCGATATTCTCTCCTGGATAATTAATTAATGTTATAACTCCCACTCAAACCTTGCCTATGACCGAAGCCTAAGAGGTCCAGGACAAACTCAAACTTCTCTCAGCAATCAACCCAAGGTTAAAGTATGGCAAGAGCCCTGAAAGAGGAATGGATTATGTTTCTCACGCACCTCTCATATATGCAGCCTATATTCCGTCAGTGCTAGTGTATTTGATTCAGCCTTGATATATGATTTGTGTTTGCCAGTGTATTTGATGTGCTGATGTCCACAAAGTTTTGGCAATGTTGTCGATGACGACGAGTACTGCTGTGTCTGAAACTGAGTCTTTTACTGACCCAGCAGTGATGCTATGATTATACGTATGTAGTTGAACTTGATTCTAGTTAGATATATCAAAGCCACTGTTGTCACTGATCTTTTTTGTGTTACATTATTGTTGTTGCATATTTATTCTGCATCTCTCATGTGCTGCCAGAAGTGCTATACTGTTACTGCTATGGACAATGCAATTTATAATGCTTTGTATCATGATGCTGTTGTGTCTGCCGTTATGTTTTGATGCTGATAAGACTTTCGATGCAACATTTAGAATTGACAAATGCGATTGTCTGTTAGTATACACAGCAGTGGAGACAGGAACCTGCAGTTGAAGTTTCTGACAAGCATCGTCAATGTTTCTGATACTGACGTCTGACGGTGCCGTTGATTCTTCATTTTATGCTGACGCTGCTGTTGTTTCTGCTCAATTTGTGGTTGATAATGCAGTCAAAGCTGCTGTTGATACTGCTCTTAATGCCGATGCTGTTGAGACTGCCCAAGGAGCTCCAAGGTGCTGGTTATGGCAACTGTGGCGACATAGAAGGATATAAGTCAATGCTCCCGGTGGCTGCAGAAGCTCCCGGAGAGGCTCCCATCTGCCCCGAGGTCTACCAGACAGCATCAGTTGAGTAGGAGCAAAGGTGAACCTTGCCTCAGTCCCATTGAACACCAGCTGATGTCCTCCTTGACAGCTCTGGTCCTCGGGTGCCATCTGTCAAACAGCATCTGCCCTCTGACAGCTGTATATGTGATATCACAAGAGGGAGTCATGTCTCTCTCTCCATGTCTTAGCCAAATCAAAATGTCTCTCCGCTCACCTTCAAGGTTGACGTCGTTCGTCGTGTGACATATATTCTGGTCCTTTCTGTATATATAGCTACAAAATACATAAATATTAAGCGATTACTAATGATATACTCTTATGCGCCTCTCTGCTATTCGGTTTCATCTTGGTTTAACTTAAGGTTTCTGAGAAATACATATACATTGCAGTTACTTGTTCTTGACTTACTTAAAAGTTTTTCTTTTTAAAATCTCTTTTTCTGCTCAGTCTGTTACTACTCGTTTGCTTATTTATTCTCGCTGTGCCACGAGTAGTATGACCTTGTGATAACTGCTGATAACTTACATTTTTGTGTAGGTTTATCTCAATGTTTTGCATTCCTTTTTCTCCTTCGTCCCTTCCTAAAGTAGACCCTGGGCTTGATGGTTCTCCTTATCAGCCCCAGCCATGTGCCAAGAGGTTTTGCTGCTCCGAATGCACAATTTTCTCTCGTGGCATCTCTTCTTGACCATGTCTACAACTTCTGTGAGCTTTTTATGCCCTAACCCTTGCTCCGGACAGCAGTGTACATGCCCATCAGAAGCTGCCATCAGGCCTCCAGAGGACTCAATGGCTTCAACTGCATTTCTCCTGATACACCCAAGACAACAATCACTGTTGCCCTCACCACTACAGCGCTTTCATTATTTATGGGGAAAGAGAGGACTGTTTCACTCTAAAATCAGCTCAGGATATAAATCTGATGATATTATCAACCAGATAACTGCTGTTTATTGCTCGTGTTCAAAATGATTCCTTTTGGTGCACCATGACTGATTTTAGTGTTCAAATACTTTTACGATAGGACTACATAATCCTCTCGTTTAGTTTGACAGTCATAAACAAGCAGGATTATACATAGGAAATTTTAGATTGATCTGCATTTTTACTCAATGAATTTAGTTTTTACCAACTTAGCCTATTCCGACATGATTTGAAAATATCATAATTGTAATGTTAAAAGCAATTTTACAAAAGTGCTTGATTAGAGCAAGGCAAGGAAATTAATCCCGCAACCTACCAGATTTCTAGAACTTCACATTGTGATGTATGAGCAGGCAGGGGCACATTGTGAGATATATTGCAAAGTGACTTTATGGCTGTAGACTAAGTAGGCAAGGAGATAACCAGTGCACAGTTATCCACAACAGTTATTGGCATTCTTAGGTATGCGATGTCACTTGTAATGAGCTTCGACACCGGTGCATTTTTCTTTGCACTAAGTCCCATCCCTCTTTGTAGAATGTTAACTTCAATTGAAGTAAAATGAAACTTGTTAGGGTAAGGTGGGGGAAATCCACCCCCGGGGCCAATCCGCCCCCTTGAGGAGAAAAAGTTCTCTCATGACCCAAAATATAAATGACAATAAATATTTCTCATGCAGATTAGTGCTTATGTGTCTAGAGACCACTGAAACACAGAGATTAGGCTGTTACATAGTTTTGTTCGGACTACAACTGAGAAACAAGACATACATCTCATCACTAAGCAATTTCAATGTGTAATTGAAACTTTCAAAACTGAGGTGTTTTACAGGTACATGTTGTATAAACACATTACTTATTGTCATTAATAGCAATGTTTATTCAACGACTTTACATGTGCAAGAGATTTCATCAATCAATAAAATGCATATTTAGAAAATACCACCCTCATAATTTCTAGTGGTCGGGGCATTTCCGCCCCTTGTCCATGGGGTAAATCCGCCCCCTCTGATTCTCATGTTAAAAACATACAAACACGAGATATGCCTTGTAAGTCACTCTATTTTGTCATAAAGCTCCACTAATTGTGATTATGATTTTAATTGAGATGAAGTTAAGAGTTTTTGCCATGTTTTAGTGTATGTTGAATATGCCAAATGCAAACTTGTTTTATTCTCACACATAAATTGTGAAACGATCCTTACATGTTAGTAAGTACACCCAGAAGAGCCAGGGCTTAATTTAAGAATAGAATTTACTTCAGAAGCCAAATGTTTCTTGTCATTTGTAACCAAAACTCAATGGGGGCGGATTTGCCCCACACTTATGGGGAAAATCCGCCCCCTGAGATGGAACATTCATATGGTGATGTTGGCTCAATGGTGTTGAATTAAAGCATGTAAGTTTCCAGATATGTTCAGATGTATATATTCCATCATTCCCTGAAATACAATGTTCATTTTTCATAAAGGTGAGGGACTGAGCAAGGAATATATGTGAAAAGGGGGGGCGGATTTCCCCCACCTTACCCTATATAATTTGATCTTGACACATACCATTGGCACCAAGAAAGTGCAATTTCCATTGTGAAAATTTTCCATTGTGAAACGTACCTCTCTTTTTCCCCAAATAATGAAAGAGCTGTAAATGAATGAGGACTCAGACATGCAGTGTTTTGTGCAGACAGCTGTTGAGGTCCATGGTTTCTGGCTTGCAGTATGTGCTCCAATCATATTTTATCCTGTACTGATGAACCTACATATATTACAGCGATGTACTTAGATAAAGAAAAAATGAGGAGCAGTTCACTGTGATAAATGCACTTCGTGATTCATGATAGCTGATGAAGTGTCATCTTCTATACTTTCAACATGGGAAACATAGAGGCAGTCTGATTAGTCATGATCAAGAGAAGGCCATTTGACTTGTCATAACTGATTTTGGATTGAAAATCAGATGCATGATCCTTTTGTTTGGCTGTCACCAACAAGAGGGATAAGTCTCCTTAAATCAAAACAACATTGAAAGTATTGGGTATGATCATGACAAATCATCTGTATGATGACACACAAAGTGCCATTTTCACAGTGCAACAGTACACTCTTTTTCAGTATCAAAGTGCATCGCTGTAACACATACATCCATGCAGCCTGTGATGTGGAAGTTTCAAAGTTTGTTTGTTGTACATTATGGTTGGTATCCAATGAAATCCTGACCACTACGACTAAGATGGTTCGGTATTTTGAACTTCGGATATAGTACTGTAAAAGTTTATCCTGTACAAAGTTTCCATGTCCATGGTTGTGAAATACCCCAATTCAAGGTCAGCAGACAATGTGTTCCGAAACTCTAATGATCTTAGACGACTACCACCAAACTTAACAGTCACAGCAACTGTTGTATTATAAACAAGTTCTTTAGTCCAGGGCAAAAAAAGAGCTTTAATCTAAACAAATGAGCTGCTAAGTCAATTTCACCCAATGGCTCATGTCACATGTGAATAAGGACAGTGGTCTATTTACGTGATTTTTGAAAGCAACTGCTGCACATAGTTAGGGTTAATTGAGCCATTAAATGTAATTTTGAAATGCAACATCTCCATAAATTTATTCTGGTTTTTAGGTTATTGGATTTTGTGCGCAGTTTCTAAAAGTCAACTTTGGGTTTCATACAATTACATGTATATTATAGTTTTGCATAGTTTTCTACTTTTTTACCCGAGACGAACATGGATTATGTATTACACAATTCCAAATTAGACACATGATGATAATGACTAACTTAGCACTTCTAATCTTCCTTGGGATAAGTGAATAAAACATAACGTGTGATATACATTGATGAAATTATTGACATGTGCATTTGCTGCGTTGCTAATTAGATGATTATTTTGTGTGCTTGCAGTTGAGGGCTGGAATGGTGCGACTGCTGCTGCCCAAAGGGTCCGCTTATTGCCCATGCTTACGTCACAGTGGTCACTAATGATGCTGCTGCCCCTGGTGGAGGAAAGGACCTGTGCTGCCTCCTCACCCAGAAGGACCTGCGAGTGGACAATGTCTGGAGCAGAGGAGTCAGTCAGGGCATGAGACAATGAGGGAGCATGTGATTGTCAGCTGCAAAAAGAGTGGTGATGATGTTGACAAAAACTTAGTGACTCCTAACGGTGGTGATAATACCAGGGCGGCTCGTTGCAGCAGCCGGAGTGAATTAAAAACCTGTGTGATTTTGGTGAGGAGGAGGTGACGGGCCAGTGGGCCAGTGGGTTAAGGGCTAGGTCACTTTGACTGCGACTGCGTGTTCATGCTGGGTCCAAAACCAACAACAGCGGCAGCAGCAGCAGAAGCGGGCCGGATGGGAGAGAAGGAAGGCGATCTGGAACGGACTGATGAGAATCATCCTCAACGAGCGATCTACGATGGCTAGGCCCCCTCCCTCGACCACATCACTGCCGCAGCCCTCTGATACACCGCTGCCTTCCAAGAGGTTCTCCATCTGCCTTTCGTCGGCCCTTAAGTTTGACCACCTTCTTCTTTGTCTTTTCATTTTTCTCCAGTTGATATCAGGTAAGACCCTTAATTTTTACCATATACAGCCATGGCCGTTAGTTTTCACTCAGCCGCCATGCTTCACCATGGCGCTATCTTTGTGACCAATCATAACAAAGCAAATACTCACTCAATCTTAACCAAATTTTCAGGAATTATAGTCTGTACACAGTAGCAGGTGTTCTGATAAAATTTAGTTGAATGAATCAATGTTATATAATAACTGTAGAGCAAAATGCTAAATTAGTTGCAAAATTGGAGCATATAATCAGTTCTGATGTAAAATGTCATTTGCATGATAGTAATAGTCACCAAGGTGTCTGGATGTGTTTGGCTCACACAAAATTAAGCATTCATGACAAAATCACAATTAAATCTGCAGATTTAACATTTTCATATCGGGTTTGCTTGAAGCGTTTATAATTACAAAAATTGTTAATTTCTCAAGTAAGAATAAAGTAGTAGATGTTTTTCTTTTGATAACAATTTCATTTGTTTTATTAAATTCCACATCCATGGTAAGCATTTAACACAATTTTCTGTTCAGATAAGGTGGTGTTCTATCTTTTTACACCTACTTAGAATTTGGCCATGTTTAAAGCCAAAATGGTTTCTGCAAAATCCGACAAACCAACAGTTAAACCATGTATCTATTTGTAATTTGTCATGAATGATTAATTTGATGTGTACCTAACACATTGAGACACTTTGGTGACTATTACTATGATATATAGCATCAGAACTGATTATATGCTTAAACTTCCCCTAATTTAGTATTTTGCCATACAGTCATTATGTAACATTCTTTCATTCGATCAAATCTTATCAGAACACCTGCTACTGTGTACAGACTCATACCTGACAATTTGGTGAAGATTGAGCAAGTATTTGCTTTGTTATGAATGGTCACAATGATAGCACCATGGTGAAGTATAGCAACTGAGTGAAAACTAACGGCCATGGCTGTAAGGATGTTTCGTAACATTTCAAATGTTCGATGTGTGGCAGCGCACTGCAGGACAAAGTTGTCTGTCTTGCATTTCCTTAGATAATGAGATATTTACCATCAGCACTAAACTGACATTTAAAAAGATTTTCTGTTGTGTATTTCCAATTTATCATTATTTCCAAATACCCTGTACTAAGTACACATGAAACATTATATTTATCATTCTTGTACATTCAGCATGATTTTGTTTCAGGAGAAAGTATGCCATTGAACTACTTGATATCATATGTGTAATGTTCCATTTGCATGTCGTTTTCCATGTTTTGACTTTAAATTACCTCAGACTATGGCCTTTTTATAGGTTGCAACGGCTGCCACAATTTATCCATGCCTCCATTTTTGTGGCGGAAGTATCAGCAAGAGGTCTTTCCTCTTAGTGAAAACTACACGTAGAAATTTGTGGATAGATTGATCCACCTCAGTTTCTGTCAAGGTCCTTGGTGTTTAAGGCATATCATGGGGGGTCTAAAGAGCTGCAGGATTATTTGTGGGATCTATTTTACCAGTTGTTTATGCTATTTGGATGATTTTGTGCCATTCCCCTGAAGTAGCGACCTTGATTCTTTCGCCTCTGATGAAGTTTAATTCCTTCCATAATCTGCGATTGGCGTTTTAACGGTGCACCTCGCATCCCGCACATTCATTATTTTCCGCGATTTACGTCAAAACGCCATTACGTAACGACCTCGCTGTTGACGTCTTACACGTGACCTTGTCAATTATGAGGCTACTTACGTAACAGATGACGCTGCAGTCCGTGCACTGGGATGATCTGGTCTTAAGGCTCAAGTCTTCTCTCTGGATGTTTCTAGTCGTTGCGGCATCTTTGGTCTCGAATATGCATCTATAATATACATCCTTTGACTAGATTCTTTTGCTGCACATATACATGTAGGTAATGATGTTTCTTTGTGCAAGGTTGGTATTACTGAATGGATTAATCACATGAACTTCTTGGAATACATATATATAGGACATTTGAGATGGCTCTGCATTTTACTCTATGAATTCAGTTTTTATGGCACTAGCAATACTGGCATTATTAGAGCAAGCCATGCCAATTAATTCTTCCAACCTACCAGATTTCTAGTTACATTGTAATGTATGAGCAGGAAGAGGCAGATTGTAAGATATATGATACATTGCACAGTGAGTTTATGGCTATGGGCAAGGAGAATGTAACCAGTACATAGCTATCCATAACGGTTATTGGCATTCTGAGGTGTCCAATGTCACTTATAATGAGCTGAGAGACCGGTGCATTTTTCCTTGCACTAAGTCCCATCCATCTTGGTAGGATGTTGGCCGCAGACATTGAATTCATATCATCAGCTTTTTTACCCCCAAAATTAGAATTTAGTAAATGTACCCCACACTGGGCCCTCACCATTTTCCCCACAGGATGCACTGGCTGACCAGGTGGAAGGTTCTAATGAAGGCCCAAAGGCCACCATTGATTTACAAATATCAAAATACAATACCCCACCCCTCAAGCATGCAATGCCCATGTGGTTCAGGTCCTTCTTGAAGTGCTAAAAGTGAGAATTCAGTGTCTCAACAAGAACTATGTCTATAGCCATCAATAGTTTGGCTTTTTCTTGAGATAATCGATGAAGAAGCTGTTAGACTTTCTCTAATAGCCGTGTTTCGCACTCAAATCTGTCAATAAAACAATAGTTAGGGTGAGTGGCTGAACTTGTAAGCACTTTCTGCCCCTCAAATTGAGTGAAATTGCTTTCCAAATATACCTGTTAATTGCTGCGGTATTAACCCCAAAAGCGGCACTAAAACTGCTGACATCAGCATTTAGTTTGGTTAAGCAACATGTGAACCCATGAAATGATGACGTCATGCCCTTGGAGCACATACTTGGCGTGGTGTTGGGCCCTTTAATCATTGTTGAATTGAGGCAGCCATGCGCTCTAATCGGCCATTGTGGTTTGTTGGGCTTGAAATCAAGTTGTTTGTTGACGAGGGCTGTGCAAGAAATAACACAAGGGTTGCAATGATGGGTTCCAGCGATGGGATGTGCAATGCTTTGTTGATGTATTGAACCGATTGATGCTTCGGTTGCTGAGCCGAGGAGGCGTGTGTGACCGAAGGTTTCTGACCATTCAGAACAGACATTGAAAACCATTCTAGCGTGAGAATCTTTCATCGTTTGTCGATGGAGGAAAATACGCTGGCATCTGAAATGATTACGCAGCAACAGCGTGCACGCCGTGCAATGCTAATGGTCTACTTCATTGTTCCATCGCAATGCGCATGGCCTTGTCACACGCACAGAACATTGGACATCTCTGATTTGTCATCTACTTGAAGATTACTAATGGTCAGAATGTCTTAACTTTATTTTTCAGTCTGGAAATTACTTTCATTATCAATTTTGAGAAATCCCAGATCAAGTTATCAGTTCTCTATTGCTCAAAATGTTCATGTGATCTGCATGTAAATTTGGATAGTACACAGTTCAATTAGTTGAAGTTTATCCTTAGAATTTCATGTTATTCATATCATACAACAAGCATAACCTATAGGCATATCATATCAAATATGCAAGACAGATTATCTCAGTTAGGCTCCTGCTCGCTCGGTCCTGGGTTTGATTCCGCCTCTCTGCCAAAGTACGTAACTAAAGGACGTAAAGCCCAATCATGCCTCCATCCATGCAATGCACCTGCAAGAAAGGAATCTTCACTGTTTCGATGGCCTCACATCCTGACAGAGCACTTAACTAGTAAATCAGAAAACATGCTCACATCGCCCAGCCTCAAGGTTATGTCACACTTTCTCAATTGCCATTAGCATAAATCAATAAGACTAATCAGATCTGAGGGGATCGATCAGTGGAGATCCAATTGTGTCCTGCATCTGCTCCACAAATGGATTACTCTGCAAAAGCCAACATGGATGCAGTGTGTCCATGGTCACCCCTTCTCAGAATGGCACTTTTCTTGCTAACAGATCTTGGCAATCAGCTTGGTCAAGGACAGCCATTCATACCACGTGTTGCAAGGGAACAAGGGAGATCTGTCACTGATATCCAAAAGGCAATGGCCATTATGGCTGTTAATCCCTTTTCTATCCACTCTAAAAAATTTCGGACAAAATTGGTTTTTTAGATTCAATATGGTTTTTTGAAAAACCAAATTTCAATGCAAAAAACCAACATGGATTTTTTTTTAAAAATCTATGTTGGTTTTGCATTGAAATTTGGTTTTTCAAAAAACCATTTTTAATCTAAAAAACCAATTTTGTCCCGACATTTTTTAGAGTGTCCTCTAGTGATGGAAAGAAATAGTGTGCATCGATACATAGATGTTATTACAAGTAAGACATTATCAAAAGCCCATAGTTCGTTTGGGAGATTTCAGTTAAATGTCAGACGCAAATTTCAATTCAAAAGGTTCTTTAGCAATAAGGCATGGCATCAAATATACTCATATCTAATAGAAACTTCATTTTTGGTAAACCCAACCAATTCTCTTACTTTTCCCTCATTAAATATGTCTCTTGTGAATTCAAAGATATCCCTGTGCGCTAGGCATATACATTGCACTTACTAAAATGTACCTAAGTCTGCATGGATTTGTAAGATTAATTGCATTTCCCTGACTCCCTCTAATTGCCATCGAATGTGTGAGGTCACTTTCACAGGGTATTGAATATGTGGCTTGAGGCCTTCCATTGATTATAGGTTATCATTATTCTGCATGATTGATTTGTTTTTCACGAGGGCAAATGAGGCATGTCACCAGTTAACACCTCATATGATGGGTTGCTAATTTAACAGAAGGCAATAATGGCATTATGAGATAACTGTCAGCATATCAAAGCTAAATTTTGTCAGATTTTGACTGAAACACAGAAGATCTTTCAATATTAATCCTAAAAGTTACGACAGGATGACTTGTAATACTTCACTTTGTTTGAACTGAAAATTCACAACTTTGAAACATTTAAATGAAATATTTAATTTTCACACAGACAACTCGTTTTACTATCGTAATAATATGTGATGTCAACAATGACATATGGAATAGTGGCCATTGGCCAACCCACGTATATTTAACAAAACCTTGTCTTGCAATTTTACAACAGATCTGGGTACTATATAATACTTTAACAAAAGCCAACATTCTTATAGCCAGCCTGATTCAATGCTAATTCAGCAAAAGCAGACTTGGTGTACCCTAGGGTTCTTACATGTCCCTATTCATATCATGACTCCTAGTCAATACCGACCAATTAAGCCCTCTCGTTTGAATTCACCTAATTAGACCAGGGTTAAATCTAGATCGACCTCAGCTCACTGAGTTGAAAGGTTTAGATTTGAGGTCTAGAGATCTGTAGTGGAGGAACTGGGTCAATCAATTTCGAAATATTCTAACGATCACCGATTATTGGGGAAACTGTTACTATGTTGTCATCTATCTGTTCACATTATGTGTACTAGTAGTTCCTTATATGATTATTATGTGGCACGGTGTTTCCCTTTCACCAAAGAGTGAATCTTTGGTATAATGGACAATGCTCCTGCCTCCTACGACCCTGGTTCAAACCCCGATCCTGGAGTTGTTACAGCAAAGCCGATACATCCGAAGGAGGGGAGAGTGTCGTGGTTCCTAGTTGGTGGTAGTGTGTTTCCCTTGTTCCCAAAAGTGATTCTTAAGTGTAAAGAGCAACACGCCTGCCTCCCTTTGAGGGACCCACGTTCGAATCCTTCGCCCGGAGTATTACACATGTTGCTGTCTTCGCTGTGACTATTAGTTCATCCAGTCTATCTATATCTCTGTCCAGTTGTCTGTCTACCTATCTATCTGGTATGGTCTTGCCATGGTAAGTCAATCAATCAGTTGTATTCTTTAAAAGTCACCATCATTCAATCAATTAGTCAATCTTTCATAGATTACCAGTCTGCAACTGTCCTCATATTGTTACAGCTTACCCAGTGCATAAAAACATGACATAAAGCCCCAATCATCCATCCATCCTCATGTGGTAATGTGCAGACTGTTTTTGTTGAAGATATTTCATGGAGGCAATTACATAGAAATCTTGAGGACCTTGAGTTTGAGATCTCATCTGCTGTCTCATTATTTGCCTGCCGATTCAAATATGGAAATAATGACGACAGTACATTTCAGTACAATGAAATACACTGTCACTTTGCGCTGCCATATCAGGTGCTAATTAGCTGTGTCACAATGGCGAAGTTGGGAGACAGTGTCAGGTGTACGATCTTGTTACTTTAAATGTGTCCTGGAAGGATACCAGCCAATATGGCAATTTATTGTTGCAATAGTCAATTCCTAGTGACGATTTACAGTTGTAACAGTCAATTCCTGATAACAATTTGTGGTTGTAACAGTCGCTTCCTGATGACAATTTACCATTGTAACAATCAATTCCTGATGAGTGATGGCAATTTACCATTGTAACAGTCAATTTCTGATGACAATACAGGTGTAACAGTCAATTTCTGATGACAATTTACAGTTGTAACGGTCAATGCAGACAGTTATATCAGACAATCTCAGATTATACTTCACAGATATTACAGTATAAATTTCAGATCATCCGTCGCATCTGGCAAAATTATGCAAGCAAGATATTTCTCAGTATTATGGGCTGCAGATAGTGTCCTTCTGATATTATGATCATATTGAGTTAGGACATCTTCCATGTGACTTTCACCAAGTTTCCTTGAGGAAGATATTCCATCGTGTATATATTCAAATAGTTTGGTGTCTGACAAATTTTGCAAAATCAACGTTTTTGTAAATAAACAGAATCATTTTGAGGTTTTGGGGAGCATTAAATTGAAGAATGCATCTAAATCCAATTTTATTCCATAGAGATCATTTTACAATTTCTTTGCATAGACAGCAAGTAAGCAAATGGTGTTGCACAATGACATAATGCCAATTTTGGGGCATAACAATTTGAATATTCTGCATTCTGTAGCTCCTTCCACAAAATGTGCAAAATTTGCATAATTTTGTCAGATATCAAAATATTTTAATATACATATATAGGCCTACACTGGGTGGTGTACTCTGCCTTAATGAAAGTTCTACCCAAGCCCATCATTAAAATGAAAAGGGCACCCTGCCTCTTTGGGCCAACCATGTTCGTTATACTGTGTACCTGCTTTCGTTTTTTGTCAGATGCATTGTCATGTAATTTGCACAACATGCATTCAATATCAGATGAAAATTTACAATTGAGTTTGTCAGTTTTAGATGATAATTTACTGCTGTGTCAGTCAATTGCAGATGATATTTTCGCTTTACAGTCAATTTCAAATGACAATTTACAATCGTAACAAGTCACATTTCACATGAAAACCATCACTTGCATCAGTCAGTTTCAGATTATATCAGTCAATTTAAGATAACAGGTTACACTGGTTGCAGTTGTAACAGTAAGTTTTACACAATTGCATAATATGTTTACTTAGTTTTCATCTTGTGACGTATACACAGGTGAAACTTCCTCAACTCATTCTTGGAAATCAGAAAGTCGAGCATTGCAAATGCTTCCTTAAACTTGTGTGTGCAAGTCAGCATTTTCAGTGAAGTTACACGAAGTTGAATGTCTTATATGCAAGTGAGCAGCAGTTTTATTATCTTATTAACCTTAATATAGCCATCTATTAGTGCTGATGAAAAAGGAAATATAGGAAATTAATGTCATGATTAATCCTGATTGTATTAATTTTGTGTGACCGCTGTAGAAGTCAACAGGTGAACGTATCATTATCACTGGAGAACTAATTTGTCAAATGATTGGCTGAAAAAGTAATACAGGTAACATTATTTCTGGAACTTGAATTGCTCTAATAGATTGCTGAGTGATGGTCATTAGTAAAATAATGAGTAATAATATATCTTTTCAACATTCTCACCTGCGTCCAAATGCCAAAAGGTAATTATTAAGGTAGGCTACTACACACATACAATTCAATCGAAGCACTCTCCTCACAGCCGGGGAAATCGGAGCGATCACTAAAATGGTCTCCCGTCTGAGTGATGTTCGACTTTGTGGTGCATGTTCAGAATTCTCTTTGGTGTATATCCGCGTATTGTCCAAACTATTAGGGTTTGCCTGTAACTAATAATAACCACCTTGTATGGAGTCACACTTTATAAAGTCTCTAACAAGTGACGTCATTTATTCATATCTCAGAGAAATTGACTGCAATGGTCAAAGTAAAAGATAGGACATGCCGCTACATCGATGACACTCTCAAACAAAATGACATCACTTCTATTTCCTTGGCTGTGACAATTTGCATGGATCATAACAATCCATCGTAATATCTCGGATGAATAAAAGAGATAGGGAAAGTGTCATTTTCTCCCTGGTGGCATAATGGCTTTGTGTTTTTTTATGGCTGGCAAACAAAACACTTGAGACGAGGAGATCTTGACTGTCATTAGGAAGCTGGTCTAATGGGCAATTATTGCAACATACTCATAAGCATTGGCTTCCCTGTGCCCTTGGACCACAAGAACCCAACTAATTGAGCACCCTCTTATCCAATGGCAGCATCCCTGTTGTAGGAGCTCTTGTTGTGGCTATTTTAAGCTCATGGATACTGTTAATATTGTGCCTATAAGACAGAGTCTTCGTGAGTGTGTTTACAACACTATCCAGCCCACAGACAATCACTGAATTTTTGAGTCATGGATACATATCACTTAAAAGATATTAGAAATTGCAGGGATTCAATATGTTTGCACAATTATGATTATATACAGACAGATGATCCATAAATATTTCCCATGCTAACCACATGACCCAGTGAAGTTGTACATACAACTTACACCTGATAGCCTGGATAATAGAATGAGCATGCATTTAATTTCAAAACCGGTCATAAGCAACAGTTGTAGCCATATTCATTGTTATGTTAACTGTAATCAATTCTGTTGCAGAATTGAGTTTCATACGAAATGAATCTGAATGAACAACTCAAACACATTGCTTCTGCCTCTTTTGACTGGTACAGTTTCAGTCCGTCATTAATTTCATGTCACAATTATATTTATGTCAGTTCCTTGAAGTTATGTGTTTCTTAGGCAGACTGGATTTTCTTATCTTTCCAACTCAAACCATTAACCATTCTTTTTGACGTCAGAAAAATTTCTGTTTCAATAGCTTGTTTTATGAAACAGCTGGTCAAATGTTGCCTTTTTTCCTCCCAGAACTTTTCCTCACATTAGTGCCAACCCGCGAGTCTCAAAATGGAACTGGAGATTCAAACAGTTGTGAGATCGAAACTTCAACTGATTTATCCTGCTGAACTGTCATGAATGTCTATTTTGAGAAAATTCGGTGGCAGGCTTGCGATTAAGATTTCTCTTTGTTTTTCTCGATATAGCTACAAATTAAATGTATTTCTTAGAATTAAATGGCAACAGTGCTCCAGAGTGTGATGGAACTGAGTTCATGATTTAAATTTCATTATTTTCTAAAAGTTAGCCAGTTGGGGGGTGGGGTTGGTTGCTGAGGGATAGATTAATAGTGTGTAACACCTTATGCTTTAGGCAGGTAGAGAATTTCAATTAGATGGCAAAAACGAAGACATTGAACATCTGATGTCATCCATGCATTTCAGCTCTGGCAGGAATTTAGCATCGGACCCCTTCTCGAACTAAGGAGCATGATGCAAAATGGTAAACCTCTGCCCCAAGGGGAGTTGTACAGGTGAAGAAAATCTGTCTTTGACTCTGATCTCCTCCCAGACTCTCCAAGTTTCTTCCCAGGCTCTTGTGTTTCTCCCAAAGGCTCCCACAGGCCCCTCTCTTATCTGGAGCTGTTAAAAGGAAGCCTTTGGTGAATTGAAGCAGCACTTGAAGGTGCTGTGTGAACTGTGTACAGCTTACTGTGTTGTGTTTAGCTGCCGTACCGTCTTTATTTGTGATGCATCATCAAAAAGTCATGGCCCTCTCGTCCGAGTCAGTGCGGCCGCACCAAACGAGACCCTCATTGACTTCGTTGAGCCAAAATACGACTTGTGCATCCCCTAGACAATACGCTTAAGCACGCAAGCAACTTGGAGATCCATGCATCAGCAAAAACAAAATGAGAGGAAAAAACCTCTCATCTCAACTTCAGCAACAACCATCATCAACAGCAACCAATGTGCTCGGCATCTGTCTGATTCTGGCAAGATCTGGGAATACCTGCGACTATTATCCGCAAGGTGCAACAGTTGCTCAGATCAGATGCATTGTTGTATTTGCCAAATGATAATGGAAAACATACATCAGGCTATTTGGGTGGGAGGATGAAGGTCTGTGATGGTTAATGCACTGTCTTACAAGTAAAGATAGGAGAATGCTTTAGGTGCCTTGTTTCTGCAGACATACTCCAACTTTATAGAATGTGTCAGCTTTGTTTTTAGAGTTATAGGGCCAACATTAGACTACAGTGCAGATGGTGTCTTCTGTGCTGCAAGAATATTTAGTTGAGCAAGCCAAGTTTTAGCCCATCTGTGATATAGGCCTACATCTTTTTCTTAAATATTTGTCTCTCTTGTTGTCGATGGCGAAATTTCCCATCCAAAATTTTACTTTGTAGGTCTAATGCCCAGAAAACATGGGGTGGGTGCACCCAAATTGTAAAATGAGATAGTCAGGGGCGGATCCAGGGGGGGGCGAAAGGGGCGACCGCCCCCCCACCCCCTCAAAAAAAAAAAAAAAATTTAAAAAAAAAATTTTTTTTTTTTTTTTTTTTTTAGTATAAAAAAAATATTATGTTGGTCTATACTACAGTTTGTTTCACAACATGCGAACCCCCCGGTGGTTGGCCTGACTGCGCAGCATCTAAAGGTCACACAGTAGACAGACACATACTTGTAGATAGACGAGCTATTTTGTGATTTTTTCATCCAATTTTGTGACGTTTTGGTGCCGTTTTTGTCAGATTTTTGACAACGACCGTCCATTCTAGAAATGAGACAGACTGTAACAGCACTTTCTACATTAGGCCTGTTTAATCATTATTGTTTAATTCTGATTTCCGTTAGATTTGTTCGGTTTGACAGAACAGATATTCGAAGGTGTAGGCCTACTGTATAACCAAACAGTGTTGATGAAGCTTTTGTTTTGGTAGTTCGAACTTTAGATCATTACCCTGGCTTTTTTTTTCAATTATCTTACAAATTAATGTTTATTCTTCATTCTGTTTCTATTTTTGCTGTACAGCATAGACATAGAATGCAGGGGACTGCAGCGGGCGGAGCTATACCCAAAAGTCAATGTTCAGTCCAGTCAAGTCAGACTTGAGTCAGCTAAAGTCAAGTCATTGTTGCATTTAACTTAGCCATGTTTTACCTCACAGAAATGACAAAATGCATTTCACACTCTAATAGGACTTTTGTAAATTATATATTCAAAGTGAAATCCCACTAAAAATGGACACATTCAAATACTACCTAATATTCTGTGTACAAAAATTCAGAAATTTCCGAAGTTATAATGTACTGTTGAAGAATATTTAACAGAATAGTCCTATGAGATTACAGGGTGACCCACCTCAACTTGTGCATTGATGTTGCAACCAAAAAGGTGTTTATTGAAACAGTTTGGGATTTCCATTGAAAACACCAAATTAAAGTTTCAGTGGCAAGAGCCAAGAGAAGAGCATTACGCAAGTTTGGTTCATTTTCGGTTAAAATTTGACTCGGAAAAATAGTTCAATTTTTTGCATAGCTTTTTTTTTTATTTTTAACAATTTAGCTCTGTCAACCTTCGGAAAAATTTTTGGGATCACATGTAATGCATGTACTGTATTACAGAAGCTATAACAAAGCAGTGCCAGGGTTTTTCTTTGAAGGAGGTTTGCGTTTATTAAGTCAGGAAGTCCAAATACTGTCCTGGTGCAGTGCACTATTTTCATGCTGGTAAATTACTGATGTCAGTGCCAATGCTGGCTGGGAAAAAGTTGTTACCACTCATAACAATCATTAGAATAGCTTTATCTTACATGGGAATATCATTTACCACTTGCAATTTGAGCATTGATGTGTGTATCGGCCACTTTAATCATTGTTCCAAAAATGCATGCAAATTGTCAACCATGGATCTTATATCCCCAATAAAAATGGCTTGGCTTGGATTTCTTGGTCATATTACATGATGAATTTATTGAGGGGAATATTCTGCATCTGGTAGTATTAAAAATCCATGTGTTTCCATCACAAATGTTGGTTAAATTTAGACTAGATTTTGAGGGATGGAAATTTGTGACTTTCCAGACGACACCCAAAATAGATTTTTGTAAAAGTGTTGCTTTACTTTTTCTCTATGCTTTTAAAAACCGTGTCATGTTTTACGTTTCTAATGACTCTGACAATTACAACACCTAACTATTTTGTGTTTGCAATCATCTGACTGTCAGTTATGCAAATGGTTTTGCCGTATTTTAACTTGTTTGTCTCCAACAGGTTGCCATTCTAAATTTGCTGACCTGGTAACATACACTTGACTCTAAAACTCACAAATACCATCTATTCACCTCCCTAAGAACCTCCCTTTGCATATTAGTGCAATTTCAGGCAGTTGCTGAGGTTTTGGTTGACACTGGTGCAATTTGAATTCTTCTCAGCTGATTTTTCGGCACAAACAAAAATGACAAAAATTTTCACCTGCCTGTCATTTTTGATAGAATAACTGCAGAAGCGTAAAACTCACTAGTCAGTTGAAGTTCTTGCCAAGCTCAGAGTTTTAACTCTGACAGACTTTTGGGTTTGGCTGTGGGAGGGCAGCTGCTTCCTAGAAATCTCCAAACATTTATTTCTATTACATTTATAAATTTATAAATATTAAATTGAAACAAAGAGAAGAAAAGAAAATTTCTAGCTGAAAGCCCCATTACCGAACTGATGTCCCCCACTTTTCTCCTTATGAATTAGGCTCTGGATTGGTTTTTGCCTCCCCCTGTCCTTTGGCCTTTTTGAATTCCCTGTCCATTTGCAATTTTTCTCATTGAATTTTGAATTCCCTGTCCCTCAGCTCTGGACCGGGTTTTTTGTCCCCTTGGTCATTTACTTTTGAATTCCCAGTCCCCCATAACTCCCATCAAGAGTCTCATGAATAGAGGTTGCAGTCAAAGAAAATGAGTGATAACATGAATTTGTCCAAGGACATCTCCTTTACCATTCATTGATCCTAAGTAAAAGCAGCAGTCCGTCAAACTTTTTAAAAGCAGCATGAAGCAATCTGTGAGGCAAAACTGATGGCTTGGTATATTACATGGTGAAAAATGGAAGAAACCATGTATTTTAAATCATTTGAACCAATTTTAGATATTCATAAACTTTGATTGGGATACTGTTTCCATGTGAAATTATCGAATATCGATCAACTTGTCAAGCTTGATTTACTTTGTCTCCAAGTAGTACCTGAAAAAGGTAAAAATGTGTAACAAATGTCTTTAAATATATCCCCCTTTGAGAGCTCACAATGCGTCTCAGAAAATTTAAAAACCCTGAGCTTCTGGGGGCCTTGAGCGGCCCCCAGACCCCCTGCCGCTGTCATTTCCACCCCCCCACCTAAAGAATCCTAGATCCGCCCCTGGATAGGGTTATTGGTTGACTCGAATGACTGCTGAGATCTGTGTAGAAGTGTCAAACAGATGTCTATAGTTCTGGTGTACATTCTCATAATATGGTTTCCTCTTTTTCTTTGACAAAAAAGAGCACTACAAGGTGTTTTGGATTGTCTTCTGTATTGTGGTTATGCTCTGCGGGACTACTTGCTAATTTGTTTGTTTGTTATGACGTCACAGCAACAAAGAATGACGTCACAAAGAGTTCCAACCAAGATCACACTCAGATCTCACCTGATGTGAGAAAAAGATGAGTGGTATGGAAAAAATTGAAGGTCTTGTACGTGAGATAATGAATAACATGTAAACAAATCAGTTGCTGGCTAAGAGCTAATACAGAACAATGTAAGCAAATCTGTGTTGCTGCAAAAAAAAAGAAGGAAAAAACAAAAGCATCATGAGATGCTACGAATCCAAACAGTTCATCCATATTTCACCTTGCTTTTGTATGAGGCCTGAGTGGCTATACATGCCTGCTTGTTTTAGTAAGTCAAATTACCCATATCAAACACAGAAAAATGAGGTAAATTGTGGTTTTCTAAATAATCAGATGAATGTATAAAAAATCAAAAAATAATAAAAGGTATTAATGTGGGTTGCCTTAAATGAAATGAATCATTAAAACCTCTTTGGCTGATCAGGGTTTATTAGGAAATACATTGCATTATCCGCTGATATGCTCAATATATTTTCGATATAATGAACAATGTTGTTAAATGGGGGCATAACAGAAGCAGAATAGAATAGACCAAATAACTATCAAACCAGCACTCAACCAATGCTACACTGCAAGCCCTCCCCAGTCTGCAAGCAGTGCAATACTTGATGTAATTTTGTGACCATACAGAGAGTGCATTCTGGCTAATATTACATTCCATTAAGGCAGCAGGTAGTCAGCATCTTTAATCTGGAAAGATACTGTAGGCCCTTTGTATTGCTGGCGCAAGCATAGGTAGTAATCAGCTAAAGCTTCTTTCCTATACTAAGAGACTAAGACTTCTTTATTGGTCATTCATGTAAAATATAAACAATTATGCAGAATGAAATTGTTGCTGCAAATATTTGACATGATGAAAGAAACAAATTAAGCAAAGCATTAGTTTACAAGGATGTCCTCTTGGAAAATGTATAAGTTGTGAAGACCAGGCTTACATGGTGCATATGCACACTCAGTGAATGCTATCCACTGTCTGATAGCATCAGTGAATACTGAAATATTCCAGTGGACCTTTAAGAGCAACTTTTCATGGACAAGCTAAATGTCTTCAACGGGGTAAATAGGTACAAAGTTGAAGACCCCGTTCTCTGTATCCTATCTCATCAACCAATCCTTGCGAGTGGCCAGAATTGGCCACATAGGCCTAGCGGGCTGTCGATTTCTGTCTGTCCACCGTACCTGGGAAAACTGCGTTGGTTTTGACATTAAACTTTGCGAACTTGGTATTTCTCATATTCGATTGTCATTCAACTAATTTAATTAGAGGCATACACGAAAAGATGGATCTAGTCACTTTACAAACATTGAAGATGGCCTACTTGGTAGACATTTTATTTCTCTTCTTCCAACTTCTACTGTTTCTGAGACACATGGTGCCAGTATGAGGTTCTTCTTCTCAAGAGTGATCTGCCAGTTTTAGACCATGAGATCATGTTGCAGTTATATACCAGATCTGACCTCTATGCTTCTATTATCCTTGCTTGTGTGTCTCCATCTTTTTCTGCAGTACACAGATGTCTTTGCTCAGGGCTGGCTCCCTGGCTGGCCACATTGGCTGACTGGGGTGCATGTTTCTGGAGGCAAAACAATGGAGGAGTGGGACACACTGGGTGTTTGAGGATGGTTCTGGTCTGGTTTAGTTCACACAGAAACTGCTGAGTGGGCGATTCACCCTTCCAGGACTGGTGAACCCCTGAAGAGCAGGAAATATGTGTGTACTGAGGCAGAAGAGGGCTTTGGCAATAGGCTCCAGCACCAAGCTTCAGCACAAGGCATCAACAATGGGATAACTGTTACAGACATCCATGAAACCAACAACAATAATGTGGTGGTTGCATTAAATTAAATCATTGTCAAATCCTTAATTTTGAACCAGTTTAATAAGGAAATATGTTGTGTACAAGGGTATCAGTTGGCAGCAGTGGGCTATGACTTTTATATAATTATTGGGTTGAGCACCAAGCTTCAGCACAAGGCATCTTCAATGGGATAACTGCAACAAGCTTCCAAGAAAGCAATGTGAATGTAGCTGTTGCCCCAGACTAAATTGTTGCCTAATTTCCATTTCAAGTAATTTGATTTCTGAGACTCCTATTCACTTGTTGACAATCCATGCTGGGTAATTATCCGCAAACCAGAGCATCAGAAGTATGGCAATTATTGCATGGCTGCTTACTTCTGCTCAGTCCTCTAAAGCTTCTGTAGAAAGTTGTACAAGTCACTGCTAAGTTTAACAGAGCACCAAAAAGCTTCTTGAGAGCTGAGAAGCCACCCATTCTGTCTACTTGAGAGACCACACTTTGATGATGAAGGTTATGAGTCATCACTTTTGAAATACACCCCTTTTAGTAGCAACAAACTTCTCTTGATGTCTTCCAGAGGTTTTTCCGGAATTCCATCCAGAGATTGTGAACTATTTTAACCCATTTCCTTTTGCACTACATCTTCAGGTGTACATAATAAACAGACACCATTGGACAAAGAGGTCAACATTTACATCAACATGGAGTTATGTCATGGACAGGTAGGAACTGCATGTCTTGACAAATGCCCTGACAAATTTTCATTTCAAACCAGTTTGATCAGGTAATATATTGTCTACAAAGGTAACAGCTCTTCTAGCGTCCAGAGGGAGAACCTAGTAAGTCACATTTTGCCAAATTGAGTTAAGGTCAAATAGGACTTCTGAGATATGTTTCTATATATTTATTAAGTTTAGATTTTCATAGTTTAGATTTTCATGAAGTGGCCCGTTACCCTAGAATGACACTGGCAAACCCCAGTAAGTCCATCTCGTACTGCAAGGGCTGGAACTTAAAAGTTAATTTTCTCAGAAACTCCGAGATGTGACTTACTAGGTTGTCCCTTTGGACGCTAGTCTTTGGGTAAGACAATGGGATTGAGCACCAAACTTCAGCACAAGGCATCATCAATGGGATAACTGCAACAAGAGCCTGGATCTCGAACACAATTTGGCATCCAATTGTGGAGTTGTTATTGACTCCCATATTGGGGAAGCGTATATATGTACGCGAAGGTGTAAGGCGAACAATTTTGTATTAAAAAAAGGTATTCATGGCACCAGCATTCATGATATTCATGATATTCAAAAATCTCCCATGAATTTAACATTACACTGTATCAAGCGCATAATGGACATTAATGCCATTTTGGCGGTGCATGTCATACATTGTGTTATATTATGCAATTAACCTGGATGTACCCAATAGTAGTCGAGGTGACAATGAACCTCCCTGAGTTGCATCCTGAGCCTTCTTCTGACGGTGCACTCTGAAGAAAATGGGCAATGATGGGCAAAAGTTGCCAGTGAAGATTTTATGAAATCAAGTTTGGTTTTCCTCAAAACTTACAGTATTTATGACAACACAGCTGTAAACTATTTGCACACACCTGCATTGGAAACCCCCCAAAAACGCCAATCAGGGTCCAAAACCTCGAAAATCAATCAGGGTTTTTGTATAAGCTTTTTTTTAGAGTGCGGCTTATACATATAATCTTCTGATTCATATTTTCATTTTGGATCCCTATAGGTGTTCACCTGCATCTTGGATGGAGAAGATCAAATGCAGAACTGCAGGTAAACATGGTCCCCCTCATGCAAGGAAATTGCAGTGGGCTGTGAAGTTAGTAGGAGGTCCCCCACCTGGTATTATCGGCCAGATTAGGCACACCTATGTACAAGTGAATACAAGTGAATACAAGTAAACCAAGAGGGCAGGAAGTCTCATGATAGATGATAGAGACATTTCTCTCCAATGTGAGCTATGTGTACACATGTGATAAACTAATGCATATCACACACAGGCTATTAAGACCTTTTACTTTTTGACATAGCTATTGAGATATCATACAAATATGACTCAAAATGATGGCTCATATGTAATGTGATACAGCATCAAGAGACTCATGTACTTGTTAGAACTTACAAAAAGTAAAATAACGCTCTAGATGTCTGAAAATGGGGGACTTTACGAAGCAGAATAATCGTACATCCATTATCATACTGACATACCTGTTGTATTTGTAAGTATTCTAAGCGAGTATAAGAAATTGGAAATTGCTTTTCTTGAAAATGACTGTTCATGAGTTATACATTCACATCATTTTACCGATACATTTTTGTCTGTTACATCCCGACCAGAGGGATAGCGGACGACCACTGCATGTAAGTCTTGTAAGGTTATTCTGCTTTATGTCAACCATAATTTTTCAGATGTAAAGCGCATTGTGTTACTTTGTTTTCTCCCTCCGGAAAGGAGGTCACTAACCTGCTGAGACCTCATGCACCAGAGACCATGATGTCAGGAAATTTGAATGAAAAGGAAATTTGAATGACACATAGCTGTTGGATTGATGAATATAATAAATAAGAGGATTAGCATACCAACAGAAAACTTTCAATGATCTGGCAAAGCCAGTTTGCCAATTGAAAATAAGGAAATACATTTTTCCAGGGAACCGGCAATCTGCAAAGAGCATATGGTTATTCTACAGTATATTCTCCCATTTAACCATAGAAACCTGCCAGACACAGCCTAGCAAACTGAAAATGCACTGCCAGGAGTCTAAATTGTGAAGTCAGTGAGTCCAATACAAGTTTCATGCAGCCATTTAGTTTTGCTTTTAGTAGCCAGCAGAAGGAAACGGGGGCCAAGTGACTACATTAGGTATAACTGGCTCTGTAACTGTATGTTCAGGTTTTATGGCTGCTTTTTCTGACATGACTTAGTTGCATTTCTACCTCTGTCTGCTATAAAAAGCCATGGGATTGACACAGCAAAGATGGAATAAAGTGTTTGTATCGCCATAATATCCGGAGAAACCTCTCTCAACACACCCTTGATTGAATTAGAGAAATATAAGGCAGATGAAAAGCAATACCTCCAGCCTTGGCAAAGGAGCCTTATCCTGTATCTGGAGCAGGAGGAATCTTTTCAAATTGCATGTAAACAGACAAATACGAGCAATGAGAAAATGCCAATTGGTAGAAAAAAGAAGTTTGTTCTGATAGATTCCTGCACATGAAGTTTTCGGTGCTCTAAAGAAATATTGATTCTAAAGCTCAAATATGATGACAAACACGAGAAGTCTACTGGTTTGAAGCGAGATGTTTTTTGCAGTAACAGATTTGAAAAAGTTCACTGGCAACATTTCCTTTACTTTCTTGTGAGTCTGCGCTCTGCGAAGGAAGCCATAAGGTTCGTCGGTGATGCCTTATGCTTGATTAAAACACATCACTTGGCCTTTTCGACAAAATATTACTGAAGAAACCTTGTGTTTGTTTTTCCACATCTGTGCTGACAAAAGTGCTGAGTCAGTGCTGAGTAAGGATCCCAACAATTATGACATGAGTGTATGGTTGAATGCATGGTTAGCTTGAGTGCTGGGGCGTTTGCACCATTTGCAATGCTATCCTCTTGTGAACAGTCTGATGTGATATGCCTTGCATGCAAGGTCTAGCCATTTGGGATAAAATAAATTTCAATTTATTGGCAAAGTTGTATTGCAGTCAAAGAAAGAGAAGTAGTAACTTTCAGCTGTTCTGTTGGTCCTACACCATTCACTTTAAATGGGTGGTAATAGGTAAATTTGAAGTAGTAGACAAGTGACATCAATAGTGACGACGGAGAGTGATTCATTGATTCACTGACAAACCTGTATGTTTAGCACGGGACATGACTCCCTTAAAACATGAAACCCCAGGGGATGTCAGTCTCCAAGTGTCTGAACCACAGCTAATAGATTTGCTGATGGGTGACGGATGCTGCAACTGCTGTCCACCAGCTCCCTGTTTGAGAGAATACCCGGTCAACAAGTCGTTCGCAGATATGGTTTCACATAAATGCCTTGTACAGAATTGCTCGATTCACCTTGCGGACAATACATCTTCACCTGAACACACAGTTTGGTTAGGCGTATTGCAAAAATGTTTGTCTCACGTTCTACTTTGAGGACGTACGAGCCATGTGTGTTCTTGTTATGGCCATTGATGTTACAACCATTGTCCAGATCAGAGTACAAAGAAGGACAAAAGTGTATCGGACGAAAAGGTCACAGACACCTGCAGGTTGTAAATACTTATTGTCATTTCTCCAAGAAATGTGGAACAATAGTTCCTGAGAGAAATTGTGGAACAGCTGCTGTAACAGTTGTGACTCCATGCATGGCAACCTTTAGAATTTCCAGCATCTTGTCATCTTGGGTTTGTCTTGGGTTCGGTCGTAACCAATACTGTCACTGACCTTGTCGTGTTTTTGCTGAAACTTAAAATTTCTCTGAGGAAGTTTAACAGTGTAGGAGCAGCAACATTGAGCAGCACATTTGTTAAGATGTTTTGTGGAGGAGTAGTGTGACCAGATATGCTATTGATAAGTTCAACCCCAACACCTGATGCTTCTTGTTTATGGCAACATTGCTGTTGCTTTATAGCTTTTTTCTGGAGCTCTGTCAATATGCCTTCCTTTTGTTTAGGGCCCACCTCCTTGAGGGCATGTGTGGCTGATCACAGGTCACTATCAAAGGCCCAGGTCCTAAGAAGTGTATGTACAGATAGAGAGATAAGAGGGCCAGCAGAGGAACACCAGAGGACCACCAGCAAGCAAATACATGCCAACTACCCACAAAGGCTTGGCATGTCAACTGCTGTCACATCTTTCATGTCTTTGCTTCCTCTGAATCCTCTGTCTCTGTTTGTATTTGCCATTGCATTTGCCATTGCATTTCCTTTGCATTTGCCTTTTGTGTTTGGCCAAAGCCTAACCCACCAATTTCTCACACCCCCATTTATTCCAACTCCAAATACACTATATTTGGTTGAGTCAACCATTCTTCTTCTGTGTGTCTGTTGATTCCTGTTGGTATCAATATTGCTTCTAAGTGGTCTTTAATCTTCATTGTAGTTATTTATTAAACACGTCAACATAGTTATTTATTAAACATGTCAGGATGAGACTAAGTCTTGTTTCAACATGTGGCCCTATTTGTATAAGCTGTTAAAGGAATATAATAATATCAACCAACAACATTCAATATTTAACAATTAAAACAACACAGGTTAGCTTTTCTTGAAACTACATGAGTTGTTCTTTTATTTTGTCAACTGGAGAATTGATATTCACCAAAAAAGTAGAGCTCCTGTTGCCTGATCTCATCAGAGTTCAAATTTAATAACACAAGTTTTGGGAATGTATAAGTCAGTTTGAGTTCAGTGGTTGGCTGAACTAATTTTAAAAATACCAAAATGACTGAAACTCTCGAACTTTTCCTCTCATATCTCACAAATGACAGTAATTACCCATTAAAATATATGCAAGCTTAATTGTACCCAGAGAAAGGGGGCATTTGCATTGGACTTCAGTTGTCATGTTTTATTTCTGGACCCTGGGAGCCATGCACTTTTTTCCAGTTTATTACACTTTTTCCCCAAAGTGGGTGCTTTTATTATTGTTATGCTGATGTAGAGTGGTAAAAGAGCCTCAATAATGTAGTATTATTCAAGCAAAACATTAAAATGAATGACAATTCAAAAATATAATAAAATTGCCGTATGCCTCTCTGCTTGAGCCTTTGGAATAATTTTGCTCCACCAAGGCATAACAGACCAAGGCATAACAGGTCATTTTTCTGCTGTGAGTATTTGAACACAGGGCAGTGTCATCCCTCTATCTGCCTGTTATCTCTCTGGAGCTGTTGGATGGCCATATTGCAAAGTGAGTCACTGGGGAAACACACTTGTGTCTAGTCAAACATCGACTTGTTTAATTAACTCGTTTAGAAGACATAACTCTTGCTGATAATTTCTAGGGCCGCTTATCTCCAGATCACTCGCCTTCATAACACTGTTTGCAGAGATGTCCACGAGGAGAATTCTCTGTTGTGGACAATAAAGTTTCTTTTGTGCAAGTTATGAGGCTGTTTGGCAGATCTACAGCCAGTTTTACAGTCCTCTTGTCTCTCTGCTTAATTAGCCCCAGTCCAGTACTAATTAAATATTCACATCTCTTCCTCGTGCTACTTCTAGTTGTTCTATTAATCCCTTTTTCTACAAAAGCAAATTCTGGTGTAAAAGTTTGTAAATGTTGTGAACAGAAATTGTGGGCCTCTTTGGATGAGAGAATATGTGACAGCTAAATACTGAGATGATAGTCTTATTTTCAAAGAAATTAATTTAATACAGGCCCATTCTCAGAATCTCTAAATTAGTAAAGTAAGTGTTAACCTATAGATGTCAACTAAGGAAGTGTCTCAAAAGTACAGAAGCCCCTAATGTCATACTTTAACTGACTTGGATTGTCTATATTAGTAATTTTAGTTTGAAAACTGCAGGCCTATGAAGTATTTGTGTACATTTCATCTATGGAGGTATTTTCAAATGTATGCTATTTGAAATGTAGTCGTTCTGTGTTTGTCAAATTCAGGACAATCAATCAGCTGCAGCAAGATTACTGAAGCTTCTTTCCACAATGCTTTCCCTCTGAAACTTTGAACCCAATTTACCAGAAAGTTTGAGCCAGGGAATGGGGCTGGGTCTGCTCGGTTATTAGTTGTTATTATGTCATGGAAGAAAAATCTAGTTAGTGGCCGAAACTCGGACTGGGCAGTTTGGACCAGGTGTGGACACAATGGTAAATGGCTTGCAGGTTCTCCCCTGTTTGGATAATCCGTCCACTTTCCAGATGTGCTCTTGATGAAACCACGTGCCTCCCAAACATCCGGTAGCCATCTTGGATAACATCCCAAAAGCCCTCTGGTGGTTTCAAGGCAAAACATTTCATGGTGTCAGGGTGTTATATAGTACATACATTTTCTCACAATTGAGAACTTTCTCACAGTATTCCCAGGACAGCAGTTGAATTCACCCATGAGTCCGAGGCCAAGCAATGCTCAAGTTGGCACTCACACAGCAAAAGCTTAAAATTCTTCAGCTATTGTCACGTTGAATCAGCAGTTCAGTTTAACTCTTCTTCTGAGTTCTCATGTTGTCCACACCTGCAATTCACACTCCTTTAGTGGGTTTAAAAACTGTTAAGAACAACAACTACAACTTTTTCTTTTTTGTGTACATGTATTTGAAAATTTTAATCTCATCATTCCAGCAGACGATCTGTGAAACATAACTTTCCCAGGACCTATCCAATTCAGGCAATTCCATCATGAACATGTATGATAAACAGCTAAAAAAGATGAAAGTCTCCTCATTATTAGTCATTTTCATGCAATTACACTACAAAATGTATGTAGGCCTGTAGTTGCACAGCCAGAGATTGGCATCCTTTTTAACTGGAGAGGTAGTTTAGAAAGTGGGTGACCAATTATTGAAAATCAATTTTGATTTAGAGAAAAAAACATTTTCAGGTCAACCAGATTTCCAGGCCGTCAAAACAACATTTTACTGCCATATTTTGCAGAATCACTACTGTTATGCAGTTCAGTCAGGGAGCCCTCTGCCTACTTATATGTTTTATGGTACTGAAATGGTGTGTTCGCGAGATGTTTTCACAGTGAATTGGCTGGTCAGAAAGCTTAAAATCATCCCATTATTGCTCACGCTCAGACCATGCAGGGTTTTAGGAGATGTCACTTTGGCCATCTCATGCTAACAAAATCCATGACTGCAAGAAGCCCAGGACCCTGCTCATGGTGGTGCACTGGGCTCTAACTTCTGGCCCTGGGTTAGATTCTCACCTGGAGGACTCCTCCTCTGTCCAATCAAATCTCATTTGTGCCAAACATACAAGATGACAAGCCAAATCACCACCAAAATCTAGAAAGCTGGTATTTCCTAACTCCTGGGGTCAGAGGTTGAAACTCCAGTCTGTCCTCCAATGCAGTTATAATGGTTAAAGGGATTTATGGCTATTAGACGTTTGATCTGCAATCATTAGAGTTAAACAGTGTTCTGAGAGTCCTCTGTGAGCATGCAAACGAGCATGGAGGATAGACACAGGAGAACATTATGTTAACAAGCACGCGAGTAATCCATCTTTCTGATCACCCAGTTGCAGACAAAAGCATTCTTTTGCAGTCATTCTAATGAATGATGACAATGAGGCTTTATCACCGCTAATTGCTGTCTTTTTATATTTGGGACAGAAGCGGCTTAGCTAATAATTGAATCTTGACATGATTCGATTGTTTTCCGGATACGATTTAGCAAGCCCACCTGGCTGCCGACTAACGCAATAGCAGAGTCTGCGGCAGCAAATCATCCCTTGTCCCTGCATCGCCCGCATCAGCCTGCATCTGCTCGGGACGTGTCATCATCCCCTGACGCCCAGCACCCATTTAGTGCTGGTGACCTACATATTCATCCCTGAAATGCTCCTCATGCAGACTTTCTCCGGATTTACATGGTATATTCATCTAGATTCGTTTGGCAGATTCGCTATAGCTGGCCAAGTAAGATGATGAATTGGATGTGGCTATCGAACTAGGCCAGGCTTCGTCAAGCAAACAAGATCTGTGTCGTTTAAAATGATTAAGAAAGATGACTAAGGCTTCCTTCAAGTCTCTTACTTCCTCTAATTGGTTTTGTTAATAAGTACGAAAGCCGCAAAAGAAAGAGGGACTGCGGCTTGTAGCGTGTTGGAGATAATGCGCTTGGCTTGGCTTCAAGGGTGACTTGGCAATGTACTGTGTCTACTAGTGACACTAGTGAGCGAGTCTTGAGTCTTACGCCTTCAAACCCAATGTAACAGGGACTGGGTGATTCCTCTCTGCGCGGGTTACAGAGTGCTCTCATCGGACCTCGCTGAATGACACTCTACTAATTGGGAAGTTCCAGCGCTCCCTGATAGGCAGTAACATGCTACTACAGACAATCGCACAAAACGGACCCGTGTTAAATAAACTAATTTGGGTTAATTGTCAATCGAGTGAGTCTTGTGACTCTCATGCTAAAAGGGGTCTCAAAGGAGCCATGGCGGAATCACCAAGAGAGTCACAGAAGTCGCCGGAAGGTCTCAAGAGAGTCGTTGGAGCCTGATATGGCAATTTTTGGCCAGGCGTGGCAGAAGTGCAATATGCGATTGCATAAAAGAAGGTGCACACACAGTTCGGATGATCACACAGACACTCAAGCAAGTACTTGAGGCAAAGCTTGTCCAGCGGGCTCCATCAGTCTTTCGTGGCACACACTGCGTGACTCCGCACAACATGGGCAACTTCGCACAACCAATGGGACAATCCAACCCACCCACAATCCAACCATTCCCCACAATCTCCTGAATATCCAGCAGCATCTCCACCCTGGCCATTTGCCATGTGAGCAGTGTTAAGTGGGTGACTGCTGTTGCAGACACGGTGGCCTTGGTGGCCTTGCTAATATTTGGCTGGAGGAGTCACCTGCATGTGCTGAATGTCCATGAGCACTCTTTGAGTAATGGACAAAAAGCAAGCTGCAAATGGAGAATTTTGTCACCCTGTCACTCTACATCATCCTTATCCATCAATTATTTGTTCTGGGGATTCTCTATAACTCTTATTTTCATATTTGGTCCATTTATTTGTAGTTACAATGCATGTTACCACAGAGCAAAATGGTGACTTGCTACCTTTATTTTGATGCATTACAGTCAAATTCAATGAATAAATGATACTTGGATACTCTTGTAGTGATGACACATGCCCCTATACATGCCCACTCACACTCACAGATCCCTGTACTGTAAAATTTGAAACGCTTAAATCTTTCTTTGAATAATGGACATGTATGCAGTTACAGTACTATGCTAAAATTAGAAATTAATTTTCCTCAACTGAAGTATTGGTGTTGGATGACATTGTGTCTTCAAGTGCTTTTGCAAGGCATTTCTTATTTATTTGAGTCTCTTGAACACCGGTCAGGTTAAGTGATCTTTTGTTATTCTTGCAAGCCAGATTTGCCAAAAGATGCTCTCTGTGCTCACCACACAACCTTCCTTCTGCATCTGCATGGTGTTTAGATTAAATTGGACTTGAGCCAATCACTTCAAAGTTCTCTTTGACAAATGGCAGTTGGCTGACTATTGAGACCTCAGATTCTGAAACATCCTCCTTGCCTTAAATCATTTACTCTGTGGCTCAAGAAACCTGCTCTACCTGACTGGAGTATCACTGGATATGTTGACAAATTCTACACTTTTTCTCTTTCTTCCACCACTTTTTTTTTTGTTTTCCCTTTCCATCAGCTGCAAATGGTGCTGTCACCAAACCTCGTGACTGTTTCATCAGAAGCATTTGAGGCAAGAGCATGACTATACAGCAGCTGCTGCAGTGGCATCAGTATTACCTGTATCTCAGTCTGTTTTATTGCCCATGCACTCCGGCTGTGATGTTGATTGCAGAATTTTGAAGGATATAATACATCTGTGATAGAGTACTTGAGATGCATGTTGAAGAAGGAATCAGATTTTACATTTTGCAGTGTGATATCGTCAGGTCTAACGGGCAAGTGATTGGTCATGGCTTAAGCATGATGTCATCAATCCCTACTGTGTGATAGTCTATTTGGCATCAAGCTGAGAATCGAACAGTTTGATGTCACCTGGGTGGAAGCTGGAATATTTGACTCACTTTTCTGTGACTGTGGCTTGTTTTGCCATATCTCCATTCTAAGAAAACTGGCAAAGGCAGCTAAAAAAATACTTTTCAGTACAGGTAGTTACATCTACTTATATTCATGCATAGTCTCGAGATGTCATGATTTTGACGAGAATTACCCGGGGAACTAACAGTGCTCTTTTTTTGTCACGCAACTGCTGACAATGAAGCTTTAATTGACTTCACCTGCTGTAATTGGTCTTGGCTCCAGGGCCTACTACATTCAGAGTGATGTGAATGCTTGGGAAGCTCAAATTCTAGCTTCAATTCAAGCATCAGTTCAAGCATCATTCTAGCATCTATCCAAGCTCATATTGAAGTTCAAATTGGCTGTGAAAGATGAAGAAGCAATTAGCACTGTTCAAAATTGCCATTCTCTTAAATGCCACCATCTTGAGCAGTGTGGATTGAATCTCCAATTGAAACTTCACACAATTACTGCCAGCTTTGTTCTGTATGCAATGTATGTGTATAGATGTCACAGTTTGTCACACCTGAGCCACTGTCAACAATTAGTGAAATTGTCACCTATTGTTAGCAGGAGATTGAGAGAAAATTAAGTTGAGAAACTTGACTTACATTCCAGAAATATTGTGATTCCCTGAAGTGCTGTCTGATTATATCTTTTTTTGTAATTTTAATATATTTTTTTTCTATTTGGATGTTAGTCGTAAGCGTTTTATGCTATCCTCAATTTGAAAACTAGGTTTGTCTATAATATAATAATAAATAAATAAATAATAGGCATTTATATAGCGCTAATTCCAGTAAACTGCTCACTAGCGCTTGTGCATGATTGATTTATTTGTAGAAACTCTTAAATAGATAAGTTTTGAGATTTCTCTTGAAGCCTTCAAGTGTTTTAGAGGCCTTGACAATCTCTGGGAGTTGGTTCCACAGTTTTGGAGCAGCATGTGAAAAGGCTCTGTCTTCATATTTGTTTTTGTTGAAGGAAGTTGGTTCATTTAAGAGCATTTTGTTATTGCTTCTCAGATTACAGTTTTGTTGAGATTTTGGCTGAATCATCTTTTGAATATACAAGGGAGCTTGTCCGTTTACTGCTTTCCAAGTTGTTAACATGAGTTTGAATTGTATTCTAGCTGGAATTGGTAGCCAATGTAGCTGCTTCCTATGCTGGCTTACACTGTCATGCTTCTTCAATTTTTCAATGAGTCGAACTGCTGAGTTTTGGGCCACTTGAAGTTTATGCAATAAGCGACTTGATGTTCCATACAGAAGACCATTTCCATAGTCTAGGTGAGGAGTCACAAGAGCATTGACAGCTGTTTTGCAGGTTTCCTTGTCCAATGACTTCCGGATTTTTGAAATATTTCTTAAATTAAAATAGGCATTCCGACACATTTTGTTGACTTGTTTTTCCATGGTCATGTTTTTGTCAAAGATTACACCAAGATTTCTAACATGATCGACTGCATCAATTTTGACATTGTCGACATGGATTGACGATACTTGGAGTTTATTAAGTTGGTGTTGGCTGCCGATGAGCAGTAGTTCAGTTTTTTCTCCATTGTTACAAAGCTTATTTTCATGGAGAAATTTCCTGATTTCAGCAATGCACTTTTGCATTTTGACAACTGCATTTCTCTGATCTAAGAAAGTTGGTTTGAAAGAGAGAATAAGTTGTTCGTCATCGGCATACTTTTGGTCTCTGACTTGATTTTTTGCCGCCACTTCGCTTAATGGAGCGATGTATGAATTAAATAGGATTGGTCCTAATTTTGAACCTTGAGGAACCCCAAATTTGAGTGGCAGTTTGGTCGATGTTTTGTCATTAATTATCACTGACTGTGACCTCTCTGAAATGTATGACTTGAACCAGCACAGAGCAGAATCTTGAACGCCGTATCTGTCTTCTAAACGTTTCAGTAGAATCTTGTGATCAATTGTGTCAAAAGCGGCTGAAAGGTCCAACAGTACAAGCATTGTTACCTCACCTTTGCTCATATTCAACATGATATCATTATGGATCTTGGTCAGGAGGGTTTCAGTGCTGTGAAATTTTCTGTAAGCTGACTGTTTCTCATCATCCAGGTTGTTTGCAGTAAGATGATCTGTGTATTGTTTGATAACAGCACTTTCAATTAATTTGCCAAGGAAGGAGAGATTCGATACCGGTCTATAATTCTTCTTGATTAGATCCAGTCCACATTTTTTCAACAGAGGTTTTACTAGAGCATGTTTCAGCTCAAGAGGCATTTCTCCCTGTGTGAGTGACTTATTGACAATATTGGTTATAATTGGGAGGTATTCATCAATGCATTCGAGCAAAAGCCACGTTGGAATGGGATCAAGTTGGCAGTGTTTAACCGGCATTTCCCTGATCATTTTCTTTATGTCACTCTGAGATATGCTTTTGAAGTGTTGGAGTTTATGAGGGGCAGTTTCGATGTTGTTAACAGTATCATTATGTGTAGAGTCCAACTTAGACCTGAGTGTTTTAATCTTCTCATCAAAGAACTTATTGAAATCATTCGCCAAGTCAATTTCATTTGTATGTGGCGGGAGAGGTAGTTCCTGTTTTCTGTTCAGACTTGAATTCAGTAACTTGAACAACTTTTTCGCATCACCATTAGAATCTTTGATCTTGACTCTCAGATCTTCTGATTTAAGGTCACTCAACTGCAGATTCAATGCATTTCTTTTTTGTTTGAACGACTCCCAGTCTTTTTGTAGTCTGGTTCTCCTCCATAATTTCTCCGCTTTCCTTTTTGCTGATTTTAGAAACTTGATATCAGCATTTTTGAATGGAGTGGGTGTGCGCAGAGTTACTTCTCTGGTTTTAATGGGAGCATGTTTGTCCAGAACCTCTTTGGTAGAGTCGTAGAGTCGTATAAGCTCATTGAGATTTTTCTGTTCCTGTCCATCTACAGTCAGATGTCTCCCAATGTCTTTTTTGAAATCTTGGACATTGATTTTACTAGTTTTTCTGAAACTGATTTTCTTCTTGGGTTTGCTTGCTTTCTTCATTGGAATATCAAACAGAATGCAATTATGATCAGAGAGTAGGTCGCTAACCATACATTTGTTCAATATTGATTTTCCCCGAGTAATCACAAGGTCCAGCGTATTGCCATCTTTATGTGTTGGCGCAGAGACATGTTGTACAAGACCAAACATTTCAAGGATGTCGCTAAATTGGATAGCTTTGTTATCACCTGGTTTGTTCACATGAAAGTTGAAATCACCAGTAATTATGATTTCATTGTTGAGTGTTTGATAATGTCCCAGAAATTTAGTGAATTCTGTAAAGAATTCTGCGAGACTGTATTTGTTTTTGTTGGATGGCTCTGGGCGGTACACTAGAAGAATTGTAACAATTTTTCCATCCAACTGGACTTGGATTTCCATGTGTTCAAAGGTCTTGGTCTTCATGCTATCTTTTTGAATTGCTTGAATGCCAGATCTGACAAGGCAACCTATTCCGCCACCTGGCCTTCCTAAACGGGGTGAACTAAGAAAGGAATATCCACCATTTTGCTCCAATTCGCCAATTTCAACTGTATCGTCGTCTTTTAGCCAAGTCTCAGTGAACAGAAAGATGTCTAGATCATATTCGTCCTGATAGTCCTTAACAATTTGCGTTTTCTGTCTCAAGCTTTGAGCATTCCACACACAGGTTTTTAGAATATTGTTAGTCTTGGGGGGATGGATTCTGATACGTTCTGTGTAAGCTGATCCAGAGTCTTTTTGTGCTAAAATCTCAAACCTGTTTGAGAGTTTGATTGAGCAACTGTTGCTACTTATACATTTTCCCTTAGGTAGAGTTGAGACTGTTGTTGATTGTTGCCCTTTAACATGTGTATTTAGACCAGTCCGCAATACCTCAGAGTAAAGCTTTCTATATTTGTGCATTGTTGCTGTTGTTTAGTGCAAGAAGTTTTTGGTGAGCCAGAAAATTTGTGACCAACCAAAGGAGCTAGTTAGAATCAATGATCAGGCAATTTGTGACTGATCAAAGGGGTTAGTTAGGATCGAGGATCAATCAATATGTGATTGACTGAGGCAGTTATTTATTTAGAAATGATGATCAGACAATTTGTGACTGTCCAAAGGAGTTACTTAGAATCAAGGATCAACCAATTTGTGACTGCGACCAAAGCAGATAGCTAGAACCGAGGATCAATCAATTTGTGAGTCGAGGCCAAGGATCAATCAAATTTGGACTGACCGAAGCAGATAGTCAAAATTGAGGGTCAATCAGTTAGTTACTGACCAAAAAGATTAGTAAAGTTGAGGATCAGTCAATTTGTGACTGACCCAAGGAGTTATTGCAAATCTGGGATCAATCAATTTGTGACTGACCAAATGGGTTAGTTAAGAGTCAAGAATCAATCAATTTGTGACTGATCAAAGCAGATAGTTATAATCGAGGATCAATCAATTTGTGACTGACCAAAAGGGTTAGTTAAGAGTCGAGGATCAATCAATTTGTGACTGACCAAAGCAGAGTATTAGAGTCGAGGATCAATCAATTTGTGACTGACGAAAGCAGAGTATTAAAGTCGAGGATCAATCAATTTGTGACTGACCAAAGCAGAGTATTAGAGTCGAGGATCAATCAATTTGTGACTGACGAAAGCAGAGTATTAAAGTCGAGGATCAATCAATTTGTGACTGACCAAAAGGGTTAATTAAGAGTCGAGGATCAATCAATTTGTGACTGACCAAAGAAGTGGTTAGAATCGAGGATCAATCAATTTGTGACTGACCAAAAGGGTTAGTTAAGAGTCGAGGATCAATCAATTTGTGACTGACCAAAGCAGTGGTTAGAATCGAGGATCAATCAATTTGTGACTGACCAAAAGGGTTAGTTAAGAGTCGAGGATCAATCAATTTGTGTCTATGCTACCAAAAAGAAGTCATGTTTGCCAATTGCCATGTAATAACTCTTATTCAAACATATTAAATTTTAAATTGGGTTTCCAAAACAATTTTTCTTCAGTCTTTGTACAATTAATGTCCACGGTTTCTATGTTGATAGAACCATTATCTCGCAATTTAATTGAAAGCGAAACTCCAATTTGGCAACTTCAAAACTAGACTCATGGTAATTTGCAAGTAATTGCTTTACTGTGTCACTAATGATGTTTTTTTTAAGCAATGGATCAAAATAAATTTGGCAAGCAGCAGATGACATAATCATTTAATAAAATGCTTTTTTAACCATTTTTTTAACATCTTGTTTTTAGATCTATTATAACAGACGCATAGCAATTATATTTGATCAAAAAAGATAGTGCACAGGGAAAAGAATTTAAGTGATTAGTTTGGTTAATGCCCAGGGTGATGTTATATCCTTGTACATGTACATCACCCTGCCAAGACAAGCATGGGAGGATGGTGTACATGTACTGCTGTCATTTCTCCTATACTGGGAGGCGGGGAAGTCGGTTGGTCTAGTGGTAATGTGCACGGTGGCTCATCGCTGGGTCTAGGGTTCGAAATCCAGCTCTTGCCGGGTCACCCAGGCCTATGTTAGATGGCTGCTTCATTCATCCTTCTCCGTCGTGTCCTCCTCCTATCCTAATTATCCTACCAAGTGCATAAATATAGGACGTAAACCCCATCCATCCGTTCGTAGGCCAATACTTACAAATAGTGATGCATACATGATACATGAAGTGAGGAAACACTGGACTATTTCATTACACTTGTGCTGTGTAATGAACAGATATGTTGTCGGTTGCTGTTAGGAGGTCTTGATTAGCTCAGGGGTGAGAAGAGGGGCAGGTTGACCCCTCCTGGGGCAGATGATCTTCTCAGGGGCGCTTTATCACTCCCCCAGGGTCAGGACCCACATCCCTCTCCCTAGGCCCGCATTACCCTCCATAGCCCACATTATCATTCTCCATAGGCCATATTTCCATCCCTGGCACAAGCCGGTCTCTAAGGATTTAATGAGTGTTTTACTTAATGCTTTGTGCTTATGCACGAAACATGCATGGGCTGTACTCTGAACACTCTACTGGGATGCTACAGGTTTTTTTTCATTCTTACAAGATTCTTCTTCCTCTTCTGTGCATAACATAGGAAAAACAACTTTGTGAATATGGATATCCATTATAAGTATCTGAGATGATTCGCCTTGTGTTATGTTCATAAAAGTGCAATCGACAATTCCATATAGTCATCCAAAGTTATGTTGAAGTCCTAATGATAAAATCCATGCTTCGTTGGTGACATTATACCTACATTACCAATTTCAATAAATTACAAATTTTACCTGTCAAAATAATTTACAATTAAAATTTTCCTGCATTTTACCGTTTCCAAGAATAGAAAGGCTGATGAAACAGATTGACAGTCAGCCAATCGAATACTAGTTAAGGGAAGATTGGCAGTCACAGGCAGCATAGGCGAAATATTATTAAGAAGTAACCAATATCTTGGTTGATGTATGACCATTTGGATTGGTCAGGTACATGTCAATTGACTGATTGGTCATTTTATTCAGTCTATTTGACAGTGCTGCCTCAGAATAATGTTTCTTCCCACAAAGAAGAAAATGTTAAAGCAAATTCAGCAACCAAGACCTGCATAAGACTAAATTGTCCTCCTATCCAAGATGGAGCTGATCCTTGCTTGCCTGGTTATCACACTGTTTGACCCCTGTTAACATTTGGTAATATATTCCCAAGGTCTGCCAAGGTGCTGATGGCTTCTATTGATAGCTGAACTGAGATCACCCGATTTCCATTGGTCAGTCGCCATCGATCAGTCTGATTTAAGAACATTGTTATATTTGGTTAACATGTTTCTGATTATTCATATACGATGCAATGCAGGATATACAGATGAGTACTGACGACTGAAGAAAAACACCTGCAGCATCCCAGTTGTGTCGAGAGTACAGCACACGCATGTTTCGTGCATAGCCATAAAACATTTTAAAAGTGAAGCACTCATTAAATCCACAGAGATTGTATACAGTTTGCAGGGGTAGAAATATGGCCTATGATAAATAAGAGCAAAAAACTAAACCCTGTCAACCCATGAAGATATGACCTTACCACCTTCAGACAAGAACATTTTACATGGTGAGCAATGTGGAATTGCTTCAGGAATTAGGATATGACATTCTGAGAAGTAACTTTACTTTCCCTGAGTGGGATATGATTATGGTGAACAATGGATTACAAAAATACTTCTTTGATAGAAGACGAAGAGTCAATCTCCTTTAATTTTGCTTACAAACTACCATCACAATAATAAACCAACATAGCCAACATTAAAAACACAACTTCCAAGAAAACAACAACAACAAAGACACACAAAATTGGCTTCACAAAAAATTGGCTGCTCCAAAACTCCTGACAATGTCTATATGGCTGTCTCCTCAGTCTCCTGTCCTGTGGACCTGCATCTGCTACACATATATCTCTGTCCAAGCAACACCTTTCTGGACCTCCTTTCAACCAAAATTGTCTTTCAAGTACAATTCTGTTTGATTTACTATTTGCTGATCCTTGTTTTCTTTAGTGCTTTGATTCACTTTTCCTCCCTTCTTATTTTTTTGTACCAATCTTGTCTGTTTTCCTGTTGTTGCATATTTCATGAGGTACTTGGCAGCATCTTATAGTCTGATTATATTGTTAGTTAGCTTGTGTTGGTTTTCAATACTCTTCAGACAAACAATGAGGTGGTATATTCTTATATGTATTAAATTTTAGGGTTGTTGACGCATAGAATTTTGTGTGACCTGAAATGCAACCTTCCTATTTTTTAATGAGCAGCCACACTGAATAGGAACAACAGACTTAAGTCCAATAAAATGTAGTTCTAGATGGACGGTTTACCCATAAAATCATTGCATCACCATCATTTTCGTGACTGGTTGACAGGAATGGCTTTTATGATGACCGACATCAACCAAGTAACACACTTCCAGTAACACACTGGCACTATTTGCTAGTTAAATGGAACTGAAAAACATTACTACATCAACAAACACAATAAACAGAATATTTTTCTCCATTTAAAGGGGAACATAGAATGCTGTGATAAACAAGTGACCAATTTCGAGTTAACAGAACTACTGCTCAACGTCGTCTTGAGCGAATTGAAAACAATTAGTTCGCAGTGTCCAGTAGTGAACAGGTTGTTTTACACTTGGTGGACACTGGTTAGTGGCGGTCAGGCCAGGGAGTGACATTGTCTGTGGGGAATTAAGCTGTTGGACGCTTGGTTGCATGAACAAGATGGCATTTTCCATGAGAGCAGTTTAATTGCTTCACTTGCACTGGTCAAGGCGGCCAGGTCTTAGAGGAACGCAGGACAGTATTAGAATCACCCTGTCTTCCGGATGACCCCTTCCGCCCTCCGCATTGCCCTGCCTTATTTGCGAGATGGTCCCAATTAAACGCTTTCCCGGCTCAACTCCTTGTATGGCGTAGTCCAAAGTGCCGCTCCAATGCTCATGTGAGCTTACGCGACTTTTCGAGTGCAGTGTGAATGAGGAATTATTGCCTCCAGATACTGAACAACATTTCTTTACCGATGCCAGTGAATGTCTGTCTTCAGTTTGAACAGTTCAGTGACATTTGTCCAAGCAAGGCAGTGATAAAAAATAATGTGCACAAGGCACTTTAAAGGGCATTCTGCACATCATCTAACTACTGATCTGAAGTCCTTAGCAACACATTGATGAAGCATGCAGTGGTGTTTTGTCCTAATTACTGATCTGTTGTTGTTTTGAATTGAGCTATAAATAGATCTGGGATAGGGTAGCCCCTCAATGACATCACAGGACTCCCTCTTTCCAGTTTTTCTTGGATGGTTTTCCTGGGTCTCTAAAATAGTATTTAAACAATGTGCACATTCCTGTAAAGTTGATCAAAACAAGCGTAGGCGAATGAAACCCCGTGTGAAAAGTTTGAATGAAATTGGTGCAGTATTTTGTCTCGAAATTGGTCCACAAGATTTCAGAGAAGACCAGTAACAATAGGGCAGAATGTCCTAATAAAAAAAATGAATTTGGGGGTTTGCTGCAACGCAGACAATTTTTCATGCGCTTATATATTTCTTTAATTAAGTGGTAATTTAGTAGTTCATAACAGATGTACTTCACGGGTCACTACACCGAATACCACCAAGGCAACCACGGTTTGTTTGTGGTATTTATAGCATGTCCTACATCTAAATGTCAAACTAAAAGAAAAAATTGACCGTCAAGCTGTTTTGAGGACAATTGACTTGTTTGTCGATTATGCGGAAAACTGACATTTAAGCTCATTTAGGAGACATACCCACACAATTAGTTTTATTTTCAAAATGTTTCCAACCTAAATGTACATGCATTCAATGTAGTGCAACATGCAATCATATGACTTCTGAAAGTGAATTTAATGTGAAAACTTTTACATTGGGAAGTAAAGTCACTGTAAATCCTGTGTTTATTTTCTCTCATATTTTGTAGAACACTTTTGCCTTTTGTTACATTGTCTCATGTTTATGGGATGAATGTAACCCTGTAAAGCTCTAGTGATAAGTTCAACTGGGAGACAACACTTCACATCCACCCTCTTCCTCAATCCTCATATGCATGGAGGCCTATCCCTTGGCCGGTGTAAAAAATAATTTGTTTCCTGAGCTTGAGGGCCGGTGGTATCAGCATTGGATCACCTTAGAAAGGGGAATCCCAAGACTGCCCCCTGCCAGGAACCTTGCTGAACCACAAGATGGAAGGAGCATCTTGGAGCAAGGAAATGAGGTCTTGGTTGATTAGAGTATGAGAGAGTATCAGCAGCCTACATAGAAAATAGAGAGGGGGAGGGAGAGGTTGGGGAAAAATCGGCCAGGATCTTTTTCATATTAATTCCTCAGAGTCTTGTAGAAATTGAAGTGATAACCTGCAGCCCAAGCAATCAGCTGGGTGGCCCCGTGGTTAAGTCTCCCATGTAAATATCAAATGCTATTTTCCCACCAATCTATCTATCTATCTATCTATCTATCTATCTATCTATCTATCTATCTATCTATCTATCTATCTAACTCTGTTACACTATCTCTGTTACCATATCTCTGTTAAACCATCTATCTTTTGAAATTAATTGGCCACCCCATTACCATATAACCTATATCTCATTAATCATATTTCATTGGTGCAGGTCAATGACTGACTTAAGAAGACTGCACTTAACCTATTCTCATGCTTCCTTGCCAATTATCAGGAATGCTGGCCATTCCACTTCTTGGCATCTCTTTGAGTTCCATTCTGACTCATGCCATCCCCAGAGTCCCTGGAGTGCTAAGGACACAGTTACTTAACACATTGTTGATGTGTGCAGCACCTTTATGCCCCCAGAGATGCCTTCAGTGATGCCCTCGTAGATGCCTAAGGGGGCCTCAGAGTACCTCACAAATGCTCCAGTCTAATTCAAACGGCCTTCTTGCATACTTCACCTGTGGATGACCTCAAATTGAGAATCTACTTAGATGAACAGTTTGAACACCCCTGTCCTGTCATTTGATGCTTGATGAAAAGGCCTTCCCCCTATATTCCTTTTCTTGTCATGCACCAACGTTTGAAATCGCTTTTCTGCAGCAGAAAACAGCTTGGATGTCCTTTACTTAACAGTGTAACTCAATGTATCCATGCAGCACCTAAGAACAAGCAAGAATAGCCTTTAATTGCCACAAAGACCTTTAGATCTACTATATTTGTCATTCTATATGCCACCCAAGCAGCTCATCATATGGCTCATTAATGTAAAGCATCTGGCATAATGTTGAGATGTATAGGATGAATCAGGATGATGACATCTTTTAAGTTTTAACTACAACTATAAGTGGGATTGTTTATTTAGCTCTCGTCAACTTTCAATGATCATCGTCCCTTCTAGTGCTCTCACCTAGTTTACCTGTAGACATGACATCACATGGCACTCGAACAGCTCATGCAATGTCATGCATGCCCTTTTGACTTTCTTGCCATTTGCTTCTTGCCAACATGTGTGTCCAATGTTTTTCTGCATTTGTCCAGGTTCCATTGTACCTGGTAGTCTATTCTTCGTTAGAACACATTCTGCCTTCTTGCAGTCTGCCTATTTTCCCATTTCCTGTAGTTTACAGAGGTTGTAAACAATTTAAACCAAAGACGAGCAGCATTGCTGCAAAAATTATAAGTTAACTTAGGGTGGTCCCTGACCATACAAACAGTGCTATTCCATTGAATTACTGGGCATCCTGTAAGCCTAACAATCGGTCTGACCCCAACCCCCTTCTGTCTGCTAACAATGCTATAGTATTAACCTGCTGGACTTAATTTAGGCAAATATTTTGAAACCATTCAAACACTGTAAACTCTTAACTGGGCCCACGTGCTTGGGGTAATTTAAGATGGCGGACAGTCACGTGACTGAAGATTCCATGCTCCGCACTCAAGTTAATCTTTCTTTTGGGGGGTAAAGCAGGAAATGCTGATGAGGATTTAACAGAAAAGAGTCAGTATGTTGTGTAACGGTCCATGACAGAGGATATATGTGGATGGTTACATTTGGGGTGTTTGGGTTACGATGGGAATACTCAGTTTTGGTGACACTTCTTTATTTGATAGGTAAGTTAAAACTTCTTGAGGCTATGCCATGTTTCTGTGACATGAAAATAGTTTAGTATTGTCTTTTGTGTTGAGAGTTTTTGTATTGAACTTCGAATATGTTTGATTTAGATTTTAGAGAACAGTTCAGTTATTGGTGCTAGTGGAAGTGTTATTAAATGTCAACCAATTAATCACAAACTGCAATTACCAATGCTAAAATATAGCCTATCGAATAGTTGTTTAAGGACACTTTTTCTGTATTAGAATTTATTTTAAAATAATTTGATTATTGGAAAGTTTGGTTGCTAAATTTGTTTTGGAATCATTAGCCAAAGTAGCATATACCACCAATAGAGATACTACAGTTATCAAGTGATTGATACCATACATTAGGCCTACCTCAGGAAGGTCTGACTTGTTTACAAGCAATGTCAGACAACTTGTGCACAACTTAATTACAACCCATTCGACTTAACTTTACAACAACTTCGTGGCATGGCTTACACAGGTATAAACAGCAGATTCAATCTAGATTTTAAAGTTTGTTTTAGAATAACAAACACATACAGTGTACATGTGGAGTAATGTAATATTTCTTAAAATTAATGATATTTGCTGTTAAACGTCCATAACTGATAGAGTGGGTCAGGAAGTGACAGAACGTGGTGGGGTGAAAAGTCAGACAAATTCATATAGATACTGGTGATCTATTGCCAGGATTCAATTTGCTGAACCCTGGGCAATGATAACTCTCATAATTGACATACTTTCTTCAAAATGCAATAGCTACAGATAGAATGTAGCAGACCAGACCTATAGGTTTAAAATAGTCAGATGAATTTGAAGAAATTATGGAAAATTGATAGATAGATATAGATATAGATATAGATATAGATATAGATAGATAGATAGATATAGATAGATAGATAGATCTTTGACAATTATTTTGGTACGTCATGATTGATTTAAAAAATATTGTCAATCGACAATGTATGTAGCTACCACCAACATACCACCAACATTTTTAAAAGACGTTGGTTCTGCCTTTTAAAATCTCTTGTAACTTTTCATCATGGCTTTGCACCAGCAAAACAGAACACCCGACCACCAGGATAGACAAACCCCATCCCCATCATCCTGCACCCTTAGCTGCTAATAAAGCAGCTGCTCTGATTAAACTCAAGTGAAACCTCTAAAACTTTTTACTTTGCCTCTTATCTCAAGTGTCCAGGATTACACTGAACAAGGCAGATGCTTGCTCAAAGACCCAGGTGCATTCTGGTGCAATAAAACCCAAAAGATTACAAAATATGAGAAGACAGGAATTTCAAGTACCCAAAAAATAAACATTGGAGAATACAAATTTTGTCTGGCTCCTGCTTCCATTTATGTTGTGGGTGCTTACAGGATTAGGGCTGTCTCACTCCTCCTTAGATTGAATTTTAAGAAACATATCTCATTCTCTGCAAGTTATATATGTGAAAACAAAAACAGTTTTAGCCAATGATTCAGGAGACACTTATAACGTGCAATGCAGCACCATATTGTAATCAAATATTTCTGAGGTCTGGTTGGGCTTATTGGAATGTGGCATTATTATGCACATGACAATACTCAAGTCACAGTTAGCCAATGATTTCGAAAGTGGATTATGTTATTATTCAGTAAATATTTTTTAATTGAAAACAAAAAAATTCTTCAATTGTATGAATACTGAACATTTGTGATATGAGTTTCGAGGCAAAGGACAGCACCATGATTCCATCTTCAATTATGAAAATATGATCTTGGGATTAAATAAGTTCTCCCAGAAATGTAATACATAATAGCACGAATTATCTGATATTAATTTTCATGAAACTGACACCATTCAAATGATACGGTAAATGAGACGTGATGCTATGGTCTTGGTTGCCTCATGAATTTACACTGCCTCATGGAATCAAATTGTCCTGAACAATCAGATGCCACGAACAATGTAATTTCCCTAAGTGGAAGCTGGTAATCACGGTGTCGACAATAGCTGCTCAGATGTCAGCCGTGTTATTTTCCCGTGTCGTGGGATTTCCGCCTTTCTATAGCGGAATATATTTTTCAACGTGTTGTCCATACATGTACTGCATGAAATTTGAGCAATTTTGTAAACAATTTTGCTATATAATTACCACGAGATATTCTTTTAAAATAATTGTTTAAATTAATCGGTGTGTATTGAAAATTTGACATCATAAATCCTGTTTTTTCACGATCAGGTACAATAGCCCTACAACTAGCAACCCCCCCCCTCTTCTTCTGCATTCATGGATATACAATGACTGTCATGTACATTGTATCAGAGGGAGGTTGCTCAGGAGGGGTGCTTGTCTTATGGACCACTGTTACACTGATTTTACACAGTAATGGATGACACGCCTATAGACTTGATATGCAAATAATGAATGTTGCATACTTCACACAGATTTTGGCACTCTGAGAGTCATAATAGCCGATGAAGTGTCATCTTCTCTACATTCATCATGGGAAACATAGAGGCGGTTTAATTAGTCATGATCAAGAGAAAACCATTTGATTTAATCATAACTGATTTTAGAGTAAACATCAGATGCATAATCAATTTTTTCTATCTGTCACATCCTGGAAAAATGTGAAATAATCCATGGAAACAACGACCAATTGGTAGTAAAAACCAATGATCTTCCAGGAAGACACAAAAAAACTGAAAACAGTGGCCAAGAAAATAGGGAAAATAATGGAAACCCAAAAAAGTCCTGTCCCCTCCCCCAATGAGAATTGGGTGAACAACCTGGATGACCCAGGGGAGCACACGGAAGATAGATAGACCAACAATTGCGATTAGTCTCCTTAAATCAAATTAAAGTTGAAAGTATTGGTATGATCATGACAAATCATCAGTATGACAATTCACAAAGTTCACAGTGAAACAGTCCACTCTTTATTGCATATCAAGCTTACGGGCTGAAACAGCAAAATAATTTCGGACTGAAAAGGGTGAAACAAAAAAAAAGCCAGTTTGATTCTTTATAGCTTGTTCATACTGTATCATAAATGCATGCAGTTCTGGATCTGTGCTACATTTTCTTGGCAGCACCTAATTAAACCTTGGAATGAGTTTGTGCTCACCAGGGGATTCCCCCTCCAATCCACATGCTGTTAAGAATCCCTGATTGTTGCTCACATTTCTATGAAGAAATATAATGGAAAAAAATGATCAAAAATCTAGTATCACACAGCAACAGAGACTGCAATCAAACAGCCATTACAACCTAGTTGCTATACAATTTCCATCTAATGAAATGCTCTCCTCAATGAGGTCTTATCAATAGTCCCCCACTCATGTATGGCTTGGCAACTGAATTTGTGTGCAAAACCATCATCATCAACAACAAAATTATCATCAGCCTCATTTACATCGTCAGCTGCATCAGCAAAACATCATCAGCAAAATTGACATCGTCAGCCTCAGCAAGGGTATAGTCACAGCAGCAGTAACAAAAATACAGAAACGTGTTATACCTTATACTGACGTAGTAATGATGTAAAATATTATGCTTTTAAAAGAGATATTAATATGACAAAATTATTATTTGTTTTAAGATAATATACACAAATACATGTGCAGTATCAGAAGCAATTGTATGACCACCAATAATCCAGCATTGCATGACACGAACTATGCAGCTTTTGACCAGAGTGAGCAACATGATAGTAATGTCATCATCGTCATTATCCTTAATATCATCATCATCTTAAATGTCATTAAGATCATCATCTTTAATATCATCATCATCTTAAATATCAATATCGTCACCATCATCATCTTTAATATCATCATCATCTTAAATATCAATATCATCACCATCATCATCTTTAATATCATCATCATCTTAAATATCAACATCATCATCATCTTTAATATCATCATCATCTTAAATATCAATATCATCACCATCATCATCTTTAATATCATCATCATCTTAAATATCAACATCATCATCATCTTTAATATCATCATTATCTTAAATATCCATATCGTCACCATCATCATCTTTAATGACATCATCATCTTAAATAACAATATCATCATCTTAAATATCAATATCATCATCTTTATTATCATCATCATCTTAAATATCGAGTTCCTCCGTGGCCTAATGGTTAAGAGTGCTTGTTTGCACAACCACTGGCTCTGAGGGCGTGGGTTCGAATCCCACCCCGGAACTCAATTTAGTCCGAGCCCATAGGATATTAAATGGAGGCTAGTTGTATCCAGTGTTCTATGCTTGGGAAACTTAAACACCTTGGGCTTCCCTGAATTAATAGGGTATGTACCAGACTCACAGTCTTCTCATCATCATACGGCGATCGCCTGCCTCGATATAGCCCTGTAAGGTGCTGCTGAGGCGTAAAACACAAACAAACAAACAAACAAACATCTTAAATACCATCATCATCATCTTTATAATCATCATCCCCAGGAGCATCACACCAGGATGAGCATCATCAATTGAAGTTTCACATGATTCCAGCATGCCATGCAGGGCCTCATTTCTCATTGTATACAACAGGATTCTTCTCAGCATTTCATTCGCCAACAATTCCAATTTCAAGACCAATAGATCAGCAAGGAATCGCGTTTCTCCGAAATTAATTGCTCAAGGGAATGCCATTTTGAATTGTTGGGGAATACTTGTAGCTGGGTGTACAAGATGTGACAGACAAGCTCCCCCATACTCAATGAATTGCCTATTTGTCCAAAGACACATTCTATATCCAAAACACTACCACCCTGTGTCAAAAGAAAAAATGTCAAAAAGGAAAAGCTGAAAATTATAGAAAGTAAAACAATATTATATCATATCTTGAAACTTGCTATTATTTGTTATTCAAGCAGAGAACTGTAATAAAATAACTATAGCTTACAAAATGATATTGGTCTGTATGTTATGTGCTCTGATTAATGGATGTCTGTTCAAATATGCATGATTCAAGGAATATTTAAATTAAATTACTATGATTTATTTATTGTCTGTCTTTTCAGAAAATAAGCTGTGGCCATGGTATTAAAACCATTTATGAAAGTTAGCAATCAGTTGTTTGTGCATGTATTCCTGTGGAATTGGGAGGAGGGGTTGGCAATCTGAAAACAAAGATTTAGACATCACCAAGATACTTGTACCTGAATGTACCATTGGAAAAGCTGGCATCAAACTGACAATTTTGCAGGTTGGTGCCCTGCTAAGGATTAACGTAGTTAACAACAGGAAACAGTCAGATTATTGTTTATTTCTACAAAAACTATAAGTTAAAATGTATAACAGAAGAAGCATGTGATGCCTAATTCAGTCAGACACCTCTTTCGCGGCCCATGTCGGGGGCTAACATGCATTTTTGTCCAAATATGTGTCTTGCTAGTACAAAGATACCTCTATAAACTTCAAGCAAGGGTTTTTGGTGATATATCCAGGTCGATATGTAACACATATACAGAATACATTCTCACAGACACCACAAACATAATGAAGGCCAAAAATATCTACTAGTGGACCAAAAATATGAAAACCAATATATGAAGTGGGAAGAAACAGATTACCTGCCACCAGGCAACGAAATGGCAATGAAAAATATCCAATGAAATATGGCTAGACAGTGCACAATACGTGACTGCTGTTCCTTTCATTGCATATTTCTGCAAAGGTGTTATTGTGTTTAGAAACAGACAATATTGGTGGTCATATAATATAGGTGTGATATATGTGTGAGAAAAGTATCGAGGTTGTATGAGATTCAGATATGTATACTTATGAAGTCTATGATACGTACACGTATGATTTTATAATTCAAGACTTTTTGGAAAGAAGAGCAATTTTGATACAAATACATGGGTTGATTAAGTTGGTGTATGTTATCGTGGTTTAATTAGGTCTCTCAAACACTTTTCTATAAATTTGTCTACATCGAAACTAAATGCCAATTACAATATATAATGTAATAAAGTTTAAAGTTTATCATATTTCAATAAGGAATTTTCATTTTTACCTTGTATGCCGCATCGAACAAAATTGATTTTCAAACAACAGGAATATCTATCCTGTTGGTGATGGAAAAAGCAACATCCAAACAAAAACAAACAAACAAACAATCTATCACAAGTAAATGCAGACCACATTTATTGCAGATAGTCATGTTTGCTTCACAGCCCTGATTAGAAATTGTTTGCAACTTGCAGCTCAGTTGTGGTTCCTATACTTGGCTGCATGGTGTGCCAGATATGGCAAGATGCCATTCATGCCATGCAGCCAAAAAAGCAACAATCGAATTACCTATCAACAGTACGCCACATGAACATGGAACACCCACAGAAGTCTGTATGGTCCAGCTTCTGCACTGCATATTGTGCACTCCGAAACCGATTGTTCGTCTGAATGTTATATTAAGAAGAATTGATTGTATCAGTATACCGTGATGTAATATTCCGATTTATATTAGCTGTAGATTTCCATTTAAATGTGTCTTGATTATATGTATTGATTATCTGAAATACCATACAATCAATTTCTAGTGGAATTCTCGTAATTTCAAGAGTTTTCAAATTCTCCTATGCATGTACCATTTTAGCACATAACAAATTTGCCAGTTCACACGAGAACTGTAGAGAAAGTCAATTAAATATCAAAGATGTTTTAAGGTAGTACTTTGCATGGCTTTGGTCTACAGTGATCACATATACTGTTTTTGTGGTCTTCTTTAGCTGACAGTAATTCTTTTTAATGATTTTTTTTCTGAGACATATGCTTTCTCCAAGCCAATGTTTTGATGAAACAGGAAAACACTCCAGTGGCTCCACCACCATGGGTACCCATGCCCTGGCAGTTTCTGTAGTACAAAAAAGTCACCACATGAAAGTGTCGCATGTCTGAGTAATGTTATATTATACATGGTCAACCAGGTAAAAAAGAAGAAAAACACTGAAGTAGGTAATAAAAGGCATGCTAAACCATGGCAATTGCTGGGCCAATCCCCCAAATGGCATAACTACCAGACATATATATTGTATCTGCACAGCAAAAGCTATTTCAGAAGGCATACCACATACATGTTGTCTGATTTCAGGTTTTCCTTTGGGCTTTTGGGCAGTGAAAACTTTAAAAATTCCAATAATGTAAACTTTTGACAGAGAAAATATTGAGGTATTCCATCGTATAGAATGATAATAGCATTATAATAAAGCATTGCGCATCTGGGTTAATGTATAGGTCTGTACAAGTGTGTTTTTAATTCTCAAATAGGGTTTTTTGACCATGGAAGTGTAGTATAGTTCTATGATTTTACTGTCTACCAAGATGTGGCTTTGACTATCATTTTGATTGTAATGGCAACATTTAACTGTACTAGAATAATAGATTGGTGTATCAACAAGATAAGGGTTCACGAAAAACTGGAGATGTGGTTGCTTCAGACAATTTAAAGAGTTCCCAAGATAAGGGGATTACCCATTTCCTCTTCCATAAGTATAGATAAGAGTACACATATATGAATTATTAATCATATTTACATTTATTATGACATTTGAACAATTACTTTTACGATGCACACACCCTTTTGATATGATATCAATCTTGCAACACCACCCTTGCACCATATCAGATATAATCAAAGATCAATCAAGAAATAAATGAGATTGTTAACATTTTTCACCTGTACTCACCTGTATTTACCTGTAAGGTGACCTTTCATCCTGCCCAGGTGAGCCATCGTGTCAAAGGTCATGATGAGAATCTCAAATTGGAATTCTGCAGAAGACATTGAGGTGCCATAGAGGTGCCACTGGGTACCCCTTGACTGATATCTCATCATTGGAACCTCATACATGTTATAGGCAGGGCTACATAGTATCTGCTGGTATATGCATAGCATTGCATTATGCTGTGGAATCAGTTTGGATAAGCCCGAGTAATATCCCTTGCAACTCTAGCCCTGTGTATCAGGTGAGCTATGCATTGATGGTTACTGCACCTGTATGATTAAAAGAACAGACTCACAGAATACACCTCTGCAACTCTTGGTATACATAACTCCAACCAAAATGTCTCCTGTGCATAAATTGCTGCTCAGCAGTGACTCCTTATTATCCTGAGTTGAATTTCACAGGGAACTTAATGGCAAGTCATTGAGGAGTGTACTAACTTTCGTGAACAACTGCAAAATGGACCTGATGTGACATCATAGATATTCTATTTCAGCCCAAATCAATCTCCTCTATCCACATGTGTTCGTATAAATTATGCATAATGCAACTTTTATGGGTTTTTTTACAAATAAATATTGTTGCACATAATTGACTTGGGATTAGTTCTTGTGACAGTCTGTGACTCAGTGCATTCTCAACACATCCAGTGACATCCACCCACAACTTCTACACAAATAGATTCTTCCTCACTCCTATCAAAGAAATGGCAGGTGAATACATAGGAGAGGAATCATTTCTCTGGACAGACTCTGGTTTGTGCTGAGAAAGGTATTTCCTTTCATTTCCACCCACTCAAAGTATGCATATCTGTCTGTGAAGATAGGGCACACCATGACTCCATGATAAAGGTGTATTTTTACGCCTCATTGGGGAAAAATGAAAACTGAAAAAGGAAAGAGTTAACAGAATACTGTGGTTCTAAGAACAACATCAAGTGTACAAGTAGCTTTTAACAACTGGAGACTTTTTTTTTCTGAGAAAGCACAGCAGCTCACAGCGCCTTACATACACAGTATTATTAAGTGTTTGCTCATTTTCAGGTCCATGAAAGTTTGTGTGAGTTTTTGTTTTTGTCATGGATATTAAGGGAGAAACTGATTGTTTCCTGTGTGTAGAGAAGGATGAAAATCCAGGCACCAGGATATGGCCCGAAACAAAACTCACTAGATGTCGACACTAGTACTTTTCACTAGAGGTCGACACCAGTAGCATCGATCAGTGTTCTGCTCCTATGTGTTGGTGCATGGCCAGGCATCAGCAGGCAATGACAGCCAAGTTGCTTATTCAGCTGCAGGGAGCGAAGTTGCTGCAGTTCGGGCTAAAACCTGAACCATTAATGCCACGGGTTTCTATTAATATCAAGATATTTCAAGAGCCACAGATGATAGAACGGATGACAACTTAAGTCTAACTTTGACTTGAAATATTTCTCTTGCCTCCGGCCAAATACTTGATGAGCACTCACGCAGCTGTGGGTGATTTAAAGCCAACATATTTGGGCTTGTTAAGCTGTTTAGAGAGCTTATTATCTACAGTTTAGCGAGTATAACGTGGTCTTAAATCTGGCAGCTGATTCCATGAAGTGATACTTTCTTATCTTCTGTTGTAATTTGAGTGTGTCGGTTTTTTTTGTTAATACTTCTTTTAATATTCGAACTTCATCTGCCATAGAGTTGATAGTTATAAAGTTTTGTTTCTTTGAATACATGGATCTTGTGTTTCTCTTTCTTTAGATTAAAAGAAAATGTGGTTGCATGCACATAATTCTTTTGTCTGCATTAGTGCGTGATTTGATGAGTCTTGTTCAGCTCCAGCCTACAGCCAGACTTTTAGCAATGTATGAGTTGATTTCCCTGCTCTCAGAGTCTGTGCTTTGCCTGTGTCTTTTGCCTGTGTCTTTTGCCTGTGTCTTTTGCCTGTCTATTGTGTGTCTATTGCCTGTCTTTTGCCTGTGTTTAGCCTGACCCTCAGCTGCATAAACCTGATGCTTCTAGATTGAGATTAAAGGTCAGGCGATTCTTAAGCATTCGCATTGGTCTTTTGCATGCTGTATTTGCCAAAAAAGGAAAGGAGGATGAAAAGAGAGACTATAGCAAAGCCATTGCAAGGACCTACAACAACATCTTGGTAATAAGAGCTGGTAAGACCAATCTACAAATGGAAATGCAGTCAACAAAGTCATTAGGGCTGCTGGCTCCTGTTCAATCCCAGGTCATTATGCATAAGTTGGCCATCAGCTTGCTGCTTGGAGATTTCTCGTTGATTCCTCGTTGTCGTCTTAATTCAGTCTTTGCTTGTCAGTTTGATCTTGTTTTCTTACAGTTTTCTTGCCTTTTCCCCGCACTTTTCTTATAGCTTTCCTTTACAGTTCTTCTCCCAGTTTGCTTGTAAATTACTCGTAGATCCCTGACAGTTTCCTTCAGTTTTCTTATCTACTTTGTATTGTGTGTCAGTGTTTTTACTGTTTTCTTGATCACATTTTTTGCAGTATCTAGCAGGTTTTCTATATGCCAAGTTTACAATATTCCTCCAATGATATCTTCCAGTCCGCAGATTAATTATTTTTACAGAATTTTCTTTGTGGATCCTAGCAGTTTTCTCAGTCTTGTAATTTGTTCAGTTTTCTTGCTGTTTTCATGCCATTTTCTTGCAGTTTTCTTGCACTTTTCTTGCACTTTTCCTGCAGAGTTTTCTTGCAGTTTGCTTCTGATTGTTGAAACAAGTGCAAATGACTTAGTTTGATTGATACATCTTTCCAATGGAAGTGACACTGCCCTGATGAGGTGCACATTAATTTTCCTTCTCCTTGTTGTGCCTCCTGTCATGCTCTCCTGTCGTGCTCTCCTCCCTGCTCTCATTCTTGCTCTCCTTGATGCAACTCGTGATTTCTAAGGCAGAATTGAGAAGACATTTTCCACAGCAGCTGGAGCAATGCATCAACCATCAACCACTTCTACAACAGCAGCAGAAGTTTCTGCATCAGCCTCACCAGTATGGTGAGCACCCAGAGTAGCAAATACATTATATTTCATGCATGCACTGTACAATATGTACGTTTATCTATAGATACTGACTGTTGATGTGGACACTGGCAACATAATTTAAAACAACCAAAACACTACCAAAAGTAACAGTATATAAAGTTAGTAAACTTCATGACAGGTATTGAGCTCAGAGTATCCACAAGACATTTTGAGGTAAAAGAAGATCTACCGCATCATGAGTCAACAGAAACAACACATTTTCCAATTTCCGATGTCTGAGACTACATCTCAATAAACCACATGCAGTGCATGAATTAACAGCACACATTCAGACAGCCATGTGATGATCCGTCACCATCACCCACAACAGCAACAACTAAACTGACTTTAGAGTAAACATCTAAGGCAGTTATGCCATTTTAAAATGTTCACGACCAATTGATGTACTGTAAATAACATAGACTGCAACTCAGTGTAACTGCATTAAGAAAGCCCTACATCACCACCCTCCTAAACACTATGCAGTGCCCTAAGAGAGGATGAAATATTGGCAGGCTAAGAGGAGGCATTATGTCAATGATTATTTGGGGAAGCGCTAAAGGAGTCATTAGGGAGACGGCGCCTCCTTGGCGAACTCCTTTCACAAACAAAACTGCCACAAGAAACTGCCACAAGAAACTGCCACAAGAAACTGCCGAGGTAAAGGCAGCTATCATAATGGTGCAGCCCTCCAGTCAACAACCTTGTGTGTTGTCCTTCTCCATGTTCCAGGAATATTCTTAGCATGAGAAGTATAGTGGGGGATGTTGCAGAAAGTTGTACAACTCTCCAGGGCCAGGCCTCCACATGTAACACAGTTCATTAATGGATATAATTCTCATTTCTAAAGGTTAAAATTTAGCCATAAAATCATCATGGAGTACTCTTCAATGAAGACCATAAGCTCTAATGGCGCCCCGTTGAAAACCAACATTGAACATAAAATGATTGGACAGTCAGTTGTCATCTGGATGCCTGAAAGCTCAATCCTAATTTGGGAAGGGGTCCACTCATTTATGGTGCTTGCTGTACATTGTATACATTTTATGCCCAAAGTTGGTCCCATATTCGGTGATCTTTTTATGTTTGTGAAATTGAGCAGCTTCCCCGAGCACTTTTCTAATGCATCTTTGTTATGTTCTAAAGCCATTCATGATATGGCACTCTTGATGCGGAGATGCATATGCATTACTGATCGTATACCTGATGCCAAAACAAAACGTAGGAGAGGATTTAAAAGGAAGCATAAAAGCATTCATATAAAAGATGCAAATGCCACACAGATATATTATAAGGATGTCAAAAACAAATGCTAGAAAGGAAAATTAAGGTCAGGATTACAGTTAAGCCATTGAAGTAATACTACACCAATATTTAAATTTTAAATTCCCTGTTGGGGTTGATAACCATTGGGGTTGATAACCCATTCAAAAGAAATGCTTGATTTTTGCTAGTAAATCTGTCAAAGTGGGCAATAATAGGCGGCCGCCATTTATTGATAAAATGCCACATGAATTGCACAGAATACAGATGGGTTATTGCTGTGTTATGGCTCTGTGAGGTGCATCAAAGGCAGGAATTACTGGCCGAGAATAGCAAAGATCAGTAAGAGGGGTTCATGAATGCAGGGCCACAGCTGATTGGCCGGAGTTTGATCCAGCTTTCTTCTAGTCGTGCGGAATCCATGATATGACACTTGGTAATTAAAGGCAAGATTGATGGAAGGCTTGGCCTGCTCTTGTTTTGTGCCACTGCCTTTTCTATTAGTATTGATATTATTCATGTAATCAGCAGAGACGCTGCCTCAATCGCGGCCTGATGGACGCGCCCATAGCTCGATTGGGCAGCTCTGCTACCGCCCACTGCAGCCGAATATTAACACCCTACTCCCTGCCAAGTGATCCTTGGTCACTCTCGTCCTGGTCTGTCCTCCCTGGTCATTCCTGGTCACTCTTGGTCATTCTTAGTTGCTCATAGCCTTTTTTGGTTGACGACTTTACACAAGTTTACAGAGACATTAAACCAAATTTGTATGCAAAAAAGTCCTTAAGATGCTGCAAGGTGTATGATATACATTGCAATGCATGACATATTTCTTCATCTAAAAACCTTTGGAATTGACACTTATTAAGTCTTGTCCACCGACACAGATTTGCCAATGTGTTCAGTTGATAGTTGCAATCTCCTCCAAGTGACATCCAGCTGCCTGGGATGCTGTTCGTTGAGATCTGCCAACATATTGTTCGGCATGGAATTGAACCCTGGACTTCTGGAGTAGCAGGCCAAGATGCCTGAAGACAAAATTGAAAGCCTTTACCAACTAGACCTATAAGGAGTGTTTTCATTTTCAAGCAGTGATTTGGGTTGGGTGATGTTTTTGCGAAATGTCGTGCATCTAGCCAAACGCTTTTTGTAATGCATCTTTGTTATGTTGTGAAGCCATTCATGATATTGTATACTCTTGATGCAGAGATGCATATGCATTATGATCGTATACGTGATGCCAAAACAAAATGTAGGAGAGGATTTAAGATGAAGCATAAAAGCATTTGTATGAAAGATGCAAAAGCCACACAGATATATCATAAGCTGTCAAACATTGAAAGGTGATTATAATAAGAGTTTTGCAATTTTTAAAAGTAATATTAAATTCCCTGATTGAATTAATACCCATTGCAAAGCAACTGCACCAATATCTACTTCTGGTGCTGATGTGTCCAAGATAGGTTTTGTCAGATACATATGTATATACATCTATATTTAAGATTTATACTACATTTCAAAGATGCAGTCATAAATTGTATGCGATACACCCACGTTAACCATCTAGCCCACTATTAAATAAAGCTGAGTGTAAGACTAGGCAACACAGAGCCATGCATGTTTGGATGATCTGTTGCAATTTGTCTCTGGGAGACCCAGACACCAAGAGGCTTGTGACAGAACCCACTGACTGGGGACTCCCCCCAACTGGTTACTTAGCAACTCGTATTCTGCACGAGGTTGCCATGTGCTGTCACGTGGTGTATGTTTCTTGACACGTGATTGGTGCACAGCAACCCGAAGAGCCCTGTGTTACCTATGCTGCTTGCCAATCACTCTGCCTTATTAATTCATATCAAGTCCCTCACCCACACACCAGTCACTTCCCGAGAGTTGCTATCTCTTCAGAGTATTACGTATTTGCCCTGTATGTATCAGTGAGAGCCAGTGAAAAACAATCCATTGTCTCATTTTGTGAAAGTTTAAAAGTTTCAGATCTGTTTTGCTTGAAACAAATCAGGTTGGCCTTGGTGCAAACCCTTGCTGCCACATTGCAGTATACTCATATGTCAGTCTTTCCAAATTAACCTTCATATACGTATGCTGCATTCATTTTAGGAATTTTTGTGTTTTACATTTGATGTCTCATCAAAATGTTGAAATACATCTGAACTGTCAGGATTGAATTTATTACAAGATATTAAGTAAGTCGTTGAGGAAGTCCCTAGTCAGTGTCGCCAGAGCGTTCAGTGTCGCCAAAGCGTTCAGTCACACACCTCTTGCAATCTGAGAGAAAATTGCTACCGATCATATCAAGAAACATCAAAAGACGGTATTTTGGTTCATACGTCTTCTACCGGTATTAAGGCCCTGCGTGGAACTAAACTGTCGGTTCCGCTCCCGCCTGCTCTATCAATGTCTTATTCCACCGCGCACTCCCGTCGCATTCTTGCAATATCTTTGAGCGTGTCATGCACCATCCTGATACTGTGCTTGCCAGGATGATCTTGTGCATGTTGCTGTCATGGCAGTATCACTCTTGGCAGCCAATATTTGAAGCATGCTCCTTGTAATAACACCAATACAGGGTGACTTACTTTGATTAAGTTAGCACACCACAAATCCAACTAGTGGAGAGGCAGTCACTAAGGACAGAATGAGCCCGAAGGCACGATGAAGCCCCCAGCTCCGAATAAAAGTTAATTTGGGTAATTTGGGTAGTTTTATTGGGTGAGACAGGCATTGCTGTAGTCCTTGCTTGCTGGCCTTTTGTCATCTCCCCTTTCGCTTTTCTTAAGGAGAAACTCTGACCTAATTTAGTGGCGAACTAGTGATGGTAGTAGGGCAAGAGTAAGACAGCTAGCTGTAAAGAGATGTATGGCCAGATAATATGCAAGTAGGACTGGCTACTGGATTGGCTGGTTATCTTAATTGTGATGGTTATAGCCATGTTACATAAAGACTTTTTTGGCTGAAAAGTGGTTTCTCTGGCAAGCAGTGACAAGCAAAGGAACAGATAACTTTTTGTTCCACCAAAGACCCCAATTATCGCCCGCACTCTGTGGCAGCCAGCTCATTCAGAGCTGAAAACCTGGACGAAATTAGATTTGCTCTGCACCCTACAACTCCCAAGAAGTCCTTTGCGGGTACTCTTAGTAAATTATGTCAGGAAGACCCGCCGGATTGACACAGCACTACAGCCGCAGCCTGCTTGTTTTGCAAGGAACCTGGCCCAGTCAGTTTGCATTATGTCGCTCACTCCCCAAACAGAATGTGATTGAGTCATCATCTCCTCCTAGTGGGAATTCCATAATTACACGAAAAAACGCCATCTCCCCTAGTCTAGCCTCAAATGAGAACACAGGATTAAAGAATAAAGTGTGCATGGCTATGTGAGTGAAGTTCAGTGCACAGCAGTTCCAACACTAGGCCTAAATCTCCAGTTGCCTTGCACAGAGGGCTTCACACTGCTCTTGTCCAAGATTGGGAACTGACAAACAACCATCCCCAAGCCACTTCTGGTCTAGTCAGTATTGCCACGAAAAAAGCCAACTGGTAAACTGACGACTATCGGATATCAGAACCAGATGTTACTAAAAATAGTTGCATTAGAAACCAGTGCATGCACAACAGCACAAGTAAAAGATGAGTGGCGACATCTAGTGTGCGTGTCAGGATGAGAAAAAAAGAAGACCGGTGTCATGTTGAACAAGCTGTTTTCTGTGCGTGAGTAATCAGAAGACAAAAGAAGAACAGTTAAAGATCTAAAGCTGTTCGCATTTCTTTTCCAGACCCAAGACCCCAGTAACCGGTAACCGATCTTTTTAGTAAAACCCTTTTGAGATTTGTGCATTCATGAACTTCAATTGGATAGTTCCTGTGCACTCATTCTGTGCTTTGCCTCATTATGTCAGCCTAATAGTCAGCCAACTTTGTCTCAGTCAACTGTAAAATGAGCCGGGTCATGTGTGTCTCTCCATGCGACTGCACCCGGTGCAAACAGACTGCCTCAAATGATAGCAGCCGAACAGCATATTGCACAAGACGTTGCTTGGGTCTCTGGGGACTGCTCCTGGGACGTTGCGTCTCTGACGTCATTGCAACATTGCGAACGTCGTGTGACTGCTGCTGATGCTGGTTTCGCTGACGGCTGTGATGCTAATGCTGATGTCGGTCCTGTCACAGCTAGCGAAAGGTCAGTGGAATGTCTGCTGCTGTCCTGGCTCCGGCTTATCGGCAGGAAAACCCCACAAGTGTCGTCCTGCTCCTCGTCAGCTTCCCAGCTCCTTCGGTGTCTTTGCCATCTCCTTCCTGTAACGGAAACCTTTCTTCGCATCAACTAATTCACCTCGATGCTTCTCTCCTTTCTACTATTCCTATCTTTCGCCAAGTATCACCAGCCTCACCATCTATCAGCTCTGATTCAGCTGCAGCATCAGGCTGCACACTTGCAAAGCTTTAGTTCTTCCAACTCTTGATACCCAGCATAGAATGCCACAGATCCGAGGTGTCGCCACTGACACAATAGGCCTAGTGTTTGTTCCTGGAACTAGTTGCTGCCCTGGGAATTTACACAGACAGTCAGCCGCAAACACATAGAGAAGGTCTCTCAGTCTGTACACTGTGGGTTTTCCTATTTGTAAAGAGGGAGTTGGTGATCATGAAAACATAATACCAGCCGCCTGAGGGTGTATGAAAGAACTTTATCACGATATTATGGATATATCCACTCCAGCCCAATATGTTGCTCTGTTCACTGAGTTACATACATGTTGACTGAGCAGATCACTGAACTTTCAGCTCACAGAGCCACTCAAATGCACACACACAAAATATGGCCCCAAGAGCTTTATGAGGTTTTATGACTTGCGGTTATTTTGTGGCTAGAATTTCTCACTTGGGATATGCTTGTTAGGTTTAGGGGTTTTCAGTGGTTTATTGATTTGCAGTTGGAAGCCTCTCAGTGGGTTGTAAGTGCCTGGGTCTCACAGCTTGCTTGGGAGAAGAGGCCACTTCCTGACAGGAAGTTTAATTGTGTTCCAGGTCCGATTCAAGTCAGGTCAGCCCCGGTTTTCTCAGAGGCGGCGTTGCGAATCTAACTCAAATTAGCCCGGTCTTATTGACATGTAGTTGTATGGCAAAGGCAAATGTGATTGGGGAATTCAAAAGATTCTCTCGTTGGGTGTCAGCACTAGTCTCTGAGTCCACCTGGTGGCAAATTTGATTAACTACATTCCATGAGTGGAAGAGAAACTGGAAGACAATCAATAGAAGAGAGATAGAAGAGAGACAGGAGAGAGAGTAAGGAGAGCAGAGTTGGGTAACTCAAGTCTAGTTACCCAGGGCAAGGGTTGCTATTGGTTGGTACAGAGGGGTGGTTAGGGGTTGCCTGGTGTGGACCTCTGGGCATCTTCCATTGTCCTGTGTTGTGCAGCATGACGGAGTGACCACTGCCCTAATGGCAACAGACAAGCCGGTCTAACTGACCACCACAACGATGGGCAAAACAAGTGATGCTGGACCCGGGCATGACCACTCCATGTCCACTCAAGCCCTACTTGCAGTTGGTGCACTAAAGTACTAGAATAAGCAGGCTGGGCTCTGGTGGGTCGCAAGCATCCCCATTAGTCCTTGCAAGTGTGGTCAGATTTCGCGAAGTCCTCCTGGTGTTCTCTTGGTGTCCTCCTGGGTGTTCTCCTGGTGAACTCCTGATGTCCTCCTGGTATCCTCCTGATGTCCTCTGGGAATCCTCAAGGGGTCCCAGGGCCTCAGTCTCCATTGTCCCCAATGGATAGTTTTGCGACATCATGCCAAAAAAGCTTAATCCGAGGGCCAGGGAAATTGCTTACGCCACTGAAAAGCACACAGCCTAATCTAATTCCTTGTTGCTGGAGGTTTTTCTGTCGCCCACTGTCAGTGTTTGTTAGCGTGGCATTGTTGTTACTTGCTCGGCTGACTATCTGCACTGTGTAGTGGTGCCCCCTCTGCTCGCCCTCTGAACCAGGCGGTGTGGCGCCACCATGCTAATGTGCCTTTTGTTTCCTCCTTTCCGTTTCTCTCCTAACTCTTCTGCGAGTGTAGTTGGCAAAATGCCTTGCAAGCCAAGAAAGATATTAATGAAGGTTATGTTACTTGTTGCAACAGTTGCGCGAGGCTCTGTCAAGGCAGCACACCCACAGAAATACCTTGGGCTTTTCGAGAGCTTACCGGCATCCCATGTAACCATCGCAAGACCGACCCGTACCAATGTCATTTCCTTTCGGTTGCAGTTTTAATCTGGAATTATTCAGATGCGTGACTGAAATTATACTCTTGCGGAGCCTCTCATCGTCTATGCGGAATATGCTGACATTGAAATTGTTCTTTCTATTCCATTCTCTCGTGACAAACGAAATCCGCAATCCCGCAAATGGCCCAATGCTATTTCTCTGTAGATAATAGGACATTTCCTGTGGGCTAAATTCACCAGCAAACAGAATGAAGAATACACCTAAGGCCCTGAACTTCACTGCTCTCTGCTTGCTGCTGTTGTAGAGGTGCTAAAGCTGGAGCTAGTGATTCTGGTATACTGAAGCTGATGCCAGTGATGCTGGATGCTGTACAAGTGCTGTCAAGCCATCTGAGCTTCTTCTCAGCTTCTTCTCAGCTTCACCTCAGCTTCATCTCAGCTTCATCTGAGCAGCACAGAATGACGTAGGTTGTGTCCTTAATGATCTGGTCACTTATGCAAGGTTGTGCATAAATGTGTGTTATACACTGCACTGCGAATACTGCCCATCTTCCAATGGCATGCGATAATGCTGCAAATGTATGGGAGGAATAGGGTGGCATTGAGGTACACTCTGCAAGGCTGCACAACTCCGGGGTCAGGGACTGTATTCTTGGTCTTTTATGGACACATTACAACTAGAATCAACTTGAATTAGGTGCCTTGAAATCATTTAAATGTACCAGCCCCACAAGGCCTTGCTTTTGTGCAAATGTAAATCTGGTTTTGATTGAATTGTGCTTCAGCAAAGGGTCTCGGTTGGAATTTTAACACAAATATCCTGGCAACTTTCTAGTGCACACATTTCACATGGTATATGCATGTTATAGTTGCTATTCTAGCCTCGAAAACAACTTTCTTTCTGCTCCGCTACAATGTATGACATGTAGCATACAAGCGCGGCAGGAGACACTCCGGAAGAAATATGCAAAATGAAGACAGTGCAGGAGGAGACAAGGCAAGGAGGGGAAGTGGTGGTATTGGGATTGGGCCGGGCAGTGTGCAAATGGAGCTATGCATAGGGGCATTAAGTTTAATGGCACTTTGACTGGGAGTGTTGGGAAGTGTGTGATGGAAGCTGCACTTTGATTGGCATGCTCCCATCTCATCCGGTGTAATGCGGATCTTCCGGGACAGTCTTACAACTCTCTATTACCCACTAATGTATGAGTCATCTAGGGAGTATCTGGTAGCTAATCTCCGCCTAGGGCCAGGGGGAGCCGAATAATTTGGTGATTGGGGCTGGGTTGGTCCTGCTGATTCCACCGGCAGAGGTCGTCGCAAGCCCTTGGGGTACAGGCCCTCCAGCAGGGTACACATGGGGACATCCTCATTGTGAGGGCAGTGTTACTATAGTAACATCATCATGTGTAATACTAGAAGGTCATCATGCGTAAAATCACCAGATTATGTGATATCATCACACAGGCACAGTGCAATGTAAACAGAACCTTTGCATGTAACAAAGGGCTTGTTATCCACGACATGAAAGTGGGTTATCTGCACCTGTTTCATCTGATGGCATTAGCATATTTGGAACCAAATGTATAGCTTTTTTTACTGTATATGTATATTATATATAATTATACATATTAACCATACCAGAATCTCAAATTCCTACAGGAGCACTGACCATACTTATGGCCAAAACTAGCACTAACCATAGAACTTTGAATTGTAACAATAGACGCCTCCATTTTCACCATCATATCATCAGTATCCCTCGTACATCATCGTCTTAGCAATATAACAACAGCAACTTGACTTCTTGCACCCTCGCTCACATTACAATACTTAAAGTCCTCAGGATACATTTTGTTTTATAGATCCTTAAACTGTTTTGACAGCACGGCTCCCCAGGGTAGCGTAAAATACATCGCGATAATGGAAAAGTAAACCTCGCCAGATAGCTCTAAATGGAGGATGTTGCGATTATTCGCGCCTTGCAAGAAAAGCTGCTGTAAAATTCATTGTGGCTGCAAGCGAAGAAGGTTAAAGGTGGGCTGTTGTTGAAATAAAAGAATTGCACTTTAAAAGGAGCAAAAAATACATATATATAAATAGAGATATAAAGGAGGAAATGCAAAAAAAGGAGATCAATGAAAAAGTGAGAATAGAGGACAGTGCACACTGTTTTTGCGATGGCTCATTTGAAGCGTTGAAGTGTCGTTCTGATTCCCTGCAACCTCTGACCTCTCAGGTGTAATTCTCCACGATGCTATGCACTGGGCGCCGCCATTTTGACTGCTGGTCACGTGACATCGCGTGTCTCATGAGGAATGAGAGGGCCAGGAAGATTTCGCATTAAAATGGCATTATTCTGACAGATACCGTGAGCCGCGAGTAGTTTTATCTCCCTCACATCAGATTAAATCCTTTCATGTGGCATCAATGCCTCCCTATTTGTCACCTTAAGAGAGGGCTTGAGAGACTGACAGACAGTTGTTGTTCACTTGCGTATCAGCTTCTGTCTGTGTTTACGTCTTCATCTACCTTCGTCTGGTTGACTCGTCGTGTTCCCTTGTCTCTTGCGGATTATCCTCTTCGATATATATATGTGCCTTTTATGCATAATGTGGTGTATAAGACACTGTACAATTCTCAGGCTGCTTTTGATACCTCATAAATGCTGGATGTTCCAAAGCTGCCTGTGTTGATATTCTATAGTGTATAGCTGTAGAATCCGTTTAGCATCCATTCCTGCCCAAGCTTCAGTATCTTGTTCCCAGTATTTTCTTTCCAGTGTCTTCTTCCCTCTTGAATCAAAGCATTTGTCTTCGAATCCCGGAACATTTATCTGTGTACATTTTGTACGTTTCACATTCATCTTTATCTCCTGCAAAAAAGCTGCATCCTGTTTTCTCCTTTAATATCAAAATATCACCCCCACAAAAACAAAGCTGATTTGTAGAAAAAAGGATGTGTGACAAAGATATATGTGGACCTGCACTGGACAAATATGATGTTGCATGCTTGACTTTACAAGATTTATTAAGGGATATTATTTCATGTTATGGTGCAATATAATGTAGGAAATAATAGGATAGATACGATATAATAGGGATAGGTTCAGATCCACTCTAATAAGAGAGTGATTGAAATACCACAATCATGCCTGTTGGTTGACATATCTGACCAATCCAAATTTTGTAAATGGATATTTTTGTTAATTCAACATTGGGCCAAGATATTTTTGTTAACAATAGGATATTTGTTGCTTCTTGGTTATACCAATGTTAACTTGGTCAGTGAAGATTTGGTTATCTGTTAACCAATCTCTTTTAGAGTGTGTGATAGGATAGGATGAGGCAGGACAGGACTGGATACAATGCAATACCATACGATGCGATATGAGCGAAGTATTGTCTTTCGATGTTCAGGGCAGTAACCTCTTTTGTGTAGAAGAAAGCGAACACTCCACAACAGTTAGGCAAAGCTTTCAAAATGTGACCTGAGGAAAAAGGCAGTGATCTCCCATTTAGGACTACAATGGCAGCAGTTCCAAGGCCTTGCCTTCACTTACTCTGACTTGAAACCTCCATCGATCTTTGCTTCCTTGATCAATTTTTAATACATCTAAAAGTAACCGCAGGATCCCATGTCTATAGCCAAATCCATTGATTTGTAGGATATTGGCTTAGCCTCACATGATATGACACAGCAGTATAATGGTTTGTCTTATCTTATAATCCATAGCACTGGGCATGGAAAGAGGGGATAAACAAAACTTTCCTGCCCAGTTTGCCAATTTCTCGTAAAATCCTATGTATACAATCTGATGTATATATGTTATGATTTGATGGTAGCTTGCTGCATAATGCACTGACATCTATCTATATTTAAGTTATGTTTGAAATGTACTCAGCTTGGCACCACTGTGAGGGCCATTGGACATCTGCGGCCTGATAGTGATATAAGCTGGAAAGGCTCTGGTTTCACATCACCCCAAATGTAATGTTCAATACTGACACGTGAGTTTATGTCTCTGCACCAAATTAGGAGAGACATTTATTGTTATTATGTAGCAAGTTGTGGTGCAATAATGATTCCAGCATTCAATACCAACAAGAATATTGTTTTAGCTTACATTTTGATCCACAGGATGTGGAACAACAGTTATGTCTGTTTTGGATGAGCCACCAGCTTGAAGAACCAACCTTTTATGAGCAGTTTTTGTATCTAATTGTGTCTTGAGTGATCATGGCCTTATTGCTTTGTCACTGACCAGTCACTATAATAAATGGTTAACTGTTTTTATTCAATAACATCTAAATTCTAATGACTGAATGGAGAATACTACAATAACATGTGTTCCAGACATTCTTATCACTTTTCCAACAGTCAAACCAATGAATAATAGAATAATTATTTAATTTTAAAATTAAAACAGTCATTCGCTCATTTTAATTAGCCTTAGAGCTCTTTGCAGATTTGTGGTCCACTGGAAAAATTAGTTTTCTTATTTTCAATTTGCAAATTGGCTTTGCCACATCCTTTATACACACAGTTTTCTGTTGGTCTCCTAATACTCTTATTTACTCTTAGTTACATCACATGACCAGGTTGAACGTTAATTTTGAAACTGTTTGGACCGCTAATCCACAAACACCTCTAAATGAATGTGAAGAGCCACACTTTGGATATGAGTGCCATTAGTAGGGGAGACCGGGGCTAGTTGTCACAGGGAGGGGCAAGTTGTCACAATGCTTATTACTCAGCTATAGGTAGTAGCAGCTGCATGGCAATTAAATCAATTTTGATATTTTTTGAAATTGGGAATATTTTTGTGATGATATCACAAAAATGTGTAGACTGTCATGTGCTATGTGAAGATTTCTGAAAATGACAGTTTAAATTCAACTTTTTCACCATTTTCGAATTTTTTATTGTCTTCCAATTTGAGACAATTCTTGGGAGATTAAGGCGTTGATTCATGATGGCATTGATCCACAGTCTCCGTGAACAATTTGTCTGTGTTTCTAAGTGGAAACAGAATATATTCTCTTTTGATTACCGAGATATCGGATTGACTTCATGATTGTGACGAGGATAGGCCGGGGCTAGTTGTCACAGGGGCAAGTTGTCACAATGCTTATTACTTAGCTATAGGTGGCAGCAGTTCTGTCGTTATTAAATAAATTTCAAGATCTGTTTGATTGCTAAGCTTTTTGTATGATGTGGTTGAAAGAAAGTATAATCTGTCATGTGATATGTGGACTTCTTAAAAATGACTTTTTCAACAGAAATTTTTCAATCATTTCATTGTCCTCCAATTTGAGAAGCAATTATCTGGTAGAAATAAGCCCTGATTTATGATGGCATTCATCCAAAGTCTTCGCAAGATGTGCATTTTTGTTTTTCAAAAGGAATCCGATGTATTACAAGCTTGGATTATAGAAAATCTGTCCAGAGATGTTAGATAGGCCATATGAGTGTGACAACTTACCCCGGGCTCGGGGCAAGTTGTCACATTTTCACAAAAACGACTTTGAGTTAAAACATGACCTACAAGGAAAACACATATGGTTGATAAATCAGGAGGAAACCTGAATAAAAACTTTCTCAAGACTCACAAAAATGTTACTGGAGTGGAAGTCTCCAGACAACCTGAACCTAGAGACCTCTCTGATACGGTCAAACTTGAAGTAAAAAAAATTGTGACAACTAGCCCCGGTCTCCCCTATTCTTCACTCAGTTGTGAGAACCAGATCTCAATTCTTCTTCTCCTGTTTGTTTACTTTCACAGAATAATACTCATCTTCAGGTTTCAGTTTGTGAACTAATCTTCAGCATCTTCTCTTTGCTTGTGCACACTCTCTTTTCTCAACTTCTTTGTCTTTAGCAAATTGAAAGCATCAAAGTGAACAGAAGGGAAATGCATTTGATGTTTGATATCTCTCTCCTCACTCACTTACTGAGCCATCATTCATTCACCATCTCTCCCCCTCTTCTCTTTCTCTCTTCTCGCTTCTCTCTTCACTCTGTTTCTTGCTTCACTCAAGGACAGGATAAGATCTGGACAAGCATCAGCCTTGTTGGTGAACATGTCTGCAAACATGTTATCCTTTTTTGCAGAAAGATTTGGGTCCGCGAATTTGTCTTAGAAGCGACAGTGACATTCGCCAATTCGTGTCTGACACTCCGCTGTCAAAAAGATGGATCTGGGAATCAAAGTCTGTTCCCCACAATCCCGGGCTCAGCAGATGATCCTTTGACCATGATAAATATGAATTGACAGGCAATTAAAGATGACAAAATGAACAGCAGGCAATGGAGGGCAACTCAACCCAGCCCAGAACACCCAGCCCACTTTGAAGGCTGTTCCAAGTGATGTTGTCTGCTTAAGTTGAGATCCATGGCCCATGCTCGCCTTCTTCCCTAATGCTCCACTTGTTATCTTCACTCTGCCATGATGTTGCACTCTTTTTCCTCTCTTCTCAATTGCCTTCTTTCAAAGTTCTGACCTAGTTCTTACAGTTTGCGAAAAACCTCAATTTGGATGGTTTGACTGCAACCCGCATTCAACTTAAAGCGTTGCTCTCAGTACAAAGATGTCAAAACTAAACCTCTTAAAAGGAATACAACAGTAAACCTTCTCATGTTTGTATCGCAATGAATATAGTATGCTCAAAAGTACTTCCTTTTTAGGTGAAATTAATCATTATGTGTTTCTTGGCAAGGATTCTTTCAGTAAATGTAGAGCACAAACTCAGAAATGCAGAGGCTGAGAGCAGAAAGTATCTAATTTTGTAGCAGCAAAAAGAGGAGAGAATTGCAGGGAACCTGATCTTAATTGAATAAGACAGAGTGAGAAGAAGGTCGTTCCTGTGACCTGTGTCTTAGGGGAGCAGGATGAAGACATTGTTAAGAGGGCAGCCGGTGACATAAGAGCCTGGTTAGACAATATACGGCAGAAAGCATTGACATTAGTTGGCCAGGACAGCGGACGATTGGACAGGACTTCACAGAACAGGGCCAGGTTATCCAGCGCTGTCGGCGCCTCTGATTGTCTTTCAGCAACTCATAAATCCTGGGAGACTGGGACGAAATGTCGTTTGTGGCTGTCCTGCCTGGGCCTGATTGGATTTGGGCCTGGCTGGAGCTAGGTAGGGGCAGCTAACCTGCACGCTTGTGGCAGCGATGTAGCAGCTCCTGTCGACTGTCCACTATGCCGTCCCCTTACGTTGCGCTGTCCCCGCTATCTGTCCGCTTTTGTCCCCGCTGCTGACCTGGCCGGCAAAACTCATGACTACCAACCAGCCAGCCCTGGAATCCTGCAGCCAATTAATGGCTCATCTCCCTGTCAGGCAATCCCTATCGACCAGATCAACTTGTGGGGTCAAAAGTGCGCGCTGCACAGCTCAATGTGTCCGCTTTCTATTGACCGCAGTATCTTGCCTGGGGTGATGGTTAGGGTAGTTGTGGCTGCCCCCAGGATGGGGTGTTTAGGTTTGGTGCTTGGATGGGTTCTGGGATGGCCCATTGATGACCTGGGTGGCATCTAGCATGATTTATCTCCATAGTTTGTACTAGTGCATGCTCAATGTACTTCGTTTGTATTATATCGGGGTGATCTCTTGATCGGAAGTGCCTTCGTCAATAATTGCTGGCGATTCTGAAGGGCCAGGTCTTATTGAAGGTACTCAGTGACAGTATTCTAATATTTGGTTGGAATGATACTTTGCAAGGTGCCTTGTATCAACAGCAGGAAATATCTGCCCACAATGAATCTAGTTATTTACCGTTGATGAGTCCGTACACCCCACAAGTCATTTCTGCGCCAATTAACGTCGGTAAGGAATGGGTGCAAATCAAACTGCAAGACATTATTCTTGGGCTACAAGGCTAGCGGAGACATCGAGAGTGCGAGGATATATCTGAATCTATCTGCATCTAGGGATGTGTTGCTTTTCTCTCGTATCGACAACATCTGCGCCAGCCCATTCACACAAGCAAGCTGCCCCAGTCGAGCGTAGCCCGGCCCATTGTAGCTGAGATCAAAGGCAATTTCAATATTGTTTTCCTGATGTGTGTGTGTCATATGCTGGCGTTTCTTTGATACATTAGCTGCATAACGGTTTCTTGCAAACTGCCCTGCCAAACAGTGGTAATTGATCTTCTCTGTCTTTCTCTCTGGTGTTGTCTGTCTCTCTGTGCTCCGTACTACCATTAACACACATGTGCGCTTACTTTATTCCGAGATGGTGCGCCGTGAGGAGGAAACTGTGTCGGTCGGCCGCTGAGGTGCCAAACACTCCATTAACATCAGATGTTCTCTGTGTTGTTTGCAGCATCTCTCCAGTCAGCCATGATTTTGTTTTACAACAGAGCATGATCTGTTTGAAGAATGTAACATGAGACGCAAGCCCAAAGGAAGTTGGCAAAAAATTATCCAGGAAGTTGACAGTAGGAAAAGTCGCCTCACAGCTTATCATCCAAAGGAAGACGCTGGGCCACCTTATGGCTGTCATTTCATATTTAGAAGCACAATGTGTCATTCATTGTTGGTGCTGCCTTAACCCTCACACTGTGGCCTTCTGAAAGCAAAGTCATGTCAGGATATTTGTCCGTTTGTTGGTGGGCTTGGCTTTGTCAATATGAGGAGCTCCAGTGCTCCGCCCTGCTACTTTTTGAGGAAGGAAACAAAGTTTGAGATCATTGTCATCCACCAGAATACTAAGATTGCCCCGTGGTGCCGGATTGGACTAGGCCCCTTGTGCCCAGTCACGGTGGTCGTATTGTCTTGCGACCATTGTGACAGTCGCTTGAAGCCGACACCGACCGGGATGGGACAAAGAGCCATGGGGCACAAGTGTGCAGTGTACGTAGTCTGACAGGAAGAGCCCCCTCCATCATAGATCAAAGCAGAAGGCACCTACTGTGACAAACAAGAGCACGATTGTCAGAGAAGTACTGCCGAGACCCCTGTAAGGGCGCCCTCTGTCGATATTCACTTGCCATGACTTCCGTTTCCTCTCAATCTATCATTGTTTTTGTTTACGTGGCCAACTGAGCACAATCCGCGTCATCTGTCACTCTTCTCTTGGTAGTCCCCATGACTTCATTGAGGGTTTTGGCTTGCATCCAATCAGCTTTTTGTGTTTTGTTGCACAAGAATGAATAAACTGAAAGTTGGCACAGAAAACGCTTTCCTTGAAGTAGCGAAGTGTGAAATACCTTGTGGTTGGTGGACATAGTAGGATGCTATCCCTGAACCCAGCTTTTTATGACAATCATCCGCACAAGGCCGTGCTCTGGGGCTGTTTTCCCTTCATCCAATGGTAATAAGCATGTGGAGATTGGCAATTCGCGTATGTCCTTTTTATTGCATCAATGTCGTTGAGCGAGCAGCGAAATTCCCTCGTAATACGGGGGCAGAATCAATGTTGCTGCTGCTGCACTAGGCTTGTTGGGGAAGCATGACATTTTGTACATTTCCGCCATCAGAGGCCTCAATAAAACCTGATGTGGCGACGTGTTTAGGCCCGGGAGGAGGGTGCCTAATATCTGGCAATAAGCGTGGAGCCCGGGGCGGCTGGTTCGAGAGAGGAGGGCTGCGGTCGGTGGAAGGGCATTATGGCGATGTGAGAGAGTGTGGATGGAGGTGGATGGCACTGGGTGGGAGGCTGCTGTGGGCCTAATCGGACAGTGTGCAGGGCCCTTGACCTCTTGGGCCATTCGGACAGTTTAGAGAGTATAAGGACGAGGACTGAGATTGCAGGCCCTGGGCCCCACACACCCTCATCTCTCACGCTGTCTGCTCTCTGGCCCTGCATTATTTATGGCCAAAAAGACCTCCTCTTCCCACCTCCCCTCTTACCATTGACAAGTTCTCCTCAACTCCATTCCCCAGCACAACACACTCCAAATACACTGCTTCTGCAATCAGCATGACTTCTGGTAATCTTACCATTGTCCTCATGAATGTACACTTAATTGTCACAGCAAATTGATACATCCAAACACCATTTATGATCTACAATCAAGCTGGGTCAGTGGTTTGAACATTCCCCACAGTTATGCACAGGTTGATACACTGTAATGAAGTATTGTAGATTGTGACAGTGTTTTAAATTCACCCTCTATATAAAACTAGAATAAACATCTTATGCTTTCGCATACAATCTGTACTTTCACCTTTTAATTTTATTCTTAGTTTTGAAAAAATATATTTCTATTGGATTTACTTTTGTGTGAGGAAGCCGTATGGACCACAACTTATATGAGTGCTATATAGTAAGGAGTACAGCCTATTCCGGATCTGTAACCAATATAAGGATTCCCTACTTATTTTCAGTTCCATGCCATGTGCAATATTGTCAGGTCCAAAATAGATACTTGCAGAACATAGTATATATGGTGTCTAATACTATTATACGCACAAGAAAGTACTGCCAAACTGCACTTGTCATGCACTATAAAAACAACTTCTTTCATATACTGTTGGAGATTATTGATAAGTATGCATGGGTCGTGTTGGATTAGTCTCCTTTGAGAGGGCTCTTTTTCTTGATTAGCCTCATTTAGAGGAGCTGATTAGGAGAATTCCAATCTCAAAGTCCTTTTGCCAGACCTCTTTGATAGATCATGCTCCTACATCAACAGGGGTTGTTGTCAAAGGCTGCATGGCTTGGTGAAAAAAAAACATGACATGGAAACTATGATTGAAGATCCAATACTATTTTGATAGGGTGCGTAGCTGTACAAGCATAAAATGGTAATACCAGTTCATGTATGGTATTTCATGACATTTTTATTATTTATTTTTTTGTTTATATGAAAAACCATTTAAGCTAATATCATGATAAAAAATGGCACTGCCATAGCGTAATTTGGATAAACAGAAATAGAGAATGAAAAGAAATCATCAGTTTCTGTTAAATCTATTGCCTGAAACCTATTTTTAGACAACATAAAAACTTAAAAAGGCAACAACATATCTATGAGACCTTCACAATTGATTCTTTTTTTTAACCCCTGTTCTCTGTCTGTCTTCTATTCTTTTATTTTTATGTGTTTTTTGTGCTAATTATTGGTGGAACTTCGTATATAGACACTGAACTCAAAAATATTTAATCCTAGAAGTCACCTGATCAATTAGGTGGCTGCTCTTCCCAGTTTCTTTTTGTTGTTGTAGTTTTCTTTTATCTCTTGGAAGGTCATCCAGGGCCCTGTTGTGTAATCCTCCTTTCTGAGTCTGTATACAACGGAATAGGACATACGGAATAGGACATACAGAATGGACAAGGGAGGAGCAAGAAATTGGTTTCCATGAAAAGGAGAATGAGGGAAACAACTAATGCTAAACAGGGAGGACTACCCATTAAAAAGAATCAAAAAAATCCACTACAGCACTGACTACTGTGAAATTACACTGACTACTGTTTTTAAGCCAAGTACTTTCCATTTGGAAAGTACCTTAGACAGAAAAAGAAAGTGCATAAATGAGAGTGTCACATAACTCGAATTTGGTGCCCACCTCAATTGCTAGTCCATTCAATTCTGAACTGGCCGGAATCCAATTATTTGCTTGGAGGTATCTGTGTATAAGGTTGAGTTGATTTTAAAGTCTTTATAGAACTGCACTTCTCCTCTAACAGGCATGTACCTGCTCTGTTAACCTTGTATTGACTGTTATGAAACAGTCTGCTGTCTCCAAAGTGCAGCCCATACCAGGCGGAAACACTCCCTAGACTCAATGGTAGACTGCGAGCAAAGTAATTAACCCCACATCTCTCTTGCTTTTCACTGTAAGCCCTCTATACACTGCTAAAAAGATGGCCCATATAGATTCCTGCTTTGACTTATTTAAAGTTTTTGCAGCAGCCAGGAAATAAGCCAGGCTATCATTCACTCTGGCAGTAATGAAGAGCCCGGGGTTTATGCATAAGGGCCCATCATACAATAGGGTTATAATAGGAAGCGTGACTGCATTAAATGGGAAACGATCAAGCAAGAGATGGTGCCTCAACAGCCCAGTCTCAGACATCACTCCCAAAAGGCAGCACCCATCAAGGCATCACTGTGCCATCACAGAAGCAGTGACTGTGGTTGTAAAAAGGAGGCATCAGCTGTGGCCTCCTCTGTGATCAGATGGATAAGAGCATCATCACAAGTGTCATCTGCAGAAGCAACTTCATTCAAAGTAGCAGAAACAATGTAAAACAATATATTGTAGCTATGAAAATAGAAGGAGAAAGTAGAAGCAAGCATCATGAAGCATGCACCACAATTTTGAACAATCACCAGCACCAAATATGCTTCATCTGAGATACATATAAATTTATGTGATTATGAAGCATACAACATCATCTATATCAGCTGTGGTGTAACCACAAAACCAGAGACAGTGCATAGTAACAACTACATATCACTCATGCATTGAATTTCATGGAAGAAGCCATTCTGTAGTATATTTGAACAGCCGCAACGACGACAGCAGAAGCAGGTCACAAAACATAAGTGAGCTAATGTCACCAGAAAAACAGAGACAGCAACATAGTAGCAATATTAGTAAGAGCAGAGCCGAGCAAATCCCCTTGAAGCCTCCCTCTTCTCTTGATCAGTCATCTAGCTTTGATCACAGAGCACCTCACAGAGCACCCAAATGCCTCTGCATTAAATCATCAAAAAGACAATTATTAGAAATCCATAGCGCAGAGGCCTTCTCTTCACTTCTCTTCACTTCTCGTCAGATGGTTGAGAAAACTTCCATAAAAGTGACCTGGCCCAAAGCAAGCTGACTCTGCAACTTGAACTGTAACTTGATGCTTGGTTGGCGATTTGCATGGTTGTTTTTCGCTTGACTGCTTGCCTTGTTGCTCCTGGAAAGGCTTGTGGGATTGCTGCAATAGTGTCAGAGATATTCGATGGAGATCTTCAATGGATGTCTCCAGCCTAGTACACAGAGACTCACATGCTCCAAATAGTGATCCCGAACACTTATACACAGAACCCGCACACCCGTGACACAGCTTGTACAATCAGTTTTATCAACTGTGCACAGCATTTTAAAGACTGACTGAACGTAATTTTAGACTTGGTTGAACACTACTAGGTCAACTGCTCTCAGCTGAGAACTAGGGGCTTACATTGGATTCATGAACAAAATATTTCTCTTTGGTTTTCATTGATAATGTCAAAGAGGGGATGAGACATATTTGTGATAGTTTAAAGACATAGCAATTGGTATGTAAAACTTACTTTATGATTGCCACAGCTTTTTGTAATGCTGTTAATGTATCTCATGGACAAGTGTGATGTCACACTCTCAGCTTGATGTCACAGCTTTTAAAGGGAACCGATAAACCCTTGCCTATTAGATATCATGATGTCATGTTTCAAGTTCCAAGTAGTTTCTAATCCTGTGAGTATCTATCGCACTAGTCCAGAGGGAACAATTGGACGTGGGAGTTGTAAGTTGATATTTGGGTCATCGTGGAAGAGAGCTTTGTGAAATAGATGTGAATGGCAATGGTTTTGACTTGGAAGTTTGTATAAATAAAAGAACATGTACGTTGCACAAATCTGCCTAATCCCAGCCACGACCTGAGGCTGTCTATATATAAAGTGTCAAATAATAGCGGCTCATGGGTTGAAGGTGGCCCATTATTGCAGGACTACGTATATCATGGGACCCTAAAGTGGAAAGGCTCACTTGGCCATCCAGCAAAAGAGCAGAAGATTGCTCGGAGCAATAAGCGAGCCTGGCGCCACATGGCCACCGAAGGTTTAAGATTAATTCTTCTGTCACTTCTCGTAGAAAGGTAGCATTGCCTCTTCTTTCTTGCATTCTCAGGCTACCTCTCTTTCTGCCTCTCTCTTTTTTCCTCAACTTCTGTATTCAGTCTGGATGGGTGATTGGGACTTTACGTATACTGTTTTATGCACCCCGTTGGCTACATGTATAGTAGGGAGAAGAGGGTGACATAGAAATGAGGCGAAGGATTGGAACTGTAGTCTTACGTATACATATATGTTGATCCAGGTGGCCTGGATTGATCTGGATCGAATCTGAGACCCATTCATTTGAAGCCCACCTGCAGAACCATACCAACTGAGCTCAACTCTCTCCCTCGTCTGGCAAAACCATTGCAGGGACCTCCAAACCTGTGCTTGTGTCAGACGGAGGCAGAATGCCACAGAGACACTCTTAATAGAATTGACTTTAATTAATCCTCACTGGTATTCCTCAGTTGCCCTGCACTAGTGCCTTCGTAAATAATGCACAGGCCAAGTGCGTGAGGAGGCTCTAGAGGAGAAAAACAACTAAGACTGGCGGAGGAGGCAGAGGAGGGCTCCATGGCCATATGTATTGGCCATTTGAAGACAGGCTGAACTGCTAAGAACTGCTAAGCAGGGTGCATTAGGGGGAGTGCTGAGGGCAATTGACTGCATAATGACTCTTGATCCAGGTTTTGATTTATGCATTTCAAGGTCATTTAGATTGATATGTAAACCTTCAGGGATGCTTTTCTTTGGTCAAACACCAACAGGAATGCCAAATATCTGTTCGAGGAATATTTTTAAAAAGTAGGATTCATTAAATGAAAACATCACCTTTACTTACGCATAGACAAGTGCGCCAAAACATCAATCAATTCTGATGACCCTTTCTATCCATCACTGACAATCAGTGTTGTTCTGTGAAATGGGTCTCATTGTGAAACCCCAATTAATGAGCCAATCTCAAATGGCCTTTCCAGGGCCACGCCTTCAATAAAACCCAAAAGATCTGGCAGCAAAGATTCTTCTTGAGCCATTGGTTGTGAGTGAGATGGGATTTAGTGAGTGCTTCGTTGGCCATCTACCCACTTCTCCATCAATGATGCAAAAAACGACCACATCTCCTAGATTATGCATGACCCTTCCTTCTCAATGGCCACACAACTCTCCAGGTAAACACCCAGGTCAAGGGTCACCCTGACTTCTGATAGACAACGATCAGGACCATTATCTTCATCCAGAAACTAGCAACTGGTCCTTTCTGACCACTCAGCAATATTTCTGCTGACTTGATGATTTTTCGCTCAGTATGTACCTGCGATATGTATTGGTATAAGTTTCAGTTCGTGATATTCCCATTCTCTTGACATCCACAGTTTATAGCACTTCCTGTATTAAACATTGGTGCCTCCACAGTGTGTCATTGTGTGTCTTTTATACTTTGATATGACACTCAGTCAAAAGCATACTTTGTTGAAAAACAATGTAAACAGATTTCACCACTCCAATGTTTATTGCATTATTTGTTTTTTCATCACATGTATTTATTCTGTTTTTCTTTTTTTCTTTTTCAATATTACTTTGGATCATATGCAGAGATCCAGCGAAGAACCATGTCGGAATCTCCGCTCTCTGTGCCTTTATTAAAATTGAGGAAATTTGCAGATAAACATGGATGGCCCAGATTTGAACAAACAATGGCACTGGTATGAATGAGGACAGGGGGGGGGCTGCATGCAGCTATTCCAGCTGAGATCCAACAACAAGCAGCTACAACTGAGTCTTGTGTTGAGTCTAACTTCATTGAGGGCAATAAAGGCATTTGGCCCCAGTGCTCCCTTTTGCTCCCCTTGGCCCCACTGCTAGGTTTGATCTGTTTTGTCCTGATTACAAATGGGCCAATCAAACGAAATTACATAACTGTAGTGGAAACTAAATCACTCAGTGAATCCAGGGAGACGATCCAGGAAGGGCATCCTGGGATCAGGATCCTAAAAAGTGGATTAGGGGAAGTTTGCAGCCTGTTCAGGAGAGTGGAACTATGAGGAGAGCTGGAGAGGCCTGTATCTGATCTGTTTGGAAAGTAATTTTCATGTTGAACATCATCAAGCCACTATCCCATTGTGTACACATTGGCCAGCCTTAAATTTCCTCCAAACTGCAACAGGGATCACGGTGCATCACCATCAATCAAAGAGCAATCAATGAGCAAAGAATCAGTCAATTAATCAGCTGGTTAAGAAATCGGTCAATCAGGGCCCTTCCCTTCAACCTGTGGCCAGATCACAGCTTATCAGATTCCCATCGCCCCAGGTCTTGTCTATCTGCCAAAGGATCTTGTCACTCTCTGTCAGTTTTATTACTTTATCCATGCAGAGAAATAAAATGTTATCTATCTATCTATCTATCTATCTATCTATCCTGCAACATATTTCTTTCTTTCTTATTTCTTTCTTTATTTCTTTCTTTCTTGTTCCGTCTATCTATTCTGTCTTTTCTGGTTGTACTCTTATTAGAATGCACTTCATTCTGTTGAAAATAGCTTCTTATTGTCATATCACATTGTATACTGAAATCATACTTTCAGTGAAATCATGCCATAATACCTCTGACAGGTGCTATTATGAACTCTATTGTACATGTACAAACCTTCTGTCGGGAATGTGACATGGAGCACTTCAAAGTTTTGCCTCTGCTGACAGATGTCCCTGAAATATTTCATGACATGTTCACTTTCCTTTTCACTTTGTTGGCAGTTTACTGAGTAAAGTTTTTGTCTGAACAATTTCCCTGCATATTCCATGCTGTATGAAGACTGACTGACTGACTTGAGTTTTGCTGGTGTACCCCGGATCAGCCGGGGCAGCTCAACCAACATCTTTGTGGAGGGAGCTGCACTTTTATTTTGGTGATAACCGTATGATGATGAGATGAGAAGACTGGGAGTCTGGAACATACCTATTAATTCAGGGATGCCCAGGGTCTTTCAGTTGCCCCTGAGGCTTATAATTTAGTCATAGCATGCTGGACTTCTAACCTTTGCTGGGTAAACCAGATGGATGACAGAAGCTACATCTTGCATCAAGAGTGTGTCATCATCTCGGTCTATGCTATGCCTGCCATATTAAGGCTTCATCAGTACAAAATGTTGGATTTTAAACCCTGTCTTCCATCTTCCATGCCTTATGGCCTATTTTATTTCTAACCAATATTATTCAACCCTCCTCACATAAAGCTAGTTCTTCAGTTTTGTAGTAACATGTTCCATGTAGAATTGGAGGAAGCGAGACACACAAGCAGAACATGATGTGTTGGGGCAGAGCAAAGATACTCTGGATGATTCTATGTGGCTTATAACAATATGTCATGGATATCAGGCTGTGGTTATATGCCTGAAAACTGTGTCTAGTTCCATATATGGAGAATATTGCTGAGGCATTAAAACGGGATGATCTCATTGACTGCTCGTCTGATATTCAGAAAGGCAGTGGTGGGCTTTCTTTTTTGCTAATCATATTCATAAAAGCTTTTTAGGACATTGACTTTTTACTTTCATATTTTTCCAAGCCATGTTCCCCTCCATTCATTCTATACATTTAAAACACCCACTTAATGTTGATCTATAGGAATATCATTCAGTTGGCTGCGGGGCTTGTTACAGCTTATTTGTAGGCTTTTGTTAAGCCACTGATAAGAGTCACTCGATATCCTATAGGTGTATGATAATCAGTGGTGGTGCAGCTCCAGCCTTACTTCATTTCGAGATGGGATTCTGTCTGTTTTCTTGTGGCCTCTTGGGGTTCTGGCCGGATTGACTGTCTGTGGTCGGATTGACTGTCTGTACTGAAACTTCCATTCCCTTCAAACTTTTCTCATTAAGAATTAGCGTCACGTAAGGTCCACTGACATTGGAGAGACGCTGTCTCCTGTTCCGCGGCCTTCTCTACATTTAGAATCGAAGAACTACAGTTTGTTACCAGAGATTAAGGACTGCAGAGACATCGCGGGAGAATTTACCTCCGGGGCAAATGTCGTGTCAACCACCGTCTTTTGACAGTTATGTGGCAATCATGCGACAACAATATCGAGGTCAATTAGTCGTTTCAACAGTCACTTGTGTTTTTTAACCGCAGTCAAAACACATTTGCTGCTCACTGTAACCTTCTCAAAACCGTTGACACTCAAGAGCTCCAGTTTCCCAGTGAAACCTCCTGACCATGTGTTGATGTTACATGAGGAGTTTACAAAGACTGCTCTTTTTAATAATATAAATTTATTTTATTTATTGTACAATCGTCTTTTGAGTCCATCGCACGTCAACTCCGGTGCACAGGTGTAACAGAAAAAGATGAATTTCTTATCCGGATATATATTGATACAGCATGATCTTGGAATAGTTACTCTAATTAGTCCAAATGGTGATATTGTGACAAACAATTCACAGTGGAACCAGATTGGTAGCTTGGCAAGGTGCTAATTCTGTAGATGTTCTCTCCAGCGACAAAAATCTTATATCCGGACCTGTTTGAGGACAAAGACTTAATATATAGCTTACACAGCACCAGTGACAAGATGATGCCCACTTAACTGCAACCCAAATAAGAGGTCATGAGTTCAAATCCCTGTGCATATATTTGCTCAGATGTCTGCCTGCTGCTTGTAAGGCATAGAGAGAGATTTCCCTCATTTTCTGCCACTCTTACTCGTTTCTCCTAGTGGTCCCCGAGTGTGTCTCATTGCGTCCGTGTAAACCATGTCCCCTTATGTAAAATCATAGCGCACTCAAGGGCCCTGCAGAGCAGCAGCTAGAGTTTGGAGTGGCCGCGTTTTGTTCCCCTCTGGTCTTGTTTGATTGTTTTGATTGTTGACATATCTTGTTTTGGGTGAGCTGTATCGCGGGCAAGAGCCGGCTGCACATATATCGTTGGTCGCGAATGTTTGCCAGGTCTATTTATTGCGAGTCGCATCCAGGCTGAACATGCTGAAGGATATGGGCAAATAGATTGCGGTCAATTGTATAGGAAGCCAGTCACTCTGCAAGTCACTCTGCCTTCTTCCTGCCCCACTATAGTCTTGCCCTCTCTTAGGATTTTGTTGATGGAAGTTGGGTCAGTCAACACAAGGTTGGAACTGCAGAGGCTGTGGGACAGTGGGGCTGCAGCAGGAAGGAGGATGGAAGTTGTGAGGATGCGGAGTTTGGGATGCTCCAAGGGCAAGGCCAGGGTAGATAGCGCCCTCTGTCGCCACAATGGCGCATTGATCACTCTGCTTCTGCCTCTAATCGAAGATAAATCAGTCGCTCCCTTTCGCCCTTTCGCCTAAGACTCCGAATAAGAAAGGTGCAAAACACGTGATACAGATCGGCCTATCAGCGATTAGCCTGCTTTTTTGACAATGCAGGAAACTCAGTAGCTGCCAAGGACTTTGTCGCAAGTGAGAGGATGTCCGCCCCTAACATTCCCTAATATCGCCCCTTCAGGGCAGAAAAACATGCAACCCCACCATTTGTGGCAACCGTTGCAACCAGGCCAGATTAGGATATGATTGATTAGAAATTTCAATGGAAATAAATCCCACATGAAACCCAGAATGTTCCTTTGCTAATTTCATCAAGTCCATGTTGTGAGAGTTGAATTAACTTGTGTTTATTTTTTATCTTTCAGGTAAGAAAGTTTTTATGGATCTTTTAAAGAAAACTTCTGATTAAATTCACCAGGTAAGTGCTATTGGCTGTCCCTGGCTTTGTGTTGTCATGGCTTCAGTGAATATTATCAAGATCATTCTAACTAATGTGCCTTTTAACTCTTTGAGTTTCATGTTGCTGACTAAAGGGGAACTATTTAGAACTATTCAAAGGCAAAAGCCAGTTTAGTCACATTCCTTACTATTGATAAGTAGAATTATTGTGGCTTGATGTTGCTTTAATTTGGAGCTTGATGCCACACCGGCAGATTCTCGTGCTCTCAGCTTCATGCCGCATGAAACCACTAAATTCATGCAATACTAGTAATTACACTTAATAATTCCTTTAAATTCTACTGTACATCATGTACTTTGCACTTCGTCGCCCTCTTGTGTTTTCCAAATGGACCACACTGGAAATAAGTTCATGTAACTTTTGTGTGCCATCCGTGATCTTTTATTTATTAGTTACTTTATATGTCGATTCTTCATTATTGTAACTTCCAAATAACAGACCAAAATAAAATCAATCAATCAATCTGACCGACTACTGGTTCACTTCATGACCTCATGCTCCAGCGTGTGTAAATTTTTGTTTCTTATTCAACATAGGCCTATCAACGTAAGGAGTGAGAAAGCACAAATTTTGCTTTGATTTCCAGTCTTGTGTGTTTACAACATAATACATTGTTATTTTGATTTTTTTAAGAACATCAGCATTACATTGTCTGGAGACCTTGGATCTGTTTCATAGCTACTAGACCAAGACAATTTGCTCAGTGCAGTGTGTATTAGTACAATGTAAATTGCTGTTTTAAATGTTCAATGTCATGTCATAATGACATTAGTGTGACAACTAAGAATTGTTATTTCTTTTTAAAAAGTCATGTTCTATTTTTACAGTACACTTGTTTTAGATTTAAAAGAGGCGAAACTTTTAAACTTGGTGCATACGTCAGACAAATTTTATTTGTGAAAAGCTATGAAAATTGTCAAACCTGGTCGTCACATGTGCAATTTGATCAATGAAATGTTAAAAGTTAGCATAACTATTGTCGAATTTTGTATAGAAAGAAGCTCAAGGCAGTTTTTTCTGATTTACACACGCAGTTTCGAGTGTAACAAAGTGTAATTAAAAATATGCAAATGTCTACAAATCTCGAAACTGAGACCTGCAGGTGGGATCTGCTGTTTAAAATCCCACAGAACTGTTGGACGGTCCATCAACTTCAGAAATGAGGACGAGTGACCTATTTTCAAAAGTTCTGTGACTGCAGTTGATTGTATCAGTGCCAGACTGTCATGTCTGTGAAGTTACTACAATTGAGTATGGCCAGTCTTGGCTGTTGTTCAGTGAAGCTGTAGCAGCTTGGACATAGCTTGGGCAGTTGTAGTGGGGGGGGGGGGGGGGGACAGGGCAAGCAGTGGTCAGGGGCAGGTCAGAGACTGGACAGTGACTGGTAGAATCCTGCATCCTAGCTGCTGGTCATTCGTGTCAATATGCAAGCCAGGCTTGAGTGTAAGCCCCTGGTGTCATGGAATCAGGGCTTCGGTGCTGGTGATTCCTCATAGCTAGTTATCTAGAAGCTTCTAGATTTGTCCACTCTCTTCGTATTATTACTAGTGTCTGTGACTTAAGCCCCCTGACCACTGAACCGATCCTGCCATCCCTTCCTATCCTGTCCACCTCGACCCCTGACCCCAAGCTGTCACATTGTGACGTAGGTGCTGGCTGACCTTCACAATGCCCGCTTCCTAGCTCCTCTTCTTCTCTTTGTGGTAATTGTTTTTGGAGGTTGCTCTATGCTCACTGTGTAGCAATCTGCTTTGACCAAAAACTGAAAAAATATTTGTACCATTACATCTACAAGACCACAAATTTAAAATGTTACATCTCCCACGATACACAAAAATAACCAGAAAACCAAGAGAGCAAAAAGGAAGACGAATTTTATTAATTTAATTTAGATGATGCTGACATTATACTTTGCAAAGGTTAGATTTAAGGAGTTTGTAGGTATAAACAGTATTCAAAATAAGAAATGTGGTCATTGTGGATGTTAAACTTTGAGGAGTGGGGAAGACATTACAGAAATATATTTGGATATTGTTTATCTCTATTTGGCAGAATTAATTTCTTATTTTGTATTGGCATATGTTGCATGCAATGTGGTGTGGAAGCTACAGAAATGAAGTTTACAGCATTGACCACACAATGTATATAAAGATAGCTGAAATTATTTTGCAATATATTCACCACAGAATGCATATTGAAACATTTTATATATTTACCACTTGTAATCTTCTATGCAGACATGTGCCATTTTAGCCTATTTATAGATTGCCTGAGTGTGAAAATGTCAATCTAGTGGATGTTTGTCACACTGAATCATTGGGATGGTTGCCATGGAAGCTAATTTTGGGATATCTGTATCTGTGGAGCTAATCGTTTGTTGCAAAATATACCCTGTTAATTAATAATCTGTTCTCAAATATCTATGATGTTGAGCAACTTTACCAGCTTATAACAAAATACCATAAGAGTAATAATCTATTACTGGTATAACAAAAACGACACAACATCAATTTTCCGATTTCATTGAATTATAATTATACGGAGTAAGTGATTTATTGAGGAGCCATGAGGTCCCTTTATTAAAATACATCAAGATGACTTGTGCATCCAGATTTTGTGTTTGTCTGTGAAGTAAGTAATTTGTTGTTGTAGTATTGCAGTAATATGTCACTGTTGTCATCTCTGTCTGTTGCTGAGACAGAGTTATCTGGATTGAAAGAAGGTGTCATGTTCCTGATTAAATCCTTTGTCTGAGTTTCCTTTTTCAGTTAAGACATATGATATACCCAGTGTGTTATCTTGGGATTTTTAGCCTTTAACTGAGCATTTATGTGATTTCATTAAGGTTTTTTCTAAAGTGTAAAAACCGGATTAGCTTTTTTTACCCCTTTATATCCAATGACTCTCCATATAATTAATGACTTTGACATACCCTTTTTTCTCCTTCGCTCTTCTAGAATTAATCACCATCCAGGACTTACTTATCATTTATAAGCTCGGTTTAATTAGACAGGGTTAAGAGAAGGCAATATATATATGTGGAGACCATGAATTGAGCTGTGATTTCGTGATGTCACTGCATTTTCATCTTAATTAAAACTGTCAGGTGTTGTCACGTCCTCTTGAAAAAGCAAGCAAGGTAATATCTGATTCTGCTAAATTTGGAATGGCTTTCTTTCGTAATTAAAACTTTCCTGATTGGATATTGAATGTTTTTACCTTGCTCAGATATCCAGATCCCTGAGACACGAATATTTGGTTCTGTCCTCATAAGCACACTATGATTGTGAGATGTTAGGAACTATTCTGCACATTCATGTACCATGGAACATACTGCATGTGCATGATATGTATCAATTTTCTAGAATGTTATTCTGTCAAAGCTGTACCAATTTGGTTAGAATTTGGAAGTGCTGTCATCTGAGAATTTAAGTTTATTGGCGAATTTACCACACAATATGATGTCTTTTGTCAGGAGAATGGCTGTCAAATTGTCAATGTTATCAACCAGAGCCAATGTACATCATGATAAGCATCTACATGTAAATATATGACTGTAGTTGTTGCCTACATGGTTATTTTATAAATGAAAACTTTTTATGAATTTTCTCAACCAGAAAGTTGATGCTTGTGAAATAGCCTTATAGAAAAGGCAGTGGTGAAATAAAAGATGCTGACTCTGTTGCGCTTTTGCTTCAGTGGGTTCAGTCATCAATTCGCCTTGCACTTGTGCCTTTTGCCAATGCTGGATATTTAGGCTCCTGACAATTCTCACGATTCATGGCCAGTCATATCCAAAGATGGGCCTTCTGCACTGACAGTCTTTTTCTCACATCAATATTGGTCCTTGGCCAGATTCGATCCTAGATGCCTGCCTTTTCCATTTGCCCCCCATGCTCCCTCAACAGTTTCTGGCTGCCACTGAAAAATGGGCCACCCCAGCACCCACCCCTGCACCCACCCCAGCACCCACATCAGCCACTCAGGCAAGTCATGAAGGGAAGGAAGCCATCTACGGGCTGCACTTGGCAGAAAGGCCCGACTATCATATCCTATATAAAATATGTACTGTTGCATTGATTCAACTTGCTCAGTTCCTCGGTTCCTCAGTTCCAACAAGTTTAGTTGCTGCACTTCAGTTGCTGCGCTTCAGTTGCTGCACTTCAATTGCTGCACTTCAGTTGCTTCACTTTAGTTACTGCACTTCAATTGCTGCACTTCATGTGATACGCTTCAGTTGTTACACTTCATTTGTTACACTTCAGTTGCTGCACTTCAGTTGCTGCACTTCAGTTGCTGCACTTCAGTTGCTGCACTTCAGTTGCTGCACTTCAGTTGCTGCACTTCAGTTGCTGCACTTCAGTTTCTGTACTTCAGTTGCTGCACTTCGGTTGCTGCACTTCAGTTGCTGCACTTCGGTTGCTGCTCTTTAAGGCTGCACGTCAGTTGCTGCGCTTCAGTTGCAGAGGTTCAGTGGCTAAACTTGTCTCCTAATCAGAAAACATCCCATAAGTTGGCATCAGCCATCTCGACTAGCAGCATTCTTTTTTCGGTTCAATTTGCTCCAGAGGATATTTGGTCATTGAATCCTCAGGATTTGCGTGTTGTTCATAGGAATCTCAATTTCAACATCATCCGGGGATATTTTAATTACAACACAGACGGATATTTGACAATTATCAGAGCGGACTATCGCTATTGATTGATATCTGTTGGAGGGCTTGTTTGAAGGGTTTGGAGAGCAGAGAAAGGAGGAGGAGGGATATTGGCAGTGGGGTGGGTGCCCCTTCCCTGATTCAGCTGTACCCCGGCAGAGGGCCTCCATTCCCATGCTGCTTTGCTATGTCACGTGGCTGGTGAATTGACCAATGAGAGGCTGGCAGGAAGTCATGAGGACAAGGCAATGATGGACAGAGGCAAATTAACGACGCCGACTCGCCAGTTTTCCCCTATCGATCTCGCTTGGGCGTAATACTGGCGAATCTAGCCATTTGACACAGATTGGCCAATTAGATTATTTGTCACCCATTGCCAAACGGCCGACTGATTGGCCGGCCCTGATTGCGCCGCTGCCCCTGGCCACTGCTTCCCTTTCTGTTCGCCGCTAGCCGCTGAGCCCTGCGCGCCTCAGATAATTTCATATCCCATCTTGGCCGGAGCTGAGATCTACATAAAATTTGATCAAACTCCAATAAGCGGGCTCTGAGATATTAGAAAGCTGTCCGTGGCGTCTCCAATTTGGAGTTTGGGCCGAGCGGCTGGCCAGTGTTGGGATCACGCTGAATCAATAAGGAAAACGGAGGCAGTCTTGTTTGTCCCCAGTCCTTTCTCTCCCCTGTCCTGGCTGGCCTCTCTGGCCCTGTGGACCTCTACAGGTCATGTGTATCCCTGGGTTGCTCTGCCTGGCCCTTCTCAGGTCCTGCCACACTCATTCACTTCTCCTGGGTCCCACAAAGGTCTTGCAAAGGTCCAGCAGGTCCTCTTGTTGCAGATGCAGTGCTGAGCAAACCCTCCAGGCTAGTTTTGTCATCACAAATTCAAGGGCATCCTCAACGAACTGTCCTGTAGCTTACTATCCATCTCAACCAAGATATTACGTGACCTTGAACTGAAAATAGAGGTCGTTTTATCCCCTATTAAGCCATCCATAATTCCTAGAGGCTGGATGAACAATTGCTCTTGTCTAACTGCGCACATACAAAGTATATCCTCCGATGATTCATATCGTTCTGCGATGCAATTTGTGGAGATCGGGCAAAAAATTAGGAAGTCTGTTTTTCCTGCTGAATTTAGTGTAATCAACCATATCAGTTTTAGGCAGTTGATTGAATTCAATGGCCAGCTTCAATTTCTGCCTCTATTCCATTTGCAAACCACCAAGAGCCTGGAAGTTATATGATTTGTACTTTTGAGTACATGTCGACCTTGATGGGTATGAAATTGGGAGCTGTGTCCTTAGGCCAAATGTGGAGTCAGACAGGAAAAAAAGAAAATAGAATTATACGTATAACTGACAAATCAACTCGTATAACTCTGATTTGGAAAACGTAATTCCTGCAAGTTCATCTGTATGTGCCTGAGTCTGCCTGACATCTCGATACGCAGCGGATGAACATATCGCTGTGTGTATATATCTCGTTATACTTTTATGACTTTATTAAAAAATGCATTAATCATACTAAAATAGAGGAGGCATTGGTCTGCAGTGTCTGTGATAAGTTTTATGCTGCATAACAGAAATAACAGATTAAATCTCTGAACCACAATTTACCAAATAATTGGCAATTATGTGGGGCAGAGATCTGCTTCTTCGAAGAAGCAGCTTGCACTTGACATTGAACCATTTTCTGGCTGAGTCTGATACAAATGTACAGTTGTAAAGCTGAGAGTTTGTTCTTCCTTTTGGTGGTTTGTAAGTCGATGTGAGACAGAGGACAGAGGGGGTAGTGGATGAATGCCCCAGGACATGCTCAGGGTGGAAATGAGTGAAGAAGGAGTGTCAGGCAAGAGTGTTGCCATTGTGAGGCTCTTCCCTTGCTGATTGCTGTAATTGCAAAGACCACTAAGTTGATTTGCTTTTGCTCACTGCACCCCTTAGCTTACCCCCCCCCCTTCCTCGTCCCATATAACCACCATCTCCTCTGTCCACCCCAACAAATGTAGCCCTAAGCTGCCCAATACAAGTGCAATGGCTCTGCAGGTCTCAGTCTGCTCAAATTGCTCCACAGATTCAAGTACAAATGCAATACAAGAAAGACAGAATGCTAGCGAATCACTCTGTACTGTCTACAGGCCTGAAATACTTAGATCTGCCAGTCTATGGTGTCAAATGGAAGAGTTAATACACATATGCTGGCATGGGCATCCCAAATTCTAAGTATTTTATAACTCTTGACATCTCAATTTTTTCTAATTGTGTGCTAAAGAGACCTAATTTGCTTCAAGCACCATATCTGCCAGAAATCTAGATCCAGGCTTGGATGAGACTAGGAAGCTGTTTCCTTGAACACCAGTTAATAAGGGCTCCTTGGCTGGTGCAGAATCCCTGTAGAATTCTTTGCTCCATTCCGGCATTCTCCACTTAATCCGACAAATTCCGTGACATTCCATGCCGATGATCGGCCAAGCCCCGGCTAGAATTCCATAATGCTAATAAGATTCCATTTCACTTTAACTACTAAAATTAACCACCTGAAATCTGAATACAATTGAAAAAATGAGATAATGTCCTTATTATGAATTATTGCCTGGATTGCCATTGAAATCTAAAACCACCTTATTTACCAATTGGTGGTCTAATTCGGCTGTTTAAACCAAATTTGATCTGAAACGGCATACTTCCAAATGGGAAAACCATGAGCCTTAACAGTCTGCTCGCTAAAATTATAGCGTGCAGTAATATAATTTCATTTTCAACAATTTGCTCGTTCCATATGAATTCACACGTGGCTAAGTTGTCTAAATTTTGACGTTTTAATTAAAATTACTGAGTAGAAGTTTGATAAAGAGTTGGCCCACCCACTTTGACAATATGTGATTGGCAAAGTTGGATTATAATCTACTATTAACAGGACTGCTGCCTCCATATATTGGTCCATTTCTATTAAAATTACAGAAATAAGATGGCTGCATTCCTGGTCACGACTCACAAAATCGCTACTGCAATATGGCTGCCACTGGAACTCCAATGGAAGGAATGAATATGATATATTTGCAATGAGTGATTGTGAAAGGAAGAACTGGCAAGGGTTGCTTCATATATATCACAGAATAATGGAAATGTTTAGGTGAGAAACATGAGCCAGAATAGGAGAAAAAGTACTAACTTTGATTAGAAGTCTAGAAGATTTTTAAATACTGCATGCATAATACCGCGACTGAGTCGGACTGACAGAAAGTGATTGGAATTGATGCCTTCTATAAAGCGGAGGGAATGACAGTGGTGGATTTGGGAAGCCGTTAGAATAACCATATTAGACTGGTGTTCTATTCAAGGCAAGTGTTTCCAACAGTGCTGATCTGTATATATCAAGGCTGTCATATATGGATCTGCTGACTGAATGGCTGCCTCTCTGCTATAGAGCTTTGAGGGGAGCCTTCAGTTTTTTAAGGGTTCCAAAATCAATAGTGATGACCCTTTTCTTATAGTTGCCAAAAGTTTTGGACTTTTCTAAGTTTTCTTGGGACTTACCAACTTCTGCTATTGCTCAAATATGCCCTTATCATCGGAAATGTCATCCTCCAAAACTGGGTTATTGTGTTCATATAGCTGCACAAATATGATATTACCCCACAATGGCCCACATGCTTTGACATTTCAAGTTGATGAAAACATTGAGGAGGCACCTGTTTGACTCTACTGAGTTGCAATTGTTTTCTATATGTGGCTTTGACATTTCGTCTGTGATAAATTAGGCATGGTGCTATGCATTTCTTCTCCAGTTTTGCTCAGGAATAAATCATACCGCTCACTATTTTGAGATTTAGGCACTAAAGATAAACAAGAAGGCGTATAAATGATGTGCATCTCGGTCGTCATAATTATGATGTTTCAAAATTCCGAGATTTTTGCGTTGGCCATACATTTAATATACCAGTTAGACGTATTTAAAGCTACTTTACCTGGAAAGTCACATCAGTTTATTACTCCGATATTTTATCTTATTTCCAAATTTGAGATTGGAAATTATAAATTAATTTGAGATAATCTTGACATTTCTGGTTTTGTAATCAGACAAATGGTCTTGAAGTTATTACAGTCAAGGAAATGGAAGTGATTACATCAATGCTGCAAGTAATGTGATATGACTGAGAGTATACATGTAATACACTCTAAAAACAGTGTTTAGAGTCTAAACACAATCCTAAACACATTTCATGTCCCACTTTTTTCACGCGTTTAGCCCTTAAACACGTTTTCATTTGAAGTGTTTAGGTCAAGATGTGTTTAGAATTCTCTACATGTTTAGCCTGAGAACACATTTGACATGTTTAGGTTTGAAACACCTTGCAGACACGTTCATATTCATTTGGGGTTTAGGTTTTGGGGTTTAGGTTTGGGGTTTTGGTTTTGGGGTTTAGGTTTTGGGGTTTAGATTACTGGGATTGCTTTGGGGATAAGTTTGATGCAGTTTTATTGAAGACATCAAGAACGAATTACAACAAATCTGTAAAAACAGCAGAAAATCATTTGTTTCAATATATAATGTATCATTGAGGAAGATCACTCTTAAATCAAATTGTTTAACAAATAGGTAAAAAAATGACAATGGTCAATAAATGAAAAAATATTTTGGATCCTTATGGAATTGGCAACGTTCCAGGAGTCAACTTGTGTCTTCTTCACCTAGCGGAGTCTTCAGGTTTGTTGATACATGAAGGTCTCCATGTCCACCATCTGCAATATCATACAAATAAGCACAGATTAAAAGTACAGAAAGTAGACACAAAACTTATAAATACAGTTTTCAAACTTATGATGATTAAGATAGAGACAGATCATGATCAAGATAGAGGGAGAATGAGAGTTAAATACAAGGGATAAAAAGAGAGAAAGCTTGCCATGTAGATAGATAGATAGATAGATAGCAGTGGCGTATTTACGGGGGGCCATGGTGCCATGCCCCCCCCCCCTAGGCCCAAAATTAACATGGAAGAGATAGGAAACCCCGCAGAGCGCCCCTTATTCACCCAATGTAATGGCCCCCCAGGCCATTTCTAGATACGCCCCTGATAGATAGATAGATAGATAGATAGATAGATAGATAGATAGATAGATAGATAGATGGATCAATAGATGGATCAATAGACAGATAGATAGACAGATAGACAAATAGAATGGTGGAATGATAGATAGATAGATAGATAGATAGATAGATAGATAGATAGATAGATAGATAGATAGATAGATAGATAGATAGATAGATAGATAGATAGATAGATAGATAGGTAGACAGATTTTAAGCAGGATACTTAGATTTTTTTTCAAATGATGTGATTTTCAAAATAACGATTTAAAATTCCAAAAAATTTGATTTAAATCATACCTATTTTTGGTAAATTAATATAATGATTTAAGTTTAAGTTGTTTTAAATTGCTATTATCTAAATCTGTCAACCCTAGCCTACCAACTATATGGATGGATTGTGACTTTACGTCCAGTGTTTATTCACTTGGTAGGCTAATTAGGACAGATGAAGGATGATTGAAAATGCCATCCAATATAGGCCCAGATGACCAGGCAAAAGCAGTATTCGAACCCTGGACCCCTGCAGCAATTGGCAGCCTAGCACGCTGCTACTGAGCCCCCCCCCCCAATCACTGAGATGGATAGGTAGATGGATAGGGTAATAGATAGGTAGATGGATAGGTAAAACAGATAGGTAGATGGATATGTAGACAGATGGGGAGATGGATACCTGTTGCCATTTCATTCACACCTTGCAGCATTTCTTTCTTGTCAATCTGAAAATATATCAAATTATTAAATTCATTAGTCAATGTAATATTTTGAAATACATAATTTAATGTAAATCATGTAAAATATTGAGAAAAAAAAATCACTTACATATTTTCCCTGTTGACAGTCCAGAAGAGCCATCCAGAATGAGAGAATTGTATGAAAATTCCAAGCCTGACCACTCAACCATGGCCGTTTTAATTGGCCCCCTAATTTCGTATGCATAATATTCTGAGATAATGAGGGTATATTGAGACTATTTAGTGAATTAATTGACTCTAATTTCTAATCTGCAAATTATATTGACATATTAATACTTGTAAGTTTAACTTGAAGGCATGTGGATGTAAATTAGCATTGCATTTTCATTAAGAATTTGGCATTTTTAAATGTAAATATAATGTAAATAATCTTTTTTGTCAGATATACAATATAATTATGCAATAATGTATAATTATGTTATTCTATTATTGTAACAGCATAAAGTATATCTTTTGTCAGGTACAAAAAGTGACAGTTTAAAAAGAGTGTAACAAATTAAAACAATTGAAAGCAGTTGAGAATATAAAGTCACTTTTATTTCATTTCTATCTAAATATCCATTTATCTGTTTTTGTACCTATACATTGTAGGCCTATGTTTAACTTAGTTAAAATACAATAACTATCATACAAATTGACCAGCAAATACCATACAGTTAAATAAATTAGTCAATATAATTATGAAACTTTCACTTTATTGAGTTATTTTGATCATGTTTTATGTCAAATATATAAGAAACGATCAATCAATCATTTAATTAATCAATCAGATAATCAATCAATAAAACAACCAGTCAACAGACGAATAAATCTATAATCTATCTATGTATCTATCTATGTATCTATCTATCTATTGCCTATCTATCTATCTTTTGTAGTTTTGTCTATCTACCTTCCTTTTTTCGTTCTTTCTTAAATTTCTTTCTTTCTCTCTTATCTATTCATCTTTCTATCTTTCTTTTTTTCATTTATCTATCTTTCTATCTTACTTTCTTTTCTTTGCCTCATTGCCGTATACTCCTCCTGTCTTAATGAGTCTACCAAGTGCATAAATACAGGACATAAAGCCAAATCATCCACCCATGGATCAATTCTTTCTTTCTTTTCAACTACAACTAAACTGCGAAGTTTTGCTAAATTAGTGATCGTGTGAAATGCCTGATAAAATAAATACCCCAATCGAATTACTTACATTTATGGAATATTCAGCAAACATGCATTATCATATAAATTGAATGACCATTTACATTTCTTTCTGCCTCTCTATCTATAGATCTAGCTACTCTGCTATCTTTCTTTCTATCTTTTCGGATATCTGTCAACCTTTCATGAAGACCTTTCCACCTTCCTACCTAGTAATCTATCCTTTCCAACTATATACTATATATATATATATAATTATATATTCGTCTATCTATCTAGTTATCCAACGCTCATGTATCCAGCTATCTAGCTAACTATCTACCTATCTTTCTATCAATCTGGCTATCTTTATTTTTTGGCTATCTATCAACCTTTTCTAACTTCCTACCTTCCAATCTTGCAATCTATCTATCTTTCTATCTACTCATCTATCTAGCACTGCTAGTATCAAACTATCTAGCTAACTATCCAGCTATCTATCCAGCTATCTATATTGCTATCTATCTCGCTATCTTGCTATATTTCTATCTTTTGTCTGCCTTACTACCTTTCTTACAATCTAATTAGTTATACAGCAATAATATGACCATCTAGCTACTATCTACTTATCTATCTATCTATTTTGTTATCTTTCTTTCTATATTTTTGGCTATCTATCCGATCTACTTTCCTACCTTCTAATCTCTCAATCTATCTATCTTACCATCTACTCGTCTATCTAGCACTGCAAGTATCAAACTATCTAGCTCACTATCCAGCTCACTATCCAGCTATCTATCCAGCTATCTATCTTGCTATCTACCTTGCTATCTTGCTATATTTCTATCTTTTTTCTGCCTTACTACCTTTCTTACAATCTAATCTGTATATATTCCTCTATCTATCTAGTTATCCAGCAATCACGTGCTGACTATCTAGCTATCTATCCAACAATTTTGCTATTTTTCTTTCTATATTTTTGGCTATCTATCCTATCAACCTTCCTACCTTCTAATCTCTCAATCTATCTTTCTCACCATCTACTAATCTATCTAGCACTGCAAGTATCAAATTGTCTAGCTAACTATCCAGCTATCTCTCCAGCTATCTATCCAGCTATCTATCCTGCTATCTATCTTGCTATCTATCTAGCTATATTGCTATATTCCTATCTTTTGTCTGCCTTACTACCTTTCTTACAATCTAATCTGTATATTCGTCGATCTATCCAGTTATCCAGCAATCAGGTATCCAGATATCTAGCTAACTATCTACCTATCTATATCTATATTTTTCTAATCTCTCAATCTATCTATCTTACCTTCTACTTATCGATGTAGCACTGCAAGTATCAAACTATCTAGCTAACTATCTAACTAACTATCTAGCTAACTATCTAGCTAACTATCCAGCTAACTGTCCAGCTGTCTATCCAGCTATCTATCTTGCTATCTATCTAGCTATCTTGCTGTAATTCTGTTGTTTGTCTGCCTTTCTACCTTTCTTACAATCCAATCTGTATGTATATATTCGTCTGTCTATCTAGTTATCCAGCAATCACACATACAGCTATCTAGCTAACTATCTACCTATCTATCTAGCTATCTCGATATCCTTCCTTTTATCTCTCTAGCACACTATCTAGCTCACTATATATTAGTCTATCTACTGATCCAGTAATCAGGTATCCAGCTATCTGTCTGTCTATCTACCTGTCTATCTGTCTATCTATCTATCTATCTATCTATCTATCTATCTATCTATCTATCTATCTATCTATCTATCTATCTATCTATCTCTACCTATCTGTTTTTTCATTTGACCTCCAAAAAAGGGAGAAAAAAGTACACATTATGCACAATAAAATGATATATCGCAATAATTATAAGTGTCAGGATAAGGGATGATATCATTTTTTTAAATTCGATTTTCTAAGTTAATTGAATAATTATCATCTGATGTGCATTCAGCAAGCAACTAAGGAAATCATATAGGCCTTATCAGATAAATAAATACCAATTGATAAGCTTGAATTCAATTCTTCATGAGAACACAGCAGTCTTCTGACTTCTGATTATCCGTGACAAATTTAATTTGTTGTGTTATGCTAAATTAATGTGCAAATTCAATAGGCCTGCCTGATAATATCAATATTACACACTACACAATACTATGGCGCAATTATAATGATAGTACAGACAATTTATTTTAATAAATTTCAATGAACTTATTTGAAATAGCATACATTTTATGAAAATCATTTAGCATGATTCATACAGTCAAGAGTGATTATGATGAAGAAATCGTTAAGTTCAATTTACAATAGAATCAGTAAGTAGGCCTATCTTTGAAATAGCTCCTTGCAATTTCTTCACACTTCCACTAATTGACCATAACTAAATGCTGAATTAGGGCTTGTGTGAATTTTCTGATAAAGTGAATAGAGTTTAGTAATCTTTGCTAAATTGGTAATCATGGAATAATTTTGATATCCCATTAGATGCATACACAATTGATTATAGTTAAATAAAACCTTATTAAATTATTTTACAAAATAAATAATAAATCCCTTTGTTTTTCTTTGCGTTGAATCCTGATCATGTTCGAAAGCTAAACATGTTGACTACATTGAAGACATTATTCCAAACATGTTTAGGAATTACACACAATACTGAACATGTGAAGCATCTAAACACATCAAGTTTTATAAGCATTTAGGGAATAAACACAAACTAAAACATGTTTAGTGCATTTACATGTTTACATGTGTTTACAACCTAAACACTGTTTTTACAGTGTACGGGTCTATGTTTACCATGTTATCCATTCAAGCATGCACCAGATGACTCTTACCGTATCACAGGGGCGTAGCTGGAAAATCTCCCGGAGGGATTATACGCAGCAAATGTGCCGAGATTCTTGGCTTTTCCTATCTTTCCCATGTTATGATATTTTGTTATTTTAATTTGCTATGTCCAAGATAGGACCTGCAGTTATGCAGTTAAATCACTGACAGTCTTGAAACAGCCAAAAGGTATCATATGTATGTCTTCTGCTGTAACTGCACAAAAATAGTAATTAGCACTTGGAAGCTGTAATATATATCCTCTAGATCTACTCTCAAAATTTTAGTGCAGTCGTTATTTAGGTATCGTCACAGGAACCTCCACACTTTAAAGGCATCTTTCTCATGCAATGAGAGTTATTGCAGGTGAAACCAAATGTAAACCAAGACTGGCCTCCATATCTAAGGTGAACCAGATCTACACAGGTATGTAATATCAGAAAGGGGCAGTATTGATGAGTTGCATGGATCGAACATGGTCAATGACCCAGTAATAATAGGGTCTATGAAATCGTTACACAATAAAGGAGCTTCGCATAAAAATATGGAAATACTACCCAATGGGCACATTTACGTTGTAGGAACATTGTGACAACGTCGCAATTTTTGTGAAAATTATGTAGAATTGTATGGTAGAAATATGACGTTAGCATGCGACATTGTGGCAATGTTGTCAAAGCATTGTGAAAAAATTGCTATGTTATGTTCACATTGTGGCAATATCATTTCTACTATACATTTCTACGTGACCAACAGACAAGTGCTCCACCAATCGGCAATGCTGTGTTCATGTTCTTTGGCCCTTGGGTATTACCTTGTTGGGTATGATGTGCAAAAAGATACTCGAAAAGGAAAAAGCCAGGCATGGTGAAGAAATTGAAAATTTATCTGTCAAAGATAAATCAATGACTCAGAAACATATTAATTTCACTTTTACTATATGGCGTATTGTACAACAGTGTAAGTTCAATTATTAATCTGCACTTATAGGTTTTTACGCTCAGCAATTAATAACACTAGAAATCAGATGTTATGAATTATCCAGAAATCAGCCATAGACCAAATGTGTTCTGAATACCTATGCTATTCTGCTATTGTCCAACATTAAGCCTGATGTCTCCTGTTTAATAAAGCATGGCGAATTGATAAACTTGTTGGCTTCTTGCCCAGGTTTACAAGCATGGTTGGCTTGCTGTACTAATTCCCTGCCTGCCAAGTCAGCGCAATTTTTGAGCCATGCTTCCCAGTTTGAGGCCCACTTGAAAGCTTCTATTTGGAGTAAAAGCTAGTGAACTCAGAATTGGACATTTTATCGATAGTTCCCCACTGAGCTAACCCTGTAGATACTAGATATGGGATTGCTGTCGATAATACAGGTATTATAAGCTGATGCCTAAGCCATGGCTGTGTCCTGATGAAGCGTGACACTTTTCCCATATATATGCCCACGTGATGCCATTGGTGTTTTGTTTCAAAGGAAAGGCTACCATAAACCCCGCCATTATCCATTGCATGGGAAGGAAATCAAAGAAAATATACACATAAAAGGAGTTAAAAGACTTGTTTTACTACGATATGTCCATACTTGAAACTAATTCACTCAGATTCACTTGGGATACCACTATACAACCACTGCTACTACACGCAAAGAGAAGGCAATCCATACCTTGCTGCCGCCACTATATGAATAATGGAAACTCTATTGATATTTCACTTTTTCCTGTTTAACTTGTAAAAAAGACATTTATCTAGAAAGGTATCACGTGCTTGTAAATGAAAATTGAGTTCTCCAAGATGATAATTCCATGTTTCTTTTATGTTTCTTTTAAACTTGAGACAGGAAACCTCTCAAGGGTCTCCAGTGTAAGTGTGCTTGCCTTTGGAGTGAATCATAATTGCAAATGAATGATGGAAAACAATTTTTCCCATATCTTATAATGCTTACCGTTGCAGTATAACCACTGAGGCAGCAACCTATAACAGAAATCTTGAATTAATGCCCTAGACCAGCTGGATGCATAGTAATAATGTTTGCACCAGTGTTTGCATTCAATCACAGCAAACTGGAAGTCTCCTTTCCTTAAGGAGCTGCATCATAACCATTCAGGGCAAACTTAATAGAAATGTCAGAGGAGCCCCCTGCCTCATGAGCTGGGACTAGCCCTTATTGTTGTTGTTGGTTGGCTACTCTCTTTGGTTTGGATAAATGAGAAATGCTGCATGTGATAGCCTGATAAGTTTATTGCAAAATTAAATGTTATCAAAAATTCTGAGTCAGAGGGGTTTATTGCAAAATTAAATGTTATCAAAAATTCTGAGTCAGAGGGGTCAACTTGTTTTTTGTTCTTGTTTTCTATTGTATGTTCCCTTAACCGAAAGTCAAGTTATTCGGTACCTTGTAGTGACACATAATAAGTGATGACATGTGACGGTGTCACTGGATGGCATGGTCATGTAACTTGTAAGCTTGTTAATAGGAACATGATTACAAGGGAGCATCATAATTAGGGTTGGGGTTGTGGGAGGTATTGGAGATAACGTATCAGACCATGTGGACTGGTAAAGCCCCTTAGCACATTAGGACTGAGCCCCTTATGGCTTCAATGGCACTCACTGTTTGCAAGACGCCATCTTTGCCCCACAGCACATCAAAAAACACCAACCAGGATGACGTCATAACTGAGATAACGTCATAATCAGGATGTCGCTGACTTTGCTGTGAAGTTGGTTGATAAGACGCGTGTGACGCTGTGAGATGTTGTGAGACTTTGCGAGACATCGCCAGGTAGGTCAATCCAGAAAATACCAGCAAATGAGGTCTTAGGTAGCCAAGCTGATTTGCTTTGTCTCTTTAATGAGACTTGCAGACAAGGTGAAGCTTTACAATTGCTCTAACGAAGTAGTGGTGCTCAACTTGCAGACAGCAGCTTAGTCCAACTAGCCGCCTCTTCGCCCACCGATTGTCACCTTGGTTTACTTGTTCACCTTGATGCTTCTTGCGATTCACTGATTTTATGCTGTGTTGTTAGGAATGGCTTGGAAGTCTATTGAAGCAAATTTGATAAATATATTGTATGTTATATATAGTGTACATGACCTACGATGTCTCAACTCAATTCTTAGAAAATACTAATTGCCTTATATGGTTTGTTCGCTATGCGCAGATCACAAAATAGACTTATAGACTCAGCAGACTTATTCTTTTCTGATAACACCAACAATAACTTGCAAGTTAGTCAGTGGTATAACTTGGAAGCATCACAGTCGCAACATTTCATTGGAACGGAAGAGCTTTGCGTCTCATGTCCTGTTACGTTGTGTGACCTCCAGAAGCAAAACCTCATTACCCGGCGCCCAAATGAGATGCTCTTGACTGTCAAACACTCTTCGTTGTAGATTAACTTTTTGGATACACACACAATGTTGCATGCGCCCCAGGATGTCTGCGCGGCCCAGCAATTATAAACTGAAATGTAATGAGATCCCAAACTATCATCAGGAGGGTGTACTGTCACGCAGCCAGGGCACTGACCTTTGCAGCAATGATACCTCCAGTTTGTCCCTGTCCCCAGCTGAGTCGCTTCCGAGTTGTCGTGTCTGGCAAGACTAAAGTGTCCCTGATTTAGGGCTTTCCAACTGCCCTGCTACTCTTATTCTGCTTTGTAATCAGTATAAGCCTGCGGCATGAGTCAGTAAAGTTAAACAGAAAAATATCTGTGTATGCAGTACTCGAGCCGTAATACAGTGAATTTCGCGAGTGGAACTTTTTTATGATCTGCCAACACTCGAGTTGTACATAAAGTAGCTCGTAATGCCTCGTCTATGTGAAGGTATTCCAGTGGATAGTATTCTTGTGCACTTAAGGGAGCTGGACTTGCTGAGGACAGGGGATTGGGTGTCGGACAAGGAGAGTCCTTGGGTCCTTTGATATGTGAGGAGAACAAGGCCTCCTGTGACTGCATGCCACTCTGTGTACTCTGTCCACTATGCACACGTTGGTGCTGTGTGCCTGGCAAATGTGTATATTTTATGAATGGGTTGATGAGACACAAAGATGGACTGATTTATGAGATTCCTTTAGTGGCACAGGCAGCCTCCAGTGGCACAGTGGCACAGACTGTCTTTAGTGGCTAGTGCCAGTTGTGGAAGCCTGATCCACGCTTCCTTTGAGTCATTGAGTTCAGTGTGCGGAGGCATTGCCTTCCTTCATTCAGACTCGTGCGCGCAGTGATTCCTCTCATCCTCCCTCCTTTCTTGGATCTCCTTTCGGGTCCTTCTGGGTCTTACTGGATCCAGGGCCAAACCAAAGCAGGGGGCCACAATAGACATCCTCTGTGAGGGTTATGAGCAACCCTCTTGTCGTACCCTGCTTCTTGCAGCTCCAAGTCTGTTTCTCGGGGTCGCAACATTGTTGCCCTGTGCAGTCTTCGCTGGGCCCAAGATAAATCTCTCTCTTTTATTGTTTCCTGAGGGATTGTCTTCATAATATGAATCCTGCCATCCCATTATCATAGCACTTTCCTCTGTCCTAGTTTCCTTTCTTTTCATGTACTGACTCCTTTAAGTTTACCCAACTCCTGAAACATGGCCGCGCTGCATAAGTAGCGGGGAGCCGCTCATTTTTTCTCTCTTGTTCCCAATCCCCGAAATCTACTGTGTGTTTATGAATGCAATATTGAGTTGTGTTTGACAACTTTGTGGCTGCTGTTGCTGCTGCCTGTGTGTTGTTGATGCTATTGGCTGGGTCTCTGGTGCCATAAAATAGAGAATAGAGCCAAGAGCCCACCCTGTAGCAAAGGTGTATGGATCTTGCTTTATGAATTGGTGTAATGAGGACACAGTTTGCACCCAATCTCAATATACAAGTTTGGTGACAGAAAAAGAATAACTTACCTTTAGACGGTCAAAACGGATTAGTTTAGCCTCTTTGCGGTGTCTGTGCCAGTTCGTAAGTGACAAGTATAACCCTATGTAGGCACTATATTTATATGTCTGCTAAATAGTTTAGTGTCTGGCTAATATAGTTCATTAGTAAATTTCATGGTGAACCTCATGCAGTGGACAAATAAAAGAATCCTCTACTTTTAAGTGTTCTGTGATATATATGTCTTTACATGTAGATTAGCATCATTTGTATATGCAGACAAGAGCACAGAGAACTTTGGGTCTATACTTTACTTTTTCTACTTCCGCGACTGGCTATGCATTCGCATGCCCTGAATTGAACGAGTGAACTCTCTCAGCCAGTGTTGCCGGAAACCGCAAAACACTGTGTTCCCTCGGGAATCAATAAGAGCACATTTAGGACAGCAGGAAGGAAAGTGACGTTTGTCAAAGATGTGTCATCCTCCTGCCAATGCTGTCTAAATGTGCATTGCAAGGGCAAAGGAAAAAAGTGGCTAGATCTGACATCTGACTTGGAGCTTCCCAACTCACTCCATTCTCCCAGGGATGCCAGAAAGCTTCTCTGCATTACTCAATGTAACTAGTGCATCCAAATGAATTTTTCAGCTGCCACTACTGCTGCTTTGTGACAAGGAGGAAAAAAGTCCACACCAACAGTCGTGGCCGCATCGGATGCATCCCAAGCAGCAATAGAGCAAAGCCGGCGAAGGGTCGATGGCCGGTTGCTGTCTTTGGTCAGTCCTGAAAGTTTAGTCAGTGGTCAAGCTGTCCTCTACCTTCTTCTACATAAGATAAAGTAGGAGAAAGACCAGAAGCAGGAGTAAGCCAGCAAGAGCAGCAACAGGAGCAGCTAGTGGTCCTTATACTCCACCAAGACAGTTTTCTATTGTCTTTTGCCGTGGTATAACCAACGGATTTGTTAGTTATACCACTGTTGGGGATTAAGTTAGCTTGTTGTACTGTTTTTTCTGCAAACAATGCACCTAAAAATGACAACAAAGCCACAAAATTCAGTTTAAAATCTTTCAGGAGTCATATGGAGTATAAGTCGCTTATACAACGAATTTGAGGTGTATAACTAACATTTCAGGGGTTATTTACCTTGGGCTAAAGCCCTCGGTAAATAACCACCTGAAATGTTAGTTATACACCTCAAATTCGTTGTATAACCTATACTTATCTCATGATCTTTTCAGTTTAGTAAGAGCATGATATATGCACAAGATCACACGGGAGGCACCACTTTGTTTTAGGTAATACTGTTTCAGATACCAAAAACCTCGCCTTGGGCTGTGGATGGCTGCATAAGGATGGGGCCGGAACAAAGGGAAATGTTGCAAGTTGCACCCTCCCAATAAGTTAGGCAAAAGTTTACTTAGCTTTGGCCTTGTGGCAAGCAAATGAGATTAGTCAATGGGAGAGGTTTAGGGCCTTGGGAAGCTGAGCAGGCTGGCAGTAGCTAATGTTCTTAGTGGTTCTGTGACGTCATTTGTGACGTCATTTGCAGAGGGTTGCCTAGGTGACTTAATCATTTACGCCAGGTCTAATGTCTCATTAGATGAGCAGGGGACGGCTCAGGACGACAGGGCAGAAGGCGGCTCGCCAGTCGCTCCGGGCAAGGGGTGCCCACTCAGCACACTCGGCTGACTCTGCTCGGTCCTGTGGCTGGTCCTCAATAGACTTGAGCAAATTGCACATCCCACTCCAAAGAGCCCAACAGAGCTGCACACCTGGACAACAGAATGGCAGTGTACACTCACTCAATAACATTGCACAAGCAATACAGGGCAGTCCAGGTCAACAAAAAGCAGTGCAAGTCAAACAGAAGGCATTGCAGACCAATGAGGGGCAGTGCAAGACCCAGCACGTTTAATTTGCCAAGATACACTGTGACAAATTCAACCTCACTCCCCTTCTACTATTGCCTCCACAACTCCGGACACCGAACAAGCCCCACTGCAGCTTTGATCTCATTTGCTGGGGCCAAACCAATTGAATTAGCTGAGAGGCACTTTCTTCTTAATGCCTTTATCAGAACCTACAACTTGTCGGCTGGAGAATTAAAGGTCCTTGTAACATTTGGTGCAAGACTTACATTGCAATGATTCAACGAAGCTGTGTAACAGCTGTAAAAATGCCAACATGACATTGTGACAAAATGAACATGAACATCACTACTTACATCTATAGACACTTACAAACAATAGAACTTTCCACTGAGTCAGCATTCTGGATTGACCACCAGAAAAAAGGTCAGTTGCACAGGTTGTAGAAGCGGAGCCAATCGTTGCCTCTTTGTGACATCAAGCTGCAAGCAAAGCTCTTTGAAGTGACAAACCTTGTGGATGCCTATCATGATGTGGCTTTTTTTAGAGGCTGGTTCAAGGCATTTTCGAGAAGCAGAGAAGGAATTGGCGTGCACCAAAGGGTGCCTTTCTATTTGTCTCTGCAATTCAAAGGGATCCGATTCACCTCCTCTGATATATGTCATTGCCGTTGTTCGTCCTTTCCTTCAGAACATTGTCATTTAATATTATATGATACATAAGCCTTAGAGGTTTGAGAGCTTTTACAAAAACAATGATATAGGTCAAGAATACAGCCTCAGATATTGCATGACTTCTGGGATGAATCTGTTTGAAAACAGTTACAATCTCAACTTAAAGATGTTTTCCAGATGGTTCTGCATAAGGGACTAAGGCTATCAGCTTCTGGAAAACCAACCATTGCCTAAAAATTACCATTCATTGAACGAACATGTAGATCCAACAAATCCCTTCGATTTTTCAATAAATTCGGAATTTCTTATATAAGTTTTCAGTACTTTTCAGCCTAGAGCTCTCTACAAGGCACATAAGTTGGAAATAATCTTTTGTTTCATGAATATTCACTCAGACAAATGGCTGTCCTTTTTCAAAAGAAATTAAATTAGTCAAATTCAGGAAGCACCTCACAGACATGACTTTTGGCAAGAGGATTTTGGGTGCTTTACATTACAGTATAGAAGTGGTTCAGGTTAAGAACTGAGCATGCAGGGGGTAAATTGAGAGGTTTAAGGGTGAATGCAGAAAGCCTTAGCAGTGCATTTTAAATGGCCTGTAGAGGGCCAGAAGTATTATAATTATAGTATGCTGTAAATGTCGAACTGATACTGTTGTTTTTGTGACCATGAGGTTGTTGTTCGTGTCTGATGTTGAAGTAGTGGTCAGTGTGGGGGCATCCAGTTGCCATGAAAGCATATTTTATTGTGTATCTTTGCCATTTCAGGTGGCCTGTGGTGGTCACACTGAGCATGGATGTCCACACTACAAAGACACATTAAGTTCAGTCATGCACAGGCAAATGGCATTCGGATTGATGCTATACTAATGCCATTTTTACGCCCATTGTGCCTTCACAAAGCTCCATTTTTCCTCCGTATAATGCGGACACATCCAGTTTTCTAGCTCTAGATTATTTATAGTAATCACAGGATTGCGTTCTGCTGATGTACCTCTATGTACCTGAGTGCCTTCACACAATATTCATCATCCCGCCAAAGACTCGTGGGCACAGTTTCGCATTACTAAGCAGATATTTTTACTGAAGTTGCCTTGGTAAACTGGTAAAAGCAATGACCGGAAACCGAAAAACACTCACTTGAATGGAATGAACGCTGCAATGCCCAGGAGACATGAACATTTACTATTCCTTTGCTCAAAAACATCTTCTCCTTGCAGCCAATGAAATGCAAGTGCTTCCTTTCAGCTGTTAGTAGAAGTCAGCCGTCCTAAGGGAGCGCACGACGTTAACACAACGTTGCTAATTGGTTGAGGATTCATCCGTTGTCATGCAGAATTATGTGGTAGAAATTACGTTGCTGCAACATAAACACAACATTGAGATTCTGTCATGCTGCTACACAACACTGTAACAATGTTGCCACATCATTGCATGCTAACGTCATATCCTGACATACTTCAAAACGTTGTGAAGATGTCATTTCTACCACATTACTCTATGTAATTCAAACCAACATTGCGACATTGTCACATCATTGCTGCAACATAAAATTACTCATTGGTATACGTACCGCTGTATGCAGTTCTATCTTTTGCATGGAAATGAGTGTCAATGAAACTGAATGCATGAGTGTTCAATTTGTCGCTGAGAGACACATGACACCTCGGATGTGACATGACTTAGGAGTGATATGATTTATTCACTTGCTTGTGCTAGTAAATGATAAGTGGAGACTATGACTTTCTCACAATGATATCAGTCATCAAATTCATGTGTGTATAACATGGAAATTATAAGGACATGACCTAACACAGATCTAGCATTGAGGTAATCACTTCTGTTTCCTCAGCTGTATGGCTCAGTGAAAAAACTTTAATTTTTTATCCTCAAGATTTTTTTAACAGCTTCAAAACTCAGGTAAATATTCCAACTTAGAGTAGTTGAGTTTTATATTCTTAACAGCCAATACAAAAGAGTAAAGTACCAGAGTCAAGTCAAGGGAACAATATCCACATTGCCCTTACACTTTAGCCACTTTAGCCACATAACACATGCATCTTCATTGAGTTTTTGCAGCAGAGGGTGTTTGTTTCTTCCCTGTTATCCTCTCTCTGGTGGAGTTCCAGTTCCCTTGATGTAGCTAGATCAGTTTAGCCTCGTTTCATCACCCAACTAATTTCTGGCTGTGCCTTTTGGGTGTCGCAATTGTTTTACGAAGTTACTCAGAGCACGCGATAAAGAAGTTATTTCACACGTACCTCTTCAAGTTTATTGTAAGTGGCGTTGCTGTTCAGTTGCACAAAATGTTTTCTAAATGGATTCCAATTCGCAGATGTTATTTTTTTGCGGACACCAGATATATGTTTCGAACAAAGAAGAGACCTTGAATGAATGAAACAAAAAATCTAATTATTAAGATGCCATCAAGAAATCACTTGTCGAGTTGAAAAATGTTAGGGTTTATTTTGTTATTTTGTGCAAGATGTGTCATCAGAAAATAGTTCTGGGTGCACACATCAGTTACATTTCTCAGTGCACTACAATGTGTCATATTGGCAGCTTATGCCTATATGCCTTATCTGTTACTCAAATGGCACCCTGTAACATCTCTTCCATCAAGTGATGCTACCTCATTTTGGAATATTAGTTGAAATCTGAATGTTTAGTAGCAATGCAGAAAATGATATTACTTAGATCAATGAATTTACGTCTGGTAAAAGCCGAGAAAAACCCTGGCTTTTTTATTTCCTTTCATATTCCGTTACTTCCTTCATCACAGCCTTCCGCATTGTGTGATGAAATATCTCTTTCTTTCATTTATTTTCTCTTTTTCTTTCAACCACAGAGATGAGCTTATGTGTATCTTAATGAAATGTGCTCCTCACAGGAAAATTTGATCAACTATTCTGGTGCCTGGCGAGAAAACGAAGTTATCTCTCTATTAGAAGGTTTTTTCTGCCAGAAAATAGGCTATTAAACTACAACACTGCTGTTGCTTTCTGTGAATAAATGCATTTTCTCATATCTGAAGTAATTAGCAATTCATCGCTCCTCTGTTGTGTCGACAATTTGAAATTGATTTGGTGGTTTCAACACCAATTCTAAAGGAAGACTTATCACAGTCATTGAATAACTTGTGATTACCAAAATGCATGAAATGATCCTTGTGAGTTCATATCCTTGTATTTGCAATGATGTTCACATTCAGTAAGTGAGGCTCACATTCAGTAACTGAGGCCGAATGGTTGATCCTATACTTGTCTGTTATCAGCACAAGTCTTCAAATGAGTCCTACCATTCTGAAGTGAGATAACATGTCTGCCAATGCATCTCAATGTAAAAGATAGGGCCTTTAGTGACATCATTGATATCCTCTTAAAAACAGATGAATGTAACCACTTATCCTGCCCCAGGTGCTACAGAGGTAGTTGATTATATGCACAACTGTTCATAATTGTATGTTTCCTCATTTGTTCTGCATACATATGAGTGATAATTAAATAGGGCACCCAGCTGACTGACTGTATTGCCATCTTTATTTAGTTACCTATGCCAGAGAATATTTTGTGTCTTTCATATTTTGACATATCTGAGCCAAATGCCTTGGAAATATGTTGATAATGGTTGTATTAATGCTTAATACAGTGCATTACTAACAACATCTGTGGTATTGATTCATGGTGCATAACCATATTAGTCATAACAGTACAAACAACAGTGGCACATCTGAGCATTTCCATTTGTCTCTCATTACTACCTGTCTCGTGTCTGAACCCGGCTAAATGACAATTTTATGACCGTCATTGATCTGCCTAATTCGCTTTCTTATCGCTGTAAGTATCCATTATTCAACAATTGTTCGGTTCATTTGATACGTTGGCCAAAAACACAAAATCAAGAATAAAAAGCCTCATGTGCATTCGGTGATAATGCATGGTCTTTATGATTCATCGAAAATGCACAACATAGACTAATTGCTCTCGTGAAAATATATATTCCATTAAAACCCAGACACACCGGTTTACTTGGAAGTGCTTTGGAAATTTTATATACATGTATACAATTTATCAGGTTTTTCCATAATCATACATATATTATTTCAGTGCAAAATAACCAAGTATAGGGGGTAACACTGCATTCTTCTTTGTAATGATGATGTCGGTCAGAAATTGGGCGAAGAACTGCAGCATCAGAGAGCTATTGGTTATCTTACTTAATTTGGCATTGAGAGAAAAACTGCCCAATTATCTCTGCTGGTTGCTTTGGGTAGACAAACAATATTTTAGGTCTCTAGTCAGCAGGGTCATTGACCTCTTGAGCCACTAATGAGGTACTCAGCGCCACCAGGGGGAAGCAGTGGAGGCAACAGAAGGCCATCTGGTGGAGTCTGGGTGTAGTGTGACCTGTAGATGCTAGGTGGTCTAACAATGGCGAGGCCCATGCACCAACACTTTCCCTTCAAAAGACAAATATTTGGGGAGGAACGAGAGCAAATGACTACACGAGCCAGGAGGAAATTGTGAGCCGTCTAACCAACCCTGTCCATGCATATCCTCTGTTGCTACTTCCGGCGACTGGGCCTCCCCCCGATAGCGCTGGATCGGCCCAGCGCTCCTCTTCCATTTGTGGTCTTCCTGTAGTAGGGCAGATAGCATTGTTGTGGGGCTGTGTTTGGGACCGCTCCATATATTTCCCTTCCATATCAGAGCTTGTCGACTTTACAGCCTATTTTACCATAGTGCCCACTGGCTTCCTTAACTTTAAGGGGCTTGCTATTGTCCTGGGGACTCCCACCCCCAAGGCATTGTTGCCCTCTGTGTATATTTACACCATGCCTATCTAACCCTCCTCTGTTCTCTGCTCTCCTATCTTTACTACCAAAACCATCATGCACTCTAAAAAATTCCAGACAAAATTGGTTTTTTAGATTCAAAATGGTTTTTTGAAAAACCAAATTTCAATGCAAAAAACCAAAATGGATTTTTTTAAAAATCCATTTTGGTTTTGCATTGAAATTTGGTTTTTCAAAAAACCATTTTGAATCTAAAAAACCAATTTTGTCCCGACATTTTTTAGAGTGTACCAAAACCATCATGCCATATAGCACACGCGTCATCACGGCTGTCTCAAAATAGGTCGCTTAACCCATTTCTTGTGATGTGTCGGGCGCCTGCTTTGTTACTTCTACTGGGTTTCGCAACTACACTTGTCTCCGTTTAATATCACCTGCCCTTCCTTTGATTGACTATCTTTTTTCAACCTGCTGCACCCATCCTTTTAATCACTAAATTGGAGCTGATCCTTTGAGAGGAGTTGGTAAAGAGTTCTTGTGATGTCTAGGCTAATGTAGCCGCGACCTTGGGACATGGGTTTCCCGGGGCAAGTACCCTAGATCCACTTAGATATGGGAGATTTCATTAGTTAAGTGCAATAGATCTTACTACTCCACAATCAAATAGTAGACTTCTGTGCATTACTGGAGGATTACTCCCCTTTGCTATCTGCACAATGGTCTTGCTCTAGCAATAGAGGTCTCCTCACCAGACCACGACCTGCAGGAGCAGTTACACCATTTGCTAATAACTCAAATAACACAAATAACACAAATAGAGAGAGAATCAAGAATCACATAGAATCATACTGTCATGCAACCCAACGCACACACTGCAAAATTTGAATTTTGAGTTAAACTAAAGTTGCCTCTAAATAGCCCACCCCAGCGCTGATGGGGCGTAAAACACAAACTCACTCGAGTTAACTAAAACAATTGAGCGAGATGGTTTAGCGAGATGGTAGCACAATTTTTTTGAGCCAATTAACATATTATAGCTGGTTGTTTTAAGTTATGACGGACAGATTATCATACACTGAAAAAAAAAATTGTAAAATTTACGGTAAAATAGCTGGCAGTTTTGGGTGCCAACAAGTTGCTGTGAAATTTACAGACTAAAGCCGTAAATATTTAGCGTCATTGAAACCGTATATTTTACATGTTTTTACTGTAACTTCAACAGTTCAAGCGTTACTATGGATGGTGAGCAATCCGTAATTTTTACGGGAATATGCCTGTAATATTGATAGCCCCCTCATGCTGCCATTTTGAGCAATGTTTAACTCTTGTTAAAAAAACATATAGGGAGTTTTTTTATAATTAGGAAAATAGCTATATCAACACCTTTGCTCATTCAGAAAATTAATGGTTCTACCTGTCTACATTATAGGAAATATAATTTTCCTCGTTTTCTTAATTTTTTCCTTAAAGCATCGGAATAGCAAGCCTCAAATTTTTGGTAGAACATGACTATCATTATTCCAAATGTGTTATCAAGTCACAGATCTAGATTTTGACAAATTTTAAATTAATAACAACAATAACATCATGCTTGATTTAAAAATTTTTATTAGCAATTTTCATCACATCGTTTTTGGCACAGAGTAAAATATATGAATATCACTAAAATTACCAACTCCCGGTTTTAACACCTCAATTTATCCATGGCAATTTCTCCTCAGTGAATCTTAACCATCATGTAGTTTAAACATAGGCTGCGCAGCAGCAAACCTTCAGCGAATAACACCTTTAGAAGATTACAATAATATCATAAAATTGGTGCGTTTACGAAATTGCTTATAGGTATGCAATAGCGGTCGAGTAGTGGCCTTCCATTATCTCTATTTTTCCAATGATTCATAAAGTGTTATACGCATCAAAAAGCACTGCTAAATGAATTTCATAGGTGATTTGTTTAGAAAAATGCATTACTGTATATGCAATAGTGGGGAAGTTTTGGCTCCGATATAAAAAAAATTCTTTTAAATGTTTTTTCTCATTATTACAAAAACTATAGAATAGCCATCTGTCAGACCATGAAAAGGCACAACTAGACCATACAAGCCATATGTGTACCAAACTTCATCCATGTATATGGAATAGTGACCGGATGTTGGGCCAGAAACAAAAAGAATAATTTTTATGTTTTTTTCAATATTTGAAAAAGTATATAATATTTTCCATCAGACCTTTCAAAAGGCACAACTAGACCATATTGACCATATGTGTACCAAAGTTTATCCATGTACATCCATGTACATGCAATAGTGAGCGAGTCTTAGCGCAAAAAAAAAAAAAAAATGTTTTTATATCTTTTCTCATTTTTTCAGAAAGTATAGAATATCTGTCAATGAGACCATCAAAAGGCACAACTAGACCATATAGGCCACGTGTGTACCAAATTTCATCCATACACATGCAATAGTGACCGAGCCTTGGCCCGGAAACAAAAAAAAATTATTTTTATATTTTGTCAATTATTTCAAAAAGTATTTAAGATCTATTCATCAGACCATCAAAAGGCACAACTAGACCATACAGGCTAGATGTGTACCAAATTTCATCCCCATACATTCAATAGAGGCCGAGTGCCGGGCCGGAAACGATCTATCCGCCCGCCGCCCGCCCGCCCGCCCGCCCGCCCGGCGGACGGACAGCATTTTTACCCAAGTGATTACAATACCTTCTTCGAACTTCGTTCGCTGAAGGTAAAAAAAGTTTATACTTCCATGAGTCATGCTGGATACGGAATGTACTGTGTAGCTTGTACAGAGAACCAGCATACGAGGGGCGTACAGAAAGTTCGAGGCTTTTTTTTATATGGACACTTATTTTCAATCTAGAACTATGAATTTTTCACAGGATAAAATTCTGCATATCTGGAATGGATTCCCAAAATTTTGGACAATTTGGACATTTCTTAGTCATTCTGTGGTTGCCATGGAAATTGGAAGTTTAGCTAGTCGGGGCAGGTAATACTGAAACCAAGAAAGCCAATAAATTTTGGCTGTGAGAGGCCTCTCTCTATCACTTGTATTAGTGAGTTTGACCATATTTGACACAAGAAATATGAAATTAGCCTTTAAAAATACTTCCAAGCTCACCAAAAGCATTAGTTCATACACCTGACCCATTGAAATAAATGTTCCTCGAAGTCCTCCAAACAAAGTTCCGTGAAGGCATTTCGGTCATCCAAAGCCTTTTCTCCTCCAATGCCTGAAACTCTGGCCCCCATGGACTGAAGTAATGAAAAACCAGGACTTATGTAAAGCAACATGTCACAGGAATAGATGGGATGGATAATGCTACCCACTTTGGTTTCTTGTTCATACCAGTGAATCCATGCTTTCACAAGTCCTTATCTAGTCAGGGAAACACACCCCTGCCGCTGGAATTTCCCTTGCTAAATCTGGCATGCAGGAGCGCCTTCCTACATGGGTTCAGTGTAAGAATACACACATTCTATGTGCTTGAAAGTATATTCAGAAGCTGATATTATATTTCGTGTTAAATATTTCCAATCTCACTAATACAAGTGATAGAGAGAAGTCTCTGACAGTCACAATTTGCTGGCTTTCTTGGTTTCGGTATTACCTGCCCCGACTAGCTGAACTTTCAGTTTCCATGGCAACCAAAGAATGACTTAGAAATGTCCAAATTGTCCGAAATTTTGGGAGACGATTCCAAATATGCTGAATTTCACCCTGTGAAAAATTCATTGTTCTAGATTGAAAATAAGTGTCCATATAAAAAAAAGCCTCGAACTTTCTGAACGCCCCTCGTATATATGATAATGAACAAGCAAAGCCTGCAGGGAACCTTTTTGAGGAATCACATCCTTCAAATTTACAAGATGGTAAAATCCTCTTTTTCTCTCATGAAACAGGAGATGATCATTAAATTTTGGTTTGTTGAAAAGCAAATTAATTTAATTTTCGAAGTATGATCTGTAAAGATTATGTTGGTCTTCTTCCTTCTCGTCTTGGTGTCTTGGTGTTTCAGTGTCTTCAGAAAAAAGCACCTGAAGAGAAAAATGGTCAATTGAGATATTTTCAAAAACATTAATGCATTCTTTTTTGATAAAATGAATTGATACTGTTGGTGTCAGGAAGGAAGAACGTCTTACCTTAAAAGGAATTCTTGTTAGTTGCAGGTTCAATATTGAGGAGGACTGATGTTGTGGCATACAAAAAGATCCACATGGTGTGGCAGTATAAAATACTTCATGTCTGAAAAGAAAGAGAAGTTTATAATTATTTGAGTTTGGTCCAGTAATGTAAATTTATCACGCATTTTACACTTATAAACAAACGAGCAGTCCCAGAGAGTTAAGAAAGACAGGGTTTGCATTTGTGCATTGCTAGGATTAGTTGCATAGATACAATTGCCCAGCTGGATATGATGGCTTAGGGATGACCATTTAATATGCAAGCAAGGGGTTAGGAGTTTTTTGAAATTGATAATTTCTTGGCCAGTTTTGGTGAAATAAATAAATTCATTTTTGGCAGTCTTGAAATAAATAATTTCTGCTTGGGGTGTTTCTAATTAATATACGGGGAATTGGCACGCTGAAATAATTCGCCGCAATAGTGAAATAAACAATTTCCCGCAAAGAAAACTGCAAGCCCCCCTGGTTATTAAATGGTCGCCTTCTTATACCACTGCTTGCTTTTTTCAGCCAATCAGAAACCAGGGTTTTGCTGTGATATATATATTTGTATTTGAAACTTTAAACGGCCCAAGACATGGCATGCTTGATTGATCATAAGTTTCAAAATTGGATCAAAATTGACAAACAAGGGAATAAAAAAAAACACACACAAATAGCAAACAGGTTGGAAGAGTAAATAAAATATATTTTGTCACTATATTCAGAGAAAATTTGTAAAATGTTCAGTAATTTTATGCCGAATATTTCACCAGGTCTTGTCGTAGAGGTTTGGGGTCGGGTTGGGGGGTCGGGGGTTTTGGTGCTCGTCTGGCCCAGCAGGGTTTCTGAAAGTTTCTGCAGCAAAATCTGTAATTCTATAGGAGTTATGTAGCTGCCTGCAGAATTTGTAAGCTGCCTGCAGGATTCTGCAGTTTCTTAGAACTCTGAAGAATTGTGCAGTTCTGCAGCTCCTTATAGGATTTCTGAACCTCTGTTACTTTATCTAGCATATTGTTATGCATCTGCAAAGTTCAGAACTCCTTGACAAGATCTTGCAACTATACCCTGGAAATGTCAGTTTGGGGGGGGCGGGTGGGGGTAGTGGCAGGGTTGCAAAAATATCGGATTTAAATTTTAAAAAATTCTAAAAATCAAATTTATTTGATTTACAGATTTTTTTTATATTTTAAGCGGTATGGGGGGGGTCAGGTGTTTTTCTGAAAATTTTCAGATGATCAAAGGATTTAAATCAAGCAACCCTGGGTCACGGTACGGGGGGGTTGGGTGTGGGTGAGGGTCTTGTGTTAGTGTGCTCGTCTGTTCCAGAGGCGTTTCTGAAAATTTTTGCAGCAAAATCTGTAATCCTGTAGGAGTTATGCAACTTGGGAGGTTCTATGCACCTATGCAACTTGGGAGGTTCTATGCACCTTTGCAACTGGCTTCAGAATTCTGAGGTTTCTTAAATTCTGAAGGCAGCTGTACAATTGGTGAAATTCTGCAGGAAGCTGCAGATTTTTTAAATACTGCCACTTCGTGCAGAATTCTGCAGCTTCCTGCAGAATTCTGTAACTGCAGAAGTGCATAAAAACCTCCCAACCTGCATTACTCCTACAGAATTACAAATTTTGCTACAGAAACTTTTGAGAAATGCTGCAGTGACAGAGGACCACCAAAACTCCTGACCCCCCTGCTAACCCCCAAAAAATACACCCCCAAATCAACGTTTCCTGGGTAGCGGCAAAATACTTGTCAAAGAGGTCTGAACTTTGCAGATGAATGGCAAGCTGAAAGAAGCAACCGAAGTTCAGAAATCTTGCAGGGAACTGCATAATTCTGCAGCTTCCTGCAGAATTTTTAAGAAACTGCAGAATTCTGCAGCTTCCTACAGAATTTTTAAGAAACTGTAGAATTCTGCAGTCAGCTGCAAAGCAAAAGTGCATAAAAATTCCCGAGCTGCATAACTCCGACAAAATTGCAGATTATCCTGCAGAAACATTTCAGAAACAATACAGTGACAGAGGACCACTATTTCTGAAGTTCTCCAATTTTCTGCAGAATTCTGCAGGCAGCTGCAGATTTTTTTGGAAATTCTGCAGGTTCCTGCCGAAGTGCATAGAACCTCCCAAGCTGCATTATTCCCACAGACCTGCAGATTCTGGTGCAGAAACTTTTCGGAAACGCTGCAGTGACAGATGACCACCAAAAATCAGAATTTTGCAGCTTCCTGCAGAATATTTTAGGTAATGCATTCTTTGTGAAATTTTGTAGCTTCTTATTGATTTGCAGAAAGAAATTATGTACTAATCAGTTTTTTTTGCTACACCCTGTAGTAAAAAAGGCAGGTTTTATTAGAAACTAAACATAGTTGAAAGTTTATCCATTTCCTGGAGAGAGTTCTTATATTAAGTGGAAATGAACATAAAGTAACTTGTAAAAGTAGCTTACCCTAAGTTAGTATTCAACATGGCTGGGGACTAGTGAGGAGTTGAAATTACAGGAAAGAGCAGCTGAAGGATACCAGCACCTGGAAAGCAACACAAAAGTAGCTGAGTTCATGTTTTTAGTTATTGAATAAAAAAAAAAAAATTACTAAAGCCATTATTTATATCACTTAATTTTGTCTCATGAAAGGAAACAGACTGAGGTACTTTAGAGATATGGAAACTTTTCCAAGAAGTCATAATTTATCCGCAAATTGATTTGCGAGATACCCAATCACTGACTGCACTGAGGGAAAGTATTTTTCAAAAGTTTCGATACATTTAGCCAAATGCTATAAACGTTCATCCTGATTATATTATGGTTGCCCTTGAAAGTAAGCACACCACTGGATGATTCGCCTTCGAATTCCGCATTGAGAATTTGAAATTTCGCAACATATTTAAGGGGGTATGAAATGTTTACAAAAAAAACATGCATAGAGCAGGCTGCCGAAGTAAACACCCCCCTGGAGCGGTCTTCCATTTCTTGTAATATCTTCCTTCTAGAATACATCATCAATCTCTACATGCTCATACTGACCTCTTTTGCAACAGATATACACCATAAAATACAGGGTGATCAGGCATAGAAGAGTAGATAAAATTCAATCAGTGATAATGAGTGTTGCAAAAGTAAACACCCCCCATGTGAGTTGTGATGTTCTTTATTGAGACTATGTTGTTTTGACGTGATGAAGTAAAAATTATGATACACAAATTTGATCCGTGATTTGTTTTTGGCATTTTGAATTGTTTTACCCTATATTTGTATAAATTTTGCTGAACAAACATTTTTTTCAATGCCAAGTGGGAAACAATCTTTTTTTTTCACCAAATATCCATAGCCCCCCCCTAAAGATCATCTGGTCGACCCCTAAGCCTAGCAATATAAATAGCCGAAAAAAAACAATTTTTTGTGAGTACACCCCAAGAGATGACCCCTTTGGGTCTTGTTGAATAAAGTACCTCTGTCCAAGGTGACCTCCTGTCTAGCGATAAAACTAGCCCAAAAAAAAAAATTTTTGCGAGTACCCCCCGGAGATGACACCTCGGGCTCGTGAAATATGATTTTAAAGTACCGCCCTCTGAGGTGACACCACCTAATAACTAGCAAAGAAAAATGTTGTGACTATCCCTCCTACCACCCCGGAGGTGACCGCCTGCAGGCCTTGTAAAAACTAAAATTTTAAAAGTACCTCCCTCGGAGGTGACAATATAACTGGCAATATAACTAGCAAAAAATAAATGTTTTTTTTGGGAGAATCCCCCTCTCTAGCCTTCTATTAAATATAAAATTTTGTGTCCCTCCCTGAGAGATAAAATACATTTAAAAATTTTAAAAAGTACCTCTCCCCAATCTAGCAATATAACTAGCAAAAAAAAGTATTTTGCGAATACCCCCTGAGGTGACCCCCCCCCCCCTTCAGAAAAAAGTGCCTCCCCCTAGGAGTATCCAAGCATAGTAAATACAACTAGCAAAAAAAAAAAACAATTTGTTTTCAAGAACCCCCCTTAGATGACCCAACTGTTCACAACATGTATCCCTATTGGCTAATATGACCACACCCACAATGTCCCATATCCTGATTAGCTCTGAACAGCCACACCCACTAAATTATAAAATTTCCAGTGAAGCCACAGCCTAAAAAAAAACACCCGTCGATCCATCACGCCTTGCCACATGCTCCCAAATTAGCCCACTTGAATTGCTTTTAACCATTGATTCCCACACACTCAAACCTCCCGCACTATGACCAAACCTGTCTTGCTGTCATTATGCGACACACCTTCAAAAGTCAACCAAACCCCAATTAATGGAAAAGGTGGCAAACTTGCCACCTAAAAATCAAATAGATAAAAGCAAATATCTAATGACGTTGATACTCTGCATTTGTGAAGTTTTGAGGTTACTCATCAACATCCCCAATAGCAGTGTCAGAATGAACTGGCATTGAGGTTTGGATACTCTTTCCTAGATAAGCCCTCCCCCTCCATAAAGCAAGAAATGTGCTTGACAGGCAGGGACACCCAGACACTACCTATAAAATGTTTTGGTTTAGTTTCTGCAGCAGAAGTTGAATTTCTCAAAATGTTCCCAATCCGTACCCACAGGCCAATGCTTGTACCAAATTTCATAACTCTAAGCGAAAGATCAAGGTCACATTGTGGCAGTTCAAGAATGCGGGCCATTTTGTAGAGGCCATTTCGTCCGCCATCTTGGATTTCTTGAAATGTTCCCGATCCAGACCAAATTTCATAACTCTATGCAAAACATGAAGGTCATAATGGGCAAATCAAGAATGAAGAAAGATGGCTGACAAAATGGCGGCCACCTTGGATTTATCGACATGTTCGCAATCCATACCCACCTATACTAAATTTCATAACTATAAGCGAAATATTGAGGTCATAGTGGCAGTTCAAGAATGCCAGCCATTTTGTAGTGGCCATTTCGGCAGCCATCTTGGATTTCTTGACATGTTCCCAATCCATAATCCATACCCACAGGCCAAGACAGGTACCAAATTTCATAACTCTAATAAGCAGAATATTAAGGTCACAATGAGCAGTTCAAGAAAAAAGAAAGATGGCCACCAAAATGGCCACCACCTTGGATTTCTCGACATGTTCCCAATCCATATCCACAGGCCATTGCCTGTACCAAATTTCATAACTATAAGCGAAATATTAAGGTCACAAATAGACTCTTGTACCAACCTGAACCGGGACAACGACGTCACCAATAACGACGACGATGATTGAGTGACGACCATTGCTCTTTGTTTTCAAAGAAGACAGATGTGCTGAAAATGGAATAACACAAATCAATTGCTGGGGATTTAAACTGTGGTTATTTGTCTTAGTTTAGTGAGATGATATCAACAATGCAGGCATCCAAATTTTTAAAGAAAGCTCTGTGGGGCACAGTGAAATAGTTTAAGGTGGGGTACAAATAAAAACAAAGTGCCTGTCATAAACACAGGGGATTTTGCGCTAATTTGTATTGATACATTATAACTAATTTTATTATACAAATAGACAAACTTTGCACAGAAGCCCCTGTGGTCATAAACCTCTGATTTTAGTGAGCCATATCTAAAGGGAAGCATCAAAAAACTGATTAGTATGTAACAGGTGCAGCAGGTTCAATAAGCCGTTCAATTGTTCTGTGCAATGAATTTGTCAATTTTTACCTTCAGCGAAAGAAATTTGAAGAAGGTATTGTAATCATTTGGGTAAAATGTTGTCCGGCGGGCAGCAGGCAGATTAGGCCGCGGATGGGTCGTTTCTAGGCCAGTACTTGGCCTCCATTGAATGTACATGGAAGAAATTTGGTACACATATAGCCTGTATGGTCTAGTTGTTACTTTTGTGGTCTGATGCATAGATATTCCATACTTTTTGAAATAATTAAAAAAATATATATATAGAAATTATTTGTGTTTCCGGGCCAAGACTCAACAACTATTGCATGTGCATGGATGAAATTTGGTACAGATGTGGCCTATATGGCCTAGTTGTGCCTTTTGATGGTCTCATTGATAGATATTCTATACTCTTCAAAAAAAGAGAGAAAAATATAATACATTTTTGTTTTTGTTTTTCGGTCTAAGACTTAGTCACATTGCCTGCATGGTCTAGTTGTGCCTTTTGAAAGGTCTGGAAAATATTATATGCTTTTTTAAAATTAGAAAAAGAAATTTAATCTTTGTTTCTGGCCCAAGACTCTATTTAAGATTTGGCACACATATGGCTCATACGGTCTATTTGTGCCTTTTCATGGTCTGACTGATAGATATTCTATGCTTTTTATAATATTTATAATATTGAGAATAAATATTAAAAGTAATTGTAATCTTCTAAAAGTGTTATTCACTGAAGGTTTGCTGCCGCGCAACATATGTTTTTTTATGTTTTCTCGATATTTCATAGAGCATCAAATATCCATAAATCAGGCCATCAAAAGACACAACTTCACAATATAGGCTAAGGCTATATGTTACACCAAATTTTCATCCATCAACATCAAAAAAAAAAAAACTTTCAATATTTTTTTCATTTGCTATATATATATATGGTTCCCATCAATGAGACCACCAAAAAGCACAACTAGGCCAGATAGGCTATATATATCTGTACCAAACTTCATCCATGTTCATGAAATAGTGGCTGAGTTCAGGCCCGGAAACTTTAAAATGATTTTATATATTTTTTCAGAAATTTTTTAAAAAGTATAGTTTTACAATATTCATTAATCAGACCATCAAAAGGCACAACTTGGTCAGATAGGTTATATTTGTATCAAATTCCATCCATGTACATGCAATAGTGTTCTGGAAACAAAATAAATTTTTTTTTTTTTTTAAGTAAAAATATTCATCAATAAAACCATCAAAAGGCACAACCAGGCCACATAGGCTATATGTCTACCAAACTTCATCCATGTAGGCCTACATGTAATAGTGGTGGAGTTTTGCAAGGAAACATTCCACCTGCCTACCTTCCAAACACCCAGCTGCATGCCCACAGGACATGCGGAAGGACAACATTTTTCAAAAGTGATTGCAATACCTTCAAACTTAATTCAATGCAGGTTAAAAGCTTTGCACTATAATAACCATCCTTTATCAAAATTCTGAATAATTCTGTACCACTACTACATGTGTGGTTGCCATCTGTCCTTTAATGACCAGTCAGTACACAAATACAGGACGGTAACCCAAACATCACAGGAATGACCACCAAAAACTAACCTATAGAAGTGTGTATCCACCGATTGTCCTGTCAACCAAACATGGCCAGCTCCTGAAAGTAAAACATATGTATTACCATTTTGTTCTATTTTCAAAGAAATTGAATAATGGTCTCAAGGTCAAAATCAAATTTAGAGAGCTAATGTATAGGCCTAATTAACTTCATAACTTGAAGAATATTAAGTTAAGATTTAAATTGACAAATTCATATTTGATGTTTGTGCAAAGACACGATGAATAGATTATAGAAACTCTTAAGCCATGAATGTCTAATAATAGGTGTAGTTAGGCATACATAGCATTATACAGATATAGATATGTACAAATATATGGAATATTTAATCATATTATGATATCAATTCAAAATTAAAATGCTTTTAAAATAGAAATACTTATCTTAAAGGAGCATTAACAGGCTGCTTTATAATTACAACCTCTTGTGCATGTGCTTTTCTTCAATGTTTAACCTGTCCTGAGTCCTTAACTGCTGTCTATTAGCACTTGAAACAGTGTAACCTATATACTTGCCTTAATTGTTTCAGTTAAAACTCTTGCAACGAACGTGTGAAAAACTGACAAACAAAAAGGAAGACTCTACAGATTATTTCTGTATAAATTGTTATCCACGCAGTTTTAACAGAAACTTGCCGCACTGCTAACAGCACTAAACTGTTGTATAATTACAGATTTAATCTGTATTTTGTACAGTTGCTGTAGTTTAAACAGAAACATAATGTTCCACTAACAGGACTTAACCGTGACCAAGAATGACAGATGAAATTCGTATGTTTTACGGCTCATGTAGATTTTACAGAAAGGTTCCATTCTGCTGACGGTTTTTGACTGTAATATGCATGATGGCTCAAACTATGTAAAGTTAACAGGATTGTGGCTGTCTTTTTCACAATCTTTTTTTTCAGTGTAACTTAAAGACATCTCACTCAATCATTTAAGCTGACTAAAAATTTCAAATTTTACAGTGCATGGCAACCAGAAGAAATGAAGCTGGGTGAAATCTAACTTCAGACAAAAAAAATACAGGCCTTAGCTGTGGAAGTCTGCTGTATCCGTGTAGGTTGTTGTAGTGGAGCTGTTACATGTATATGAATTCAGAATTCAGAAAGCATTTTCTCCACTTTTGAAACCCAATATCACGAATTCCCTGTGTCATGAATTTCTACTGAGTACACCGTTGCTATTTGTGAAATTCAGCTTCTCCTGCACGTGAAATATACTCCAGTTCACGTAAAACAAACTGTGGTATGGCTCTGAAATTGCAAATTCTGCCCGTTTACTTTCTCGACAATGTGGACCAACAAACTGTTGTGTCACGGTGAAACTGTTTTGGTGTAGGCCAAGATGTGGGATTTTACTGAAAGCAAGATGACTTGCTGGATATTTTGCTACTGAACTGAAAATACTTGAAAGGCATAAGCTCAGAGATTAAAGATTCCTGAATTCATAATGCTGTCAACTTTCACACATTACAATTTTGTTTTTTATTTTTCAGTAAGTTTCAGGTTCAGAAATATATATAATTTTCCACGACTTGTTACTGAATTCTATGTAGCAGGATAATGTCAGCTATCTTTGCATTGTTAGTGCATGCATCTAACTTGGTTTGCATCTTAGTCCCACAGAAGCATACTCACTGCAGTCAAGGAAAGGGACTTCCTGAAATACAATTGAGGTAATCTCCTCATCCCTGATGTGCCAGTTCGCAAAGTACATTAAACAGTAAATGATATTGTCGTGTGTAACATATGGTAAGCATGGGAATATCTTGGCGTCCAACCTTCATTCTGATATACTATACAGAGTATTTGCTTTGCCATGATATGTGCTGGCACTTTTGCCTGGAGGCGTTTTAAAGGTCATGCCTGTACAATTTGCTGGCAAGAGTCATTGTTGTTTTTTTCTTCCATTCCTTTCTTTCTCTGTCCTATTCCTGTCTGCAGTTTGCCAGTGCATATTCTCAGAATCAAGAGAGAGAGGTTTGCCATTAGGCCGGGGGCTAAATGGCCCGTGTCACGAACTGACGTTTGACGTTATATAAGAAATTCACCGAAGTGACATCGCTCCCAGTAATGCGAGAGGTCACGAATGCTGCCCACAAATCGCCCCCCGTGGCACACAACGGCCCACGGCTGCGCACAACGGTGCACGCGTGCACCTCGCAAATCAACCAAACACCATCAAAAAGTGGTCAGCTCCATTTCTCCATCTCCTTCCAGGAGTTGGCATTTCAAGTTTGGCACAAGTTGGCTTATTGTCTTGCACCGACCGAACAAGGAACTTCCGGTTTCGTGTGAGCAATGGCCTTGGAGGTCACGTGTTTCGCCAACTTGCAATAACAGGAAAGATCCCATGAAACCCAAAAACATGCCAACTCAAGTTTCACTTCAAAATACAAAACTGGAAGAACACAATTCAACATAAAAAGCCTATCGGGAGGAAATTGGTCATGAAGAAGTGAACTGTTGCACAAATCCGATCGATCAGGCTTATCTATGCGCGACATTGCGCATATATATCAGTACATACCGTACATCACTGTTCAGGGCCGTTGTTGAAATGCAGTGCGTCACAGGTCACGTGATTATTGTGGTAACCATTAGCAGCGAGCTGGAGCGACCAGGCTGCCCTCTGGCGTTATGTTAGGGGTAATATTAAGGTCTGTTGGTCAAAGTGCAGTGTGCTCCTGCAGCGAGGGAACTAGTAATCTTATCAAGCTGCGTTTCGGCTTCCTGTCTCGCGTTGTTACTGTGGCCAGAGTGAGGCTATTGACAAGGCCTTTGTGGCTAAACACTTCCCATGCCGCCATTAATAAGTCAGTGTGTCATGTGAGCACAATTAGGAAGGCCATGTATCAGGCCATGTCGTAAACATGTCTATTGATGCCTGCTCTGCGAGTACAGTACGTTTCTGTGTGATATTACTTCAATGCAAATGCAGAATAGATAGAAGTTCAAGCGTAGAAACAAATTAGGGAGAATTGGATGAAATTGAAGGTAAGACAAAAGCGTTAGACAGGATGGATAGATAGACAGATCAACAGATGACAGATAGGCCTACACAAATGCACAGATACATCGATAGATAGATACATCGATAGATAGATAGACAACTTCCGTATCTGGTTTATGCCATTCACCAATTTCTATCTCTGTGCCTTTGGAAAGTAGAGAATGGATATGCATGTGACCGCTTCGTGAATCCGTCCTCAGCTGTCTCTGATGGAAATGTTCGAAACAACAAGAAAGTTTGTGCAACATTAAAACGCTTTCAAAATATCCTTCCATCCTTAAAAGCAAATGGCCTGACTCAGATTCTCAGAAATCATCGTCTCATCATGTTGGCCGAATGTCGCTCATGACAATAACCAACAAGGAACCACTAATAACAACAAGGAATCGACAAGGAGTCAGTGCACTGTTCATTAAACAGACTTAAACTGAGCCCGATATTCTGTGAAAGCCATCATTAACGTTCAATTAATTTCCCAAAGACTTCATCATCATGGTGTATTTATAGATGGCGCTTATCATCTTGTTTTTCCTTCTTGCTCCTCATTATCGCCCCCTGTTCTTCATTTTCATCATTTATCTCATTTCCGGGGACACCTTATTCCCCCAGGGTCCCTCACAAAGTTTATTCAATTTCTCATTCGTCCAATCAAAATACAGTGCAGTTTACTCAGACATTTTGGTAAATAAATCACTCGTAATTAACTTAGATTTGAGAAATGATTACGTTTTGAAAGCTGTGATTAATGTAAGTAGCTTTGACATCAAAACAACAGAGTACTAAAAGAAGGTTTATAGACTGGTAATTAGTTTTTGGGTGTTGGTTGTCCTTAAATGTCTTAACGACTCGAGGCAGAGACTTTAAAGTTACTGTCTTTTCCGAAATGCTCATCCATTTGTGGGCAAATTGGAGTTATGTTGCAATAAAGATACAATTTCATAATTTCATGTGAACACTGTAATAGATTGGAAGACAACAATTTATTTGATCATCTGATTTTAATTATACCACTGGCCCAAGGAGTTACATCACAAGTATTAATTTGAGAAAGACAAAAGGCAAAATGGCTAATCCTTCTCGAAATATCGGTTGAGTGCCAATAACTGTTGCCATATCAGATTGTCCTTTTGTCTTTTTCTTCTTCTTCTTTTGTTTTTCCTCTCACTTGGCCATGAATCTGCGGGATATCTGGCTCAAGGTAACACACATTATTCCTCCCTATAAAACATGGAACATCTTGCTGACGTGGCTTTATGCATTATGTGTTGTTGTGTTGTTTGGAATTTGCACAAGGGGGCAAGGAATTCTTAATTACAGATGGAATAATCAAATAGATAGATAGATAGATAGATAGATAGATAGATAGATAGATGGATAGATAGATAGATAGATAGATAGATAGATAGATAGATAGATTAAAATGTTCCAGTAGTAAATAAATAGAGAGATAGTGTATCCCTCTTTAATCGGTTTGAGCCATTCTCCTGTCCCATGTTTTGGGCTTCGGCCATCGCAAGGACTGGCATCTACAGATCTACAGACTAAAAACAAATTTAATTTCGCTATTGCAAGTGCACGCAATAGTTTTTGATGGAAAGAAAGTTTTAGGAAATGTGGCAAAGAAACGATTACTCACTGGCATTTTATTCAGTGAGAAATGATACTGTGGCGAATTCATGTAGCTGCAATTTGTGATTCATTGCCATGATTAAGATAAAATTAAGCAAGTGGGAAGGGAGCTTTGCTTGATCAATAGTGAGCTGAATTTGTGAGTTAAAGCTGTGAAATATTCTCACTATCTGGCAGTGGTGTGACAGCACTGTGAATAATATCATTTAAGTCTCGTTATGCAACCAATAATTGTTCAGGAAGGCGGACTGATTTATGCAGCGGAGAGGGGACTGTCATTTCAGTGTAGAATTCATTGCAGCCGCCATCATATTCCCCTTCTCCCAACATTGATCCGGCTTACTGCGGCATTTTTGGGTTTTACATCTGTCTATGGTTCCCTTTTGCAAAATATCTCTTTGGTTATAGAATGGATTTTACTCAGAAGAAGTCCTCTTGGAAGTGTAACATCCAAGCTTCTGAGCACTGGAAATATTCTGATTAAGGTCAAAGTGACATTTTGACGTGCAGCACGTGCTTTTCATAATTTCATTAAAAAATTTGTTCTACATTGCAAAATTTGTTCTGAATCACAAATTTAGTTCTGAATTTCTCATTTTAAAAGAAACCATGTCAAAAGTTTCAGGTAATAAAAGTGTCCCATTTACTGGAGGATTAAGATAAGGTTACCTTGCGATTGCCAGTATGGTTAAAAATAAGGCAGACATGCTATTTGAGCTCTAGTTTTCAGATTTCACTGATGCCAAATTTATTCATTTGGAACATTAGCAGGGCATCTGTTCAGTTTGCTTTGACAAAGATAATATTGTCCAGGATTGTAGAGAACTTCATGACACAAATTTACGTAAGTAAGTGAATTGAAGTACTGAATGCAGGCTTCAGCAGAGGCCTCTATGTTCAGGTCCAATAGCGTTTGTGCGACAGAAATGAAATCAATGTATGAGGACGTTTGTAGGGATATATTTTGATGTGGAAATTCAAGACCACATTCCATTTTAATAACTTTGTTAGTGGGTTATTTGTGGTTTCTTAAACACCCTTCTGTAACACACATTTACTAAATGCTTTTGTCGCTGTCACCTGATCCGCCCTTTGCTTTTTATCTGTTTCCTGAACACGTACCCAAATATTTGCAATCTGCATAAAACAACTCTTTGATCTTTTAAAATTTATTTTTTCCACTGAACCATTTTCTGTAATGGTTGTTCTGCCTTTTTTTCTTCCTATCAATATTGGTTCTTCAAATGTTGATTTTGGTTAACCACCCATGGCTTTAGCGGTTATGACAATTGCGTTCGAAATTACCCAAAGCCGATAGCCGCAGCAATATAGTTTCATGCAAAACAAATGATAATTATATTAATGCATAGATTTGAAATGAATGGTATGACGAATGTATATATATTAAAAATGTTCTAATTGATGAATATTTAAGAGTATTATTCCATTCCATCTTTGTCCATTTAGCCTACCAACTAATCCTATTACTGCCCATTTCATAACTGTAGACACTAAGCCTCAATATAAGTCTTCTTATACCACACCTATGAGCCAGCAGCCAATCAGAAGCCTGTATTTGGCTGGTATATTTCATATATTCTTTGTTGATCACTTATACGCCCATGGGAGTATATAGAATATATAAGCCTCATTGTTTAACAAAGCTCAAAACACAAACAGCAAAACTGTACCAAACAGTGAATTAATAACAAAAATTAAACAAAAGTATTATAAAACAAAACGCCTGAGACAAATCCGTAAATCCTTAAATTTGACCCCCTTCAGATTTTAATGTCAAGAACACAACTAATAAGGATAAGGGGTCAACCATATTGGATCTCTAGGAGGAGGAGGCTTGGATTTTTTAATAGATAATTTCTTGTCCAGTTTAGGTGAAATAAATAATTCCTATAGAGTCGTCTTGAATATATAAAATAATTGCTGGTGGTGGAGGTATTTCTTAACATGGTTTTGTTTAATTCAAAAAGAAATATTTTAGGACATCATTCACTAAAAATAAATAGGCCTAATAACTGCCGCTGTTATCAAGAAATAAATGATTTCCAGTCAATTGGAAAATTAAAATTCCCAGCGCCCCCCCCCCCTTTATATCTGATGGTGATCCCAAACTATCCAAATGCATATATTCTCCTGATTTTTTAACTTTTTTTCCACAATTTTTTCGTTTGCCTGGTTTTTTCCCTGTTAAATCTGTTTTTTAAATTCTTCCTCCCCCTAAATTTTCAAGAAAATCTTTTGTCCAAACTATTTTTTTACAACTCCCTCTCCCCCCCCCTGTATGTTATTTGAGCGTATATATTAAAGGTAGTAATTGGGAGATATCCCTGTATTTCAAGTAACTAACACAATGTCAAGGTCCACAGTATTAAAATCAGTTGTTTTCTAAATTTATAACCAAATTTTAAAAAATGTAAGGGATGTCTCTGTAGGTTTTATAGAGCGTGATTGAAAATTTCAAATACCTTTCAGATGCATTAGCCTTGTATATCCAAGAAAATGATCAGAATATGTATAAATTTCATATCATATAATTGTAAACTGTGATTCCATTTGGATTTTTTTTCTTCAACTGATACTTTCATGTGATTAGATTAATCCCACTTGGCAAATTGTTTGTAGCAGTTTTCTTCCTCTTTCCGTAAATCCTTCTTGTTTTATTTTCTTTTTAAAATCTCTTTGTTTTGTTTTATTTTGTTTTGTTTAAGGTATAAGTTAGTTATATCCCTTGTTTTCGTGAATATGTGATAATCCTCGGCTACGCCTCGGATATATCACATATTCACTCAAACGCGGGATATAACTGGCACTTCTAGAACATGTTATTCTATTGGGCAGAGAGAAGTCATAAGTTTTTTTATTTCTCTTTCTCTTTTCCCTGTAGAATACATGTCCTAGTAAAAAAAAACATTCAGGCTCAATGTCTACAATTAGTGAAGCATCCTGTCTACAAGTGGACTGCTCTTGCAATGCCACAGATCAGAACATATGCTGTCTTGTGTTGCCACCTAGTGATTAGTGTGCTACTTCGCGAGCTCCTGTGAGCGTCCACATCATTTCAACCAGAGGAACACACACAATTTTGTCTGGAAGACACCGGGGCTGTTTCTGAGTGTGCTGATGGCCTTGTCTACTTCCTTAGAGAATGTGATTGCCGAGTCTGACTCTGGTATACATCAATGTTGAATAGAAATTTTGTGAATGTGCAATGAAATTGGAACTATTTCTTTGGAGCTCAATGCTGAAGCATACAAAACTAACTTTTCTGCCCGGTGGCAGCAGCATGCAGTTCTCATTTTCACCTGACTGAGAATCATCTGTAATGCGGCACAAGTTTTACTGAAGATTTCATCTTGCTGTTTGAGACTTGCACAAATCCCAATGAACATGTTGTTTCAATGTAGATTCTGTGTTGTTGTATTGGTGTACATGTATTATGGTACTGTTCCTTACTGGTGGAACAATATACCTAAACCCTGTAACTGTAGCCATGGCACTATGATTGTAATGTAACTCTACAACAGTGGCATTGTAATGTCACCCTGTATTAGACCTGTACTGTTGCCATTGTGATGTTGCATTGTATTTTTGCCATTGCTGGTTGATTGATGCCTCCTATTACTATTCACTTGTGTGTAGATGTGCCATGCTGATGTGCCCTCCAATGTGCCATGCAATGTGCCATGTGGAGCCGTATCATTTGCTGCAGGCAATTTCGATGCTTGGACAATCTTCTTGGGGCGATTTGGTTGTGATGGCAACTCTTTCTGTTCTCTCATATCAGGGCATTAATCAGAAAGCATGTCGCCATCAAAATTCCCTCCTGTCAACATGAAATTGGACGATGTGACTTTCAGAGTCAGATATCATCTCACTTTTGCCAGCCCACATGCTGCCATAGCCTGCCAATGCCATAGCCTGCCTTAGCCTGGCCCTATTCTTGGAGTTCTCTCCAGGCCTCATTAGTGCCGAGAGGCAGTCTTGAAAGTGACAGCACTCATTGTGTCACAATAGCAATATAGTATGTAGCTATGCTTTGCAAAAATGCATTGGTATATTTTCTATTAAACTTTATAAATATGAAATATGAAATTACTGAGACTACTGTAACTCTTAAGGTCTTCAGAGTTTGTGTAAGCTGTGGCCATATGTGAATATATATTTTGATGCCCACGTTGAAGAATAAGAACACATGTATGTAAAGATGAAACAATAGTGAACCACATGTTTTAAATTGGCAGACATGCGAAATGAGACAGTATTTAAATTCTTAAATCAGAAAAGGTTCACTTTGAATACCATAAAATATGACAGCTCACTTTAAAACTAAAATGGTGAGAGGGCCAACACTATTGCCCATTTGTATTCAAAATTTTTAGTTCAATTAATATTGTATTACAGTATACTGTTAGCAATGCAATCATTACCAAGGCACAATAATGGCTTTTCTGGGAACTTTTAGTTTCTCAATGGGTTTCCCATAATATCCAAATTCAGAAGTAGGCCCCCTCCATATGGTAGTGCACATGATATTGCAAAATAATGATGCAATTATTAGCTCCATATCTTGTGTCAAGAAACTAATTGCATTCATAGTAAATGCTGTACAGGTGCAGGAATTGTGTAGCCTTATTTAAAAGCACTCCCACACAATTGCCTGGATCATACAGATCTGTCAACTTGCCAAGTGGCTGTGCAACTTTTATGCTGTGCAATTTCAGCTCATTAGCAAGCAATGGAGACTTCACTGCAAATTGGCACAAGTTTGACCTATTTACCATCAATTGCAAATTACTATTACCTGATTAATTTCTTTTAAGAATCAGCAAAACTGTTTTTGTTTTGATGGTGTACTCTGGTGTCTTCCAGTTATTACTGATCACATGTATTATAAGGTTGTTGTTTTTGTTTTTAATGACAGATTTTCTGAATTTAAACAACATTGCTGCTTCTTGTCACAGGCAATTTGGAATTCTTGCTAAATGAATAGTTAGAACAAACAAAATGTTTTGTGAGGATAACTGAATTGTTCTGTAGCTTAACTAGAAATGAAAATAATACTATTTGTACTATAATATTATTTAGTTAAAGGAAACTATATTTAAGTTTGCATGTAAAATATTTTAAAGTGCATTTATATCATGTTATAACTCCATAATATTTTGACGTTATGTCCACAACCGATATCCAACACAGATTAAAAAAAAACAAAAGTCATCCTACGTCATCAAAATCAATCTCAGATGTTTGTTTACATCCATATATGCCACGTCGAGACTTAAAATCGAATATTGGACCTGGAGAGGGACTCAGATGCACTTGCACTTGGCTTCTTGTCAAGTAAGATAACGCGTTTCCAAATTATTACGCAGTGCCACATCGAAATAACTCTTTTGATGCACAATATCAATAGGAATGGAACACCAGCTGTCTATGTCAATGCCCCATGCAGTTTCGTGTCTACATCTCATATAGATTGCTGCTTTTATGTAAGGATTCATATTTCAATCTTACAAATTACTGAAATTTTAATGTCATATTATTTGGTTCCGTTAATTAATTTTGAGTATATTTCTCATCATGTATATACAATACTCCAGATGAATTTCATATCAGACTCAATTTTTTTCGTTCATGATCTCTCATCCTGATATACATGTCTGCTATAAAATACAATAGATTTTCTCCAATCTCTGATTTCAATTTCAGAAATGTATGACAAATAATGATATAGGCATTGAAGGAAGTATACAAACACCGGCGAGCAAACTGCAAGGTCTTGTCAATTTTCATGACACAGTCAAGTGTTATTATACATTGGGTATCCTATCCACTCATTGTCCAGTATAAAGACAGCTACAGCTAATTAAGTCAACCTGACTCATCCAACGGTGCTGTGAATCATTATTGCGCTGTGATCTGATTTAGAACTGGTCATTCGTAGATTTGGTTGATCCTTGTTATATAACTCCTCCGCCAGCTTATAATTCAATTATGAATTGTCTGACTGGTCTAAATTGGTTTCTTAGTTACACTGTGTAAACCCATGCAGAATTGCAGATTTCATAATTATGACCTGATTTTGTTTTTGCCAAGAATTTTTGGGTAAATAACGCTCAATATATACATGCAAGGGTTATTCCTTTTAATGTAATCACTCTAAAAAATGTCGGGACAAAATTGGTTTTTTAGATTCAAAATGGTTTTTTGAAAAACCAAATTTCAATGCAAAACCAAAATGGATTTTTAAAAAAATCCATTTTGGTTTTTTGCATTGAAATTTGGTTTTTCAAAAAACCATTTTGAATCTAAAAAACCAATTTTGTCTGAATTTTTTTAGAGTGTAATGGCATGATTCCAAGTGCAAACATATTATCACATAGCACAAATATTTATCGATCTGCATGAAGGAAGAGAGCTGTGAAAGTGAAAGGGTAAAAATATAAAGAGCAGATAGGGCATTTTTCTTTCTTATGTTAATTCAATGGGAGCTGGGTGGTGTGCCCTGGGGCTGGTGATTCGCTTTATGTTCTTTCTTTATGAGTTGAATTAGATTCCCTGAGATTTTCCCCACCTTGTGTTCTCCGTAAGCCAGCCAGACTGAGCTTCTGTCGGCCACATCTTCTTGTCCATATTCTCCCCTTTTTATCCTCACTCCTCTCCTCATTTTTTGCTCTTTTCCCTTCTCACTTTTTTGCTCTTTTTCTCCGTTTTGTTCTGTACAAATCCGAGGAAGACCCGAAGCAAAATCTGAGGAATGATTGTGAAACACAATTTAAAGAAATCGCATGCAGGAAAAATCAGAACAGCCCGATTCCTAGAACAGTCACAGTTTAACCAGAAGCAGAGTCTGTGAAAAGTTGAAGTTAAACTGGAGACGAGTCTGATAGAGAATCTCAGGATATTTTAAGAGGAGACTTTCAACTGATGGAGAAAATCATTGCCATATCTTAGAGAGTGTCAGCAAAAATGTTTATTCATGAGGTGTTTTTGCAAAATCGGAGAAAAATACATAGATAGGAGAAATCAGATGTAAGGTCTCAAATTATCAAGTTTTGGCGAACGTGAGTCTCAATTTTAGGTACAAAGTTTGTATTAAAAGTGTGAGGATAGTCATGCCTGGACAAAGGTGAAACCTGAGAAAAAGTCAATTTAAGACAATAATCTTGTTGCAAACTGAAAAATATTGAAATGAGAATTAGTTCAATAGTCAGTTGCATTAAAAGAAAGAAGTATAAACTGAGCAAGAAAGAGAACTCTTACCCGATACTACTGTGTCTAAGATGCTTTTGAGTCTACATATACAGTGTACACAGTAGATTGCATCGATCTACCACCCCCCCCCCCAACCCTCCTTACTTGTCTGCTGTGAAATTAGCTGCATTTATGCCACATTTGATGCTGCATGTATACATCTGTTAATTATGGCCACTCATAAATATGCATTGATTTCTGCATGCCTCATTAAGATTGTTGCGGGCCCATGCCTAAGTTACACTCTGCCTGAATCTGTCCTGTGTCTTGTTGGTTATGAACGCATCCACATTGGTCGAGATTGAATGGTGAACAGAAAGGCAGTTGTAAGCTGTATTTAGGGAATACCTGCACAGACAGAATTTAGGAATGTTATAAATACTTTACTGAGGAAGAGGCTGTGCTTTTGCTGACACGTGTAATTCATTACTGAACGATTTTTACGTTTCAAGGACAGTTGCTTTGTTGTGTCATATTAATATTTTTTAAGAAATGCGATACTTGGAAAACAACATAGTTGACTATCCAATTCATGTTTTGCTTTCCAATGTGTAAAACATTGCGAGAATTTATTTGTTGATTGTTACTAATCAAGAAGAGGTTTATTTGATTTGATTTGTTTTCAAGACATTCTGTTGAACCAAGTGTTAGTTTTCTTGCATATACGTCATTTAATAAACCAAAAAGTATTTTTAACAAATGTTACCAACACTCTTGACGCAAAAAAGCTAACACTGCAGTACATTACATACGTTACTTAGAAACAGGTCAAAACAAATTAATCCTGATAAAACTCGGTGCCTATCTGCTCTGATCACGACTGTACGGTAGTGTTGCTTCGCAATATTTTGTACCACATGAAATAAAAGATCTGATATAGAGACAGAATAGCTTGTAAACACTATAGGTATACCAAGTCAAGTAAAATGGAAGCTCGAGAAGTTGACCACATCCTGCAAAGAGATTTGGTATTCCATAGGCCTCTTAGCTAATTCCTTGATGCCAACAAGGGTAGATTGATGAAGTGAGAGAGTAAAGGGTTTGCAGCATTTTACACCTTCATCTTATTACACGTCATAGGTGATATCTTCCATGGAGCTTCCAGCATAGCCACCTTGAATGCAGAAGTTCAACAACCTCAGACTCCAGTATAGTATTCTGTAGCAATCCTGATGTTGGTAAGAAAGAAGATCCTCCTGCCTTGGTAGCTTGGAGGGCTTCACTTTCCATACCTGGACAAAATTGTTAGTTTTTTAAATACCACATGGTTTTTTGAAACAATTTACAGCCACACGTGGTGATTTTTCTTAGAAGTTTGGTTTCCCCAAAACCTATAGTTTATTTGTACATGGTTATTGTATGTACATTATGCATCTGTAAATAAAATAATTCTAATAATTCTAATTCAATACATAAGTATATCTCCCTTCCCAGTGTATAAATGATATCAATTAAGACTTTGCTATTTACCTTACTTCCTAATAACCTGCCTACCTGCCAACATAGTACCTTAATTTCGAAGACAATGAATGGGTGTCTGACTTTCCAACCTACCTACATACCTGTATTAAGAATGTTTTGTAATATCTGAGCTTCAGTCAGAACCTGCATCCAGGTCCTGTATTGAGACTGTAATATTACATACCAGATAGATGAGAAGAACATATATCAAAAACCCAGCCGTAGCTCAAGAGGAGAGGAGCAAAAGTGATGTTGTTGTTTTACCATGCATGTGATCTTTCACTTACTTGGCCATATCCTTTCCATTAAATTTTGTAATGGAAGGGCTGTGTGTGTGTTGTGCAATAGCAACATGAAAGACGTGGGGAAATATCCTAGTAATTGCCTTTGGCTGATAAACTCAGTGATACAGACATGTATGAAGCTATATTTAGGATATATCAGGTCTTCTTTTTTTTAGAATTTTAAGCCATCACGAAATGGCCCCATCATCTGATCCGTCTGTCACTCAGTGTGAGCATTTGTGCTGCTGCTGGTGCAGATAACCATGTACGATATATATGCAACGTCATCATGTATGAGGGTATACAGGTGATATATATGTTGTGGCGTCTTACAATGACATTGTACCAAGTGGCCCTGGTACTTTACAGCATCACTAACACCAGCCCCAGAAGTATCAGCAGCAGCAGCTGCAGTGGGCAGTAACAGCAGTGGCCAGACTAGGGGGCACCTATCACTCAAGTGAGGGCAATCGTCCGAACAGTGCAATTACAGGCCAACTCTGACAATAGCCACATATATCTCATTTAAGCCAAAGCTTGAAAGGCTGTGCAAGCATTTAGTAAATCTTAATTTTGACTTTTGTACAAGGGAGCAGTACTCAACGATGGCCATTTTTACCAAAGATCAGCCCTTTTTGAGTTAGTTAAGGCGGTCGCCTGCTTAAGCTGAGTACTTCTGTCTAAGTTCCTGCTTGTACAAAGTGCCTTTTGCTCTGCTAGGCTCATCTGGTGGCCTCTTCTGGTGGCCTCTTGCTGTCATTTACTGGTTCGCATTGGCACAGTCTCAGATTGCGTCTCTCCGTCTCTCATTACTACGCGATGTCTCCTCCGCGCTTTGCGCAACGCTAGCTGCCGTCATGTTTTATTCAGCACGGCTACCACTCCCTTTTCCTTTTTTTTCTCTTCCTCAACTGCATCTTGCCGTCACAGCTAATGCACTTGGAGAAGAAAGGTGGAGTTCTTCTCTTTTTGTGCTTACACGTAACCAGATGTTGACTTGCCCATAGCCACTCTGTTCTGTTCACTCTGCACTCCTCTCTTCACTCTGTACTCCCCTGTTCACTCTGCACTCCTCCTCTGTTCACTCTGCACTCTTAGTAGTCTGCAAGTCAAAGTGGTGTGCAAATGCAAGTGCCACATACAATGTCATGAAGGACACTAAATGCTGCACTGCCAACCCACAATATCACAGTAATGGGTTTTCACTTGCTTGCTGTCCCATCTTACAAGCATCTCACGAATGTCATTAAAAAACCAAAGTAGATTAATTGGACGTGTGAATTAGCAAAATTACTTTACAAATGTCCTCATATTATCAAGAAATTCAGAAATGTAAAGCCTTCCATAAAGGCTTGTTATGTATGTTCTTTCGTTTTATACATGTTGTAAGTAATGTTGAGGCACTATAGATGGACATTTTACTTATAAAGTGCCTTATATTGCAAGACACTAGCCAATGTCGACTAAAGAGGGCCCAGCATAATAAGACCCCTTTCTCTTGTTGTAAGACAGACTTATACCTCATACGATCACCTTCTTCTGCCCGTATTGTAGATGTAGTGCATTTCGGACTTCAAGGAGAGACAACAGCCCCACGAGAGACCACTTCATGACAACAAGAGGGACGGTCCCATAACACACAGTAAATCGCTATATAAAAGCAGTAGCAGTGTAGCTCACTAATGGCTACACTGTAAAATTTGAAATTTTGAGACAGCTCAAATGATTTAGTGAGATGGTTATTGGAGCCAACATAGCTTGTTGTTTTGAGTTATGATAATCGTTCCGTTGTCATAACTTAAAAAAAACAAGCTATGTTTGCTTAAAGGATTTGTGCAACCATATCACCCAACCATTTAATCTGACCACAAATTCAAATTTTACATTGTACAATACGAGACAATTTCAGTGTTACATTAAGCTAGTTACATATTTTTTGCGAGCTTAGTTCAATGCCTTGCACATTCTATCAAGCCGTCAGTGATGTTACAATCATAATTAATACTTACTAAGGATGGACTGAGTCGATATATTATGATTCATATACATACAAGTATCTGAATGCCCCCTTCTGCACTCATGGCTGCCACCAGTGCAGTGCCCGACCCAAAACCAATGCACCCAAATAATTGTTGTGTCAGTTTGTCACAAATGGAAACAATTGGCATCTTGTGGCCATAATGACGGCCAAAAGACTTGTTGTCTGAGTTGGTGCTTTGCAGATTTTGTCTGTAAATTTTATCCCCACTTTTCTGGCCGTCCTTTGCTGTTCCGCTGCTCGAGAATGTTCTATTCTCCTGAAAGGTCCTGCAAATTGCTGTAGCCTTTGAAAAGCGAGATGTGGTCACTCAGAATTGGAAGCCTTAATGAAATTCCGGCTGCTGAAAAGCGTTTGTCTAAAAGCTGCGCTCGAGCAGATACTCATCTGTGAAAGGGCGATGAAATTTTCATGCATTAAAGAGAGCGGCAAGGGCCGGGGAAGGGCCAGGGAAGGGCCTGGTCATTGAGGAGGCGGCTGAGCCAAGGGCCTGTCCTCTTTGCAATGGCTGTGCTGCCGCAGTGTAAGGGTGCAGTGTTAGGGAGGCCGGTCGCACTTATACTGCTATTACGAAAATGAAGTAAAGATCAGAGCGGTCTTGCGACTCTTTCCAATTCAATTTAGGTGAATTGGCTGGCTGGCCCAGAGAGATTTGGACAGCAGTTTGCTCCGAGTGTCTTCCCAGATATTATGACGGAGTGCAGGCCTCAATGACTCTGATGCCACTGCTGCTGCTGTTGCTGCTGCTGCTGTTGGCCCTGCTGCTGTTGATGATGCTGTTGTATCTGGTGAGGGTAGCAAGCAAAGGGCCAAGGAAGCCAGCCAGGGGGGTATATGACCTTGCAGCTGGTAACTGGGCACAGCCATAGCAGCCATATAAGGAATGGAGGGCTGTATTCAAGGGTGGAGAGGAGAAGGTCGTAGCCCCCCATCACGAACCCGCAACGCTGTGTCTCGTTACCCTGGTCACAACTCATACATGTGGCCATGGGGTCTTATTGGCTGTCTGCTCGGATGGCCCGTGGCTGACCAGCGGCCTGTGATCATTGCTGGAAATGATAGGGACTCAGTAATGGAGGCCTGGCCCTGTTTAGCCCTGTCAACTCCTTGCATCCAATGCTTGTCACCCTGCTTCCGGTATTCTAACCCCCTCCCCCCACTCCACCCTGCGCGTCCAACCCGCTCCTCAGTCGAGTGCCGATGCAAAGCCCTTGTAAAGCTGCTGCGATGCACTGGCCGCGCCGAAATATGATTGGTGCCAGCCAATCGTAAAATAACTGCATCTCTATAAGTGGGCAATCTAGCCACCTCTTTGCTATCTCTTTCAACTAATTCGCTTTGGTCGCCCCGGCCAGAAATGATGCTGCTGACCTGTCCATGTTTCTCTCCAGAGCAAAAGAACTCCATTGCCTGATCTTGGCCTGGCCATGTCTTGATGTCTTTGTGTAACATGCTAATTCACCTTTATGGACATGTCTGGTTTCCACTCAATGTGACATCTTCAATGCAGCTTTGTGGCATCATTTTGTGCATCACTGAAAGCCGAGGAAACTCTTACGACTCAATCCTTGGTGCATTCAATGTGGTGACATGTGGGGATTGCAGTGAGCCAATTACAGCCAGATAGGAGGATACTATCAAACAGATATATGAAAACCATATATATTTACTGGCCGGTGTATATGGTGTGAAGTGTCATGTTGATATCTGCGCATTCTGCAGCTGCCATCACATTCCACATTAGTGAATTTGCAATGTCATATAAATATGCCTTAATTACCACTGGGTTCAAGCATTCAAGCAGAACATCACCTGTGACTTGCTTTGGTCCTGGACATGCTAAACTGCAATTGATGTATTTCTGGAGTCAAGAGAACAACAAGCTCTGTCTCACCAAGAAACAAATGCGTCAGTCAGACCACCAGTTAGTTAAATGCTTTCCTAAACTGTACCTCCTCATAGCAAAGAGAGATAGAAACTGCTCCTTGTGTTTACGACCTCTCCCATTTCCAGCATCTCCTTGGATCAGCCTAGGCAACATTCGTGCATCGTCGGCATTTTCCGTAAGTAACCTTGGCAACCATGTCTGTGCACCTGCGACATTCTTTGACGTCCTGAGGAAACTCAAGGTGCTGTATCAATACAGTAGGAGATAAAAGGAACGATACACATTCTCTCCTTATCAACTGCATCCTGCAATTGTGAACACTTTTAAATGAGTATGAAGAAATCTCGGGGCCAAAAATGAGCCGAGCCACACACGCTACTGCTCCCGATTCCAAAGACCCATTGAAACATTAGAAATCTGCCACATGCCTTTAATGAAGCCCAGGTGTGAAGTGAAAAATTCAGGCTACATTGTATTGTTCGTCTGCCTGTAAATCTCATGGTCACGTGATGGTGCCTTAATTGGCATGACGCAATGAAAGGAAGGCCCTGCGGACCAGCGGGATGTGGACCCAGTGGAATGCCGACCCAGCGGGGTGATGAAGGAACCAATGGGATGACGGGGGACTTGTCTGGAGTAATTCTCCTTTGGCGGTGTTCTCCAACTTGGTCAGTCCAATTTCCTGTGGCCGGTTTTTGTTGCTGCCAGGGACCTGTTTGATTTAAACAGCGGTCCATGAAATCTGGCCTTCCTTCCGGGGTGCCTTGTTTTAATCTCTTACATTTAATACTCCACCAGCAGCCCGTCATCGCCCATATGTGCAGCCCCTGGTAGAGGATGGAAAGTGCTGGCAAGCCAGAGGCAGGAGGCAGAACAGGATCCGGATCTATAGTATACCATCAGCCTTGCAACATGCAGGAAGACTCCATCAAACATGCTTCCAATGCTAATTCTCTCTCCCTTTCATAAGAGACAGTGTCTGAGACACCGGGAGCTTGCACGAAATATTGTAGCCGCATTAGGAACACATGATTAAAATGCTGACAAACTGCGAAGGAGAAGGGCCATTGTAAATATGGAAGTACAGCCCTCTAAGATGGGATTTTTCGAAAAGCTCAATAAATCACATAGAAACCATTCTTGTAAGTAAAGGCAAAAGCACTGCACCTTGTTGTAAATATCAAAATAAGTAAAGGCCAAAGTAGTGCACCTTGCTGTACACTGTTTAATAAGTAAAGGCAAAAATGTTGCATCTTGTTGTAAACTGTTAAATAAGAAGAGACCAAAGCCTTGCACCTTGTTGTACACTGTTAAATAAGTAAAGGCCAAAGTGGTATGCCTTGTTGTACACTATAAAATAAGTAAAGGCCAAAGTGGTATGCCTTGTTGTACACTATAAAATAAGTAAAGTCCAAAGTCTTATGTCTTGTCATACACTATAAAATAAGTAAAGGCTAAAGTGTTGCACCTTGTTATACACTGTTAAATAAGCGAAGGCCAAAGTGTTGCACCTTGTTATACACTGTTAAATAAGCGAAGGCCAAAGCGGTGGGCCTTGTTGTACACTGTTAAATAAGTGAAGGCCAAAGTGGTGCACCTTGTTGTACACTGTTAAATAAGTGAAGACCAAAGCGGTGTGACTTGTTGTACACTGTTAAATAAGCGAAGGCCAAAGTGGTGCGCCTTGTCGTACACTGTTAAAAAAGTAAATTCCAAGGTGATACATCCTGTTGTACAATGTTATATAACTTAAAGCCAAAGCAGCACACCTTTTTGTACACTGTAGAATAAGTAAAGGCCAAAATGTTGCACCTTGGTGTACACTGTTAAATAATTAAAGGGCATTGCAGCAGAACTTGTAGCATGCTGTTAAGTATTGAGTAAGTAAAGGCCAGCGTGGTGCACCATGTCATACTCGCATTACGGGCTCCGTTTAACTTCTGAGAGTAGTAAACAGAAACTAGTTGAACTACAACAGACACTGTGCTGGAGAAAAATTTAAAAACTGGATTGGAACCTAAGACCTCCAGCTGATAATGAATTTTTTGTGCTTCACAGATGTAAATGTGACGTTTCCTGTGATTGATCTTAAAAGACATCCTCAACTGCAATTCTGCGGCATTTTTACAACCACAAGCTGCTGAAAGATTGAAAAATAGATAATAAAAACTATAACAAAGCCAGATGAGCTGTTTAATGTCATCTGATACCCGTGCAGTTTGCATGTTATTTAGTAAGGATTGCCAGTTTGCCAACCAAGAGCCCATCACTAATGGTTGTTGGCATATGGTCAAGTTCAAAGCCATGTTCTGCTACCTTCGCTGTTACCTGTAATAGTAATTATTCATAGAGCTCAGGCTGCTCCCGATTCCCATTGCAGACCTTGGTTTACACATCCATCATCCAGAGCAGAGTTCTGAAGCTGCTCAGTGAAAACCTCCCATTCTGCTCAAATAAAGGCCACAGCAATGAGACAGGGAATCTTAAAACAGCCACAAAGAAGCTGAATCGGCAATAATACATGTACACCATGTTGATGGAGTTCATTACCGATTCTCTCAAGTCATAATGTGCTCTTCTCTTCATAGTGCATTGTATTGCCTCCACCGTAAAGGCCTGAAGCTTTGACAGTCGATGAGATGATGATTCTGTTAGTTCATTCAATGGTGCATGTTTTTTGTTTTAAACTACATAGGACTAATTAATGTGGGCTCTTTATCTGGTGATGAACCATGATTTCACAACGATGTTGCGATTACTGATTTAATCAGTTCTTTGTGATTTTCTGTATTTATTTGGTCTCCACTAGTGATGGGCTCTTGGTTGGAAAACTGGCAATCCTTACTAAGTTCATAACAAAATGATTTCTAATTCATCTGGCTTCTAAATTTTATGATTTTAACTTGCAATTCATCCTGTTTCTGAAGTCATTCAACTTTTATTTGGTCAATGGTCACTAGGAGTGCTCCTTAACATGGAGGGAACTACTACAAGAAGAAGAAGGTCGCTAAATTATGACATGTCTTTGGTGTGCAACATATTTAAATCCCAGATTAATCTCTAATTTTCTCTCATTTATTTTGTATAGTTATAGGCCAGTAAAGGTTTTGCGATTGGCGTCGTTTGTGAAATTGTTTGTCTGGAAATCTGCCCATACAGATAAATCAATCACTTCTTGTAAAAGTGACCTACATGCACACCTGGTTTGTTCAATGCCTATTGTTTTATTAATCAGGTTATAATAAATTTGCAAAAATTCACATTCTATAAATGTTGTTGGCCGGTATGAAGTGAATCTATTCATATGCGTGCACCTGTAATGTTTTAAAGTAAAAAAATATTTGATATCCATACAAATAAAGCTCATCTGGAAGTGCATTTGCATTTAATGAAGGTATTCCATGCCATACTTAGAAACTTAGCTCTGCTGCATTTACTCTCTGTGATATACTAGCATATAGCATGATATGTTTTTCGCTGAAATGTAGATTTCTATTTAGATTTACATATTTCGTGACCTGGCCAATCTAAATATACGATTTGAGAAATGAACATTATGTAAAAATAACACAGTTGTTTTTCTCCTTAACATATATCGTGTAATTTTTTTTTGTGGTTTAATGCAATATCTTTACTTATATGAAATAATGATTATTATGTTATGTATTTTCTGCATGGTTTCTATTATCAATGGATTATATCTTGAAGGATTACATTTATAATCAAATAAAACATGTAGCTGTCTCTATGAAATGTTGCAAACATGTTGAATGATTAAATATCAGAAAGTGCTGGAATGTCTTCCCCTTGTAATATGATAACATTTCCTTGTTAATTCCGTTATAGGCCTATATATATAAATAAAGTTAAGGAAAAAGAATTGATTACCTTAATCATTAATGGTCTGAGTGATTTCATATCCCCATACTTAATATACGTATACTCTGTTAAAGAGTGATGACACTTGCCTCTCTGTAAGGAGTGATGTCACTTGTCTCTCTGTGGAGGAGTGATGTCACTTGTCTCTCTGTGAGGAGTGATGTCACTTGTCTCTCTGTAAGGAGTGATGTCACTTGTCTCTCTGTAAGGAATGATGTCACTTGTCTCTCTGTAAGGAGTGATGTCACTTGTCTCTCTGTGAAGAAGAGATGTCACTTGTCTCTCTGTAAAGAGTGATGTATGTCACTTGTCTCTCCCCAAGGAAGTGATGTCGCTTGTCCCTCTGCGAAGAATTGAAGTCACTTGTCTCTCTGTAAAGAGTGATGTATGTCACTTGTCTCTCTGCGAAGAAGTGACATAATTTATCTCTCTGCAAAGAAGTGATGTCACTTGTTTCTCTGTGAAGGAGTGATGTAAAATAAACGTGTGACCTGCAGTGACATTCCTCATTTCAATTACTCTTTTCCTGGTTTAATTATTAAGTAAGTTAACAATATATTTGATATACTCTCCATATATTTTGTCAGTGGATATGTGCACTTCATTTCTAAAGCCAGAAGGGATAAGCCATCTAATGGTTCCTAATGTTATAACAGTGTTCTTAGTTTCTTCAGAAGGTCATTTTTGTGTATTTTTATTTCTACGAAGTACATTCACACAAAATAACTGCAGACCACTGTATGACAAAGCTTTACTCCGACGTTTCTTGTAACACACAGGTTTGCTCTGTACCATTGTGTTTCGTCTGCAAGCCCGGCAAAGGCCTGGCTGGTGCGTCGGGGTTGTTTTTTATGCTGGTGTCGTCCTGCATTGTCCAGTTGTGTGGATGTGTCCACCATTGACAAGGCAGCTCACGACCGCACTACGACAATAGCAGCTTAAGGATGAACATCCGCTGCCGACAATGGCCCTATTATCGCCTGGCCCAGCCCGAATGTCTTCCTGGCGGCCATAATGTTAAGGCGACCTTAAGACAATGTTAATACATGTTAAGCCAATGTTGACATTTACTCAGCATCACAAGACATTACAGGCACACAGGTCTTTACTCACTTCTGTTCCAACCCTGCATTATATTAGGTCTCATTCGGTGTGACATCAAAAGATGTGAATCAACCTTATTTTAAAGCCTATCTATTAAAGGCCAACTTGCATATATCGTTATTGCTTGGGTTTTTCTCTGGAAACCTCTATTTATGCGGTCACTTGCAAACAAGTAGGCCTACCAAAAAGGAATTCATATTAAAAAATTAAAATTATAGACAAAATAATCCAAAATATAACACTTTGCTTTTATTGTCTTCATATATGATTTGTCAGCTGCGAAATGTTGATTGTTGTTTTTTGCTAAAATGTTTTTTTTTATCTCTTTCAGGTATGTATGACCTAGGAGGTTCTTACTGTGGTATTTTTTGTAAGAGGATCAGTGAACGGAATGCGCAGGTAGGGTTCTATTAACATATGTCTTTCCTGAATGACGTTAGTGGTTTGTTAACTCAAAATTATTTCCAAATGCTGTTTCACAGTGAGTTCCTGAGGAATTTAAATCACCCCTGTAATTCAAACTATATGTTTCATAAACCAATTCCAATTTGGTTACTCTCGATATTGCTTTTGCCTATCCATTCATGAATGGCAAGCCGTTGTAATTAATAAATGGAAGATCACTGCGAAATTATAGATTTCGAATCGTCTGATCGCACCTTTGCCTCAAAAATCAGCAATGAGATCTATACGATTCTAGTAAAATTGTGTCATCATTCTATGTTTTCCTTGAAAAATTGGCCACCCGGGAAGGCATTGTCATCACAGAGTCCAGAAAAAAACATCTGGAAGAAACACCATTGACTAATTTATCCATGATCTGATTGGCTGCTGACCTTGCCGTAACGAATTTTCTGATTGGCTGGTTATATGAGAAGGCAGCCTTCTCATTAGAATGCATTCGAGGAATGAATGTCTGATTTTTCCTTTTTATATATTTGTTGTTAAATATTAATGATGATTGATCCTTGGATCTCAGCTCAATCAGGCAGATAAACTTTAGTTTAAATGATGGTGAAGTGGGAAGGAGAGTTGTTGATGTTTTAGGATCATTTTTGCCAAGTCTCTTTACAGCAAGATTTTTCAATAAAATATTTTTGAAAAACTAGTTCCGCTCAGCTCATGTAGCCTATTGTTTTTACCAATATTATTTGGTGGCTTATTTGCAGTCCATAAATTCATTTGATGTTGAAAGGCGCTTGAATATTTTTGATTTTATGTCAAAACCTACTGGCTGGCTCCTTACTCAGGCAATAGACTAGCCCTAAGACAAGAGTTGTAAGGCTAGGGGCTTAAAATTCCAGCCTTGCCTAAAATATGAGCACCAGGGGATGGGAGCCATGCATAGTTTAGATCGGGGATAGGTATCCATTTAAAGGAGTCTGGTTTTGCAGCTAATTCAATTGAGCCTACAGTGTGTAGAAGTGAGGCGGCTTGGTCTCTTTACTGTTTCACTGCACCCAAGTTTCAACCCAGGCCTACAATATACCAGACCGAAGATCTGGCTGTTCTGACAATGTTTAGCTGCATTTATTCGGAATTTCTCTGAATATATTTCTTTTTGCTTGTGGACGGTGTTGTTGTGGTGATGCTTTTGTTATATACTCTTTTTGCCAAGTTGATGAGCACCTCTCCGGGATAAAAGTTAATGGTTTTGTTTCTTTCTCAACGCAAGGCCAATGTCTGATTATATGTCTGTCTCAGTTCTATCTTAAAAGTGTCACGTTTATTTTATGTCTTCGAAGTATGCAGTACTACCTGGTTGCCTTGTCAATAGGGAAAATCAAAAATGTGCAACATTGAAATGTTATAGGTCTCTTCATCAGTTTCAAAGGAGACCTATAACATTTCAAAGTCATCTAACCAAATTCATCAGAATGTATAGGAGAAAGACAGTTGCTTGGTCTAACACCAAAGATACAGCTCATTTTCTGCTTGAACTATACGGAGTCACAGCAAGGAGCCAGCAAGCAAGCAACCCTACATAGTCATCTAAAAGATAATGCACTAGCGATGAAAAAGGAAAGAAAAACTGTTAAAAAAAAGATTAGATAATGGTATGAGAGCCCACTCAACTTTTAACTTGGAATTTCCTTCAAGTCTCTGAAGATGAAGTTAAATTATTCCAGTTGGTTCCATCTAAAACAAAATCAATTTCAACCATGGATAACAAAATGCCCTTGTCTGATTAAAGAGCAGTTTGATCGTATACCATCACAATGATCATGAAAGGTTTCATGATGTTTTTGAAAAATGATATTTTGTTGCAATATAGTATAATTGAAGACAGGTTTATACATGTTTTGTTTCAATTGAAACAAAGCAATTTAGCATGACTGTATATCTGTTAATTGATTACATGTACAAAAGAATGAATTCGATCAGGGCTAATGCAGCTCAAAAATCCAACCTGCAGCATGTAACCAAGGCTATGGTATTATGTATATATATAGCTCAAAAATAGCGAATATTTGTAATAAGCAGCTCGCTACTAATACTGCTACTACCACTACTCAGTGCTACTAACTATACTCATTCTTCTTCCTTAGTTATTCCACTTTTTCTTCCTAATTTCTTCTTCCTTATTTCTTCTTCCTTATTTCTTCTTCCTCATTTCTTCTTCCTTCTATATTCTTCTTCTCTGTGTATATATTTTTCTTCCACTTGACTGCAGTGCACTGCTACCAAAGATACCATACTAATATTATCACCCATACTTCAACTTTTATTCTTTCCTCCTTCTACTACTACTTCTAATACCAATTCACTACCAAGTACTACTTCACTGCTGCTTCTGATGCTATAATATGATTCTCTATCTTTTCTTTTGGTAAATAGTCTTTTCTTTCTCCAAACTGACACATGACATGCAATGTTTGTATAAACGATGTTAGTTATCCTATCTCTATTATAAATACCAGTTTTTATGAAGCTGTAGTTTCACTTGGGCCTTTCTACCTGCTTTATATTGACCATTTCAGTGGATGGCCTTCATCTGAGGCAACGAGGGGCAATGCTGAGTCGAGATTTTTCTATTCTTTTATTGATTCACCACTCGTGTTTTCTTTCCTGATTTTAAGGCTGCCATCAATCATAATTTCGATGTTTCGAATCAAAACAAGCTTCCTCGAAAATATGACAAATTCTTTGCTTTGAAAATATGAAGTAACATGAAGAATTATTGCTCACATCTCATGAAGCGGAGGTACAATTTCTTTAAATTATTTAACTTTCAGTTAAGGTGCAGCTGATGATATGAGTGACCTAACTGGTTACAAGATTGTTTTGATTAGCCTTAATTACACCCAAGCTCTCTTAAGTGACAACAAAATAGTAATCAGCTGTTTCTTCACTTCATGAAGCATCCATTCGGATGAAGCATCTAAAGCCAAAGAATAAGTGAGTACTGATGCTGTTTGCATTCTCTTTGACGTTTTGGAGAAACATGTTCATTGTTTGTAAAGAAAAATCGTAGGTCATAAACTCATAAAAAGAAAAATCGTAGGTCATAAACTCATAAAAAGAAAAATCGTAGGTCATAAACTCATAATATAGATAGCTATACAGAATGTTTCCGATAAAGGTTTAACACATTACTTTAAGGTTTAACACATAACTTTAAGGTTTAACAAATTACTTTAAGATTTAACAGATTAATTTTAATTACTGTTTCTACACTATTTAGACACAAGGTCGTAGATATATTCTAAGATTACTGCTGAGGATGACCATTGACCAACATTCCTCCAATTTTATTTACCAATTTAAACTTTCCAGACATGTATATAGTCTATAGAGCTCTGTGAAACATTGCGTATGATAATATCATATGATATCAGTGCTCTTTCAGGTCCATCATTATTTGTCAAAAGTGAGGAAAATAAGTCTCTTATGCAACACGAGGGGATTTTCCAACTGTTGGTGGTCCTTGTTGTTGAAAGCCAGACTGACCGGAAGTGCCAACGACTCCTTAACCCCACTGGCTTCCGGTCTGCTGATATCCGGTTGGTGACAATGCTAGCGAGGAAGTGAAATCAACAAATGCTACTAATTGAATGTGGTATGATATGTAGAAAGATAGATACAAGAAAGATATTAAGATAGGAGAATCTGAAGATAGACAAATGGTTAGGTATAACGGTCGCCAGGCAGGTAGCTTGGTATTGCTAAGCAGGGGTAGCTATACCAGCCTGCTTACCTATACCTACAGATAGGCCTATAGGTAAGCAGGCTGGTATAATGTTGGTAAGTAAATGGGTAGTAGAGTAGGTAAATAGGGTTGACAGGCAGGTTGGTCGGTAAATGGGTACCGTACTGGGAAGCTACTAACTTGTTTGAGCTGTGGATCAGTTCTTTATAGGCCCAGGGCTGATTTCACAAGTCCATTTTTCATGAAGTTTCATTGTGTTGCATATGTGCATCAGACATATTGGTTTCTTAATTGAAATGTGTTGATATACAGTTGTGCCTGCATTGAAGGACCCTTGTTATGTGACTGATGTTAGTACATACATGTACAGCATTTTTAGATAGATATATAGATACATTTGTAGATATATATGGTAAGCGCAGCCCTCTAAACCCAGTCTGGGCGCTCACGAGGGTTGATTGAGCTTATTTTTTGCTTCTGATTTTCTGCACCCGGCAATATATAGACAAAGTTCTTCGAGAATACACAAGGGATGGTCTCACAACGCAGGGACCACTGCAAATGAAGTTGTTGTGTTAAGTTCAGGAAAGTCTTCAGAACCTCAAAGTAAAAAGTGAGGACATGAGACAAAGAATAATTTGAGGAGGAAAGTTCAGTTGGTCAGCTCCTGAGGCGGAGAGTCCATATAGAGCAAAGGCGCTGAATAAACCATGTTCACAGCACAGGAGTCTCACCTATCCCTGGAGCCCGGGCTGTCTCCCTTGACGAAATTAGACAAAGGCTCAGGTGGGAACCGCCATGTTTCCTTGTTTATTGCAGGCCCCGGTCAGCCTTCCAATGGCCGGATATGACGTCACAATGCAGCAACAGGCCGCACAATTAGAGCCCGGGAGTTTATCCCTCAAGACATCAACAGGCAGCTGTCAGATCTGGGAGGATATTAGCAAGTTCATCATAACAAATGTCTGGCTGAAATAACATAGACACTGATGCCTCAATTTATGAAAATTGCTATTAAGTTGAAAGCTAGGAAATTATGGCAGCTATAGGCATCACCAGCATAGGCTGATCTCTCTCAGCTAACAACAAAGACCCACTATCCACTGCTATGTCTCGCTTTTGAATATTCGCAATATTCTAAATCTCACAATTACTTTGAAAGCTTCCACAATTAGCTGCAAAGGTGAGCCACATATGAGCTATTTTGGTAGATTTGGGGTGAGAAAGGCAATTTCCAAAGAGGTCAGGAGCTGATTGAGCTTCAGCAAAGAGATATGTTCAAACCAGATAATTTACAATCGGGGTCAATGCAACAGAAAATGATGCACTGTAAAATTTGAATTTTGAGTTAGCTTAAATGATTGAGTGAGATGGTTGCACAATTCCTTTGAGCTATCATGGCTTGTTGCGTTAAGTTATAACAACAGAAAGATTATCATAACGCGCAACATCAAGCTATGCTAGCTCAAACAAATTGTGCAACCATCTCACTCAATCATTTGAGCTGAATCGAAATTCAAATTTTACAGTGTGCGCTATCACAACATGAACTCCTCAGTTCGCAGGATGGGTTGATTTGGTCCAACCTTTTTTAACAATTATTTTCATTCACAGGTCCGGTTAACGATCAAGCTCTTTTTTTATCTTTGGCAATTGAGGCACCAAATGATTTGGTGAAAATTGTATATTTCTTAACTGAACATAGAAGCTGGTATTTTTTAGAAAGCGTAGCTAGTCGAAAGGTTTGTAAAAGCTTGAAGATTTGACAACCCGCGAGAGTTGAGAGGGGGATAAAGAGGGTGCAAGCCATGCAGAGAAACTGCCAAGCCCTTATCTTAGAAAGCCCCAATTAGGGATGGATTCTGGTATTTACTGGTATTTATTTCCTCTCCTGGGATTTGAGACTTCCATAAACTTACAAGCTGGAATGATATACTCATGGGCCCTGTGTGGTTTAGGGCCAGAATAGAAATGTATGACATGGATGTAACAGTGTTGTTTGGAAAATTCACATTTCTTACTTTCATGGTTCCTGTGTAAAGAAATTTAAGCATTCCATAGTTAAAAATATTTAAAAATGCAACTTTCAGATCTCATATTTAATGAATATACAGTATTATACTCATCTGAATCTAATATAGGCAGCAATCAAATGATAATCCATAATAATTACTAGATCACACATGGACAAATATATTGGATTTTTGTGTTTGTTTGATCATGTTTGCTATAAATAGTTGGGTACAGTTGTCAGCGAGATCAAAGCATGAGAATTCATTATCGATTGTTCAGCTTTATCTCTATTGACATACACTGTTTCATTTGGCTTATTTGGTGGTTTTACACATTTATGCTGACTGGTATATGTTGACTAAATGATATTGTCCAAGTTCGACATTTCAGTACAAATCTTATAAGTCTTTGTCTGTTTTCACACATTGATTGTTTTAACCATTAGCACAGCTGGTTGTCTGACATACCAGACAAGCATTGCTGGGTCAGAAACATGTTTGAGGTTATGTCTTCTGAAAAAATCAAGTTGTTCTAATGCAATTTTAACAATCCCTTAATCGGACGATATGATCTATTGTGATCAAGTTAAAAAGTCAAGTCATTCAAAAATTCATCGCCAGTAACTGTCAGGTATCCTGCATCTCTGCACTGTAAAATTTGTTATTTTGAGTCAGCTAAAATGATTGAGTGAGATGGTTGCACAATTCCTTTGAGCTAACACTCCTATAGCTTGTTGTTTTAAGTTATGACTATCTGTATGTTGACATAACTTAAAGCAACAAGCTATGTTAGCTCAAAGGAATTGTGCAACAATCTCACTCAATCATTTAAGAGGACGCTAAATTTAAATTTTACAGTACCACAGTGGGTCTGTACTCAACAGTCTTGCATCTTTCCTTTCCTCGTCTATATTGCCTCTCTTTTTGCCTGACCTATATTTCTCAGCGGTGTGTGCCTCACGTCCGCTGTCTGTTTTATGACCTCAGTTTAAGGAGAGAGAAGTTGTCCATTGGCCAGGGCTTTATGGCGCCTGAGGACATCAACATTGTCCTTCATTGTTCTTGAACAGCTGGGAACAATGTTTGGGTATTACTGACCATGCATCATTTCTTCACTGGGCCAAAAAATGACATCTATAGGACACCATCGGCTTCTTCCAGTTAGGAGTGCTTGAGAAATTGACATGAAATCTACTTGTCTTTGAGTAAACATTGCAATAAATTTTCCTGTAAGACTAATTCTTTGCTTTTATCCTAGAGAAGATATTTCAACACATTTATGGTAGTTGAAAAGTTCATAGCATAATTAAAATATATAGGCCTACCTATCATCACTTTTGATATAAAAACGAGAAGAGAAATTTTGTGGTTATGAGCTCGAAATCTGAAAAACGCGATATACCATAACATCTAAATTGATATCTAGTACTATAAAAAAATATAGAGATGCTTGCATCGATGGGAGGAAAATTAGCTACACGTACATTCGTTCAATTAAAGATGCTGAAAGTGGCAAAGTTGCTTGAATACTTCACAGTTCATTGTTTGAACAGTTCTTTCATACTCCTAGAAGAGTCAGCTGAAGGAGCCAAAGCAGGAATATCTCTCTGCCTTAAATCTGCAATTGCAGCTAATGAGACTGGGCCCCAGCCAAAGAAGTTTGCCATTAAAAATTCAAGAATGAGCAGAAAACATGGTCAAGGTGACTGACCCGCAAGTCCAGGGAAGTCAAAGACTAGAAAGAGCAGATTACGACACAAGACTCACTGGCTTTGTCAAGAAATGTAAGCCACAACACTGTCTGCTCTCAGAAAGGAAATCCTCTACCTTGGGAGTGAGCTGGTTTAATGGTCAGCACTATGATACCTGTCTGGGTTTATATACTCTTATTTCTGTACATATAGGGAAAAAGGTAAACAAGAAATGTCATTTGGATATAAAGGTGAATGAGGCGAGAAGCTGTCTTCCACGCACGATTCTAACCAAGAAGGCAGAAAGTTGGTTGTGATAGTCAGTACTATAATGTATTAAACTCTTGATTTTCAAAATTGATAAATGCCCTGACTTTCTTCACATATTATAATCCGGAAGAAACTTCACATTGAAAAGAAGGAGTCTTCGGATAGTTATAGTTATAGCAATACTAATAAGCCCTTTCCCACTGGGTGCATATAGCAGGGTTGCATGATTTAAATCATTCGATTTAAATCATTTGATTTAAATCGTGATTTAAATCAGTGATTTTAATCAATGATTTTTATTGAAAATCACTATATGCTAGAAAACTGCAAATAGTTTGCATATAAATGCTATAATGGATCAATTGACACCTTCACAGTTGAATTGGTATGGAAACACTGCTATGATGGAGATGCCAGGGTGGTTTTTGGCTTTACTTACTTTAATCCAGTTCATGCGACAAATTCCTAATCTCATGCCAAAAGTAGCACTCATTAAACAAAACTTTTCCTATTTCATTGGTCATTCCTAGCAATAGTAGCTCCAAAAAGTTGACAAAATTCCACACTTGAACTGACATTAAATTCATAATCTCAGGGAATTTGTTGCAGCTGGGAAAAGTAAAAAATATGAACGATCTACAACTTTGAATTTCAACTTGATTACGTGACTTTTTGGGAATGAAAGAAATTTTTCCCATTACAGAAGACCTAATTAAGAACAGATCATCATTTATTATGACTTCAATTTCTTCGAAAAACATTATATTTGAAAAAATACGACTGCTTGATTTAAATCTGATTTAAATTTAAAAAATCCGATTTAAATCAAATAAATCCGATTTTTTTGATTTTTTTGATTTAAATCGGATTTTTTTGCAACCCTGGCATATAGCCACGTTTCATTGCATAATTAAGAAAGTCAGAAAACGTGTCCATATGCATCAGGTGGCACGTTTCTTTTGGGCCCAGATAGCCATGCTAATCATTGGTATGCATAGCAGTTGCATAGCTCTGCATTGCCTTTGCATAGCCCTGCAATGAGGTTGCATAGGTCTGCAATAACGCCGCATAACCTCGCATATTCGTGCTTATTTCTGCTTATGTGGTCTTTAGCATCATCTGAAACTAAACAAATTACTATTAAAATCTCAGTTTCCCTGCCTTTTGATGCGTTTTGATGCATATTGATGCATATTGATACGTATCGATGCAAACTATTGCATAAGCAACACATAGGTGTGCATAAGACTGCATTCCCTTGACATAGGCTTGCGAAGTGACTTGCATTGCATTGCATACAAGGTTAAAACGCAGCCCTAATGCGTTCAAATTAAACATGTTTAATTTTTCTGACCTCCTAGTGCGTTTGTACACGTTTCATTGCATTGTAATGCCTTGCATTGCATTGTGTTGCATATCTTTGCATAGCTCTGCATAACCAATTGCGTATCAACTGAATTTTATGGATATGTGTTCAAACGCAGGCATATGTGCTCAGTGGGAAAGGGGCTTAAGCACAGGTTGATATACAACCTCTATGCTCAGATCTTCTTCGGGCATTTGCTAACGAAATAAATGGGCAGCAATTTTAATTTTCCTTTGAAAATTTAATGGTCTTTTTGAAAAGCACTGAAAAATATTAATTAAGTTAGAATTCTCGTTTAGACTTTACTTAAACTGACCAATCAGACACAAGTGCAAAAATGTCGCTTGGTGTTGCAACAATCAAGACAAAAACCATCGGCTTTTCTTTGAGAACTACACCTTCCAGTATCTGTACATCGAATAGAACCTGGGACCCAGAAAAAAAACATCAATTCATCTCAGATCTGTCAATCTTCCAATCTGGCCATCCAGTTCTCCTCTATCATATTCAACCATAATACTATTAGACTCAGAAAGTATTTATATAAAGATTCTAATATGCTGGTAAAGATCATAGGAACGCTCACATGAAAGCAAATGAGATAACCTTGAAGATTTTCTTTCTTGGAAAATCTTTCTGAAATGTGTTGCACGAATCAGAAAAAAAAGATCTTGTGATGTTTCTAAACGATACAGTGAGACGTTTCCAAACATAACACTCAAGTAATACAGAGACATGTTTTAGAATTACGTTTCTGTCAAGTCGGGAAAATATGTTCCAATATGTTTTTGCCTGTTATTTTTTATATACAAAGTTTGTAAACTCGATTTTCTTATGCTTGTGTTTAGGGTTTAAGATGCGTTATGGGACGAAAGAAAATGTTCGTACACCCCTTTTCCTTAAGATCTGACAGCACTGCACTTGAGGACTCTGCGACACTTTTGCGTATTGATCTTCTAAAATCAAAAGTCTTAAAGAGTGACAACTGTTTCTATTCGCTTTTTTGCTCCATTCAAGTGAACAGAGAAGCCTGGGAGGTTGTCCAAAACAGAGAGCGAAACAGAGAATGAGCAGTGAAGGGTGTTGGCCCCTCCCTTCGCTTTAGTGACTTGATTCAGTTATTTCCCCTTCCCCTCTGTTCCTCTCCCATTTTCCTAATGGCCGGATCAATGAGACTGTCTCTGTCCGCCATTTTGGCATGTCACGTGACTAAACTGGCCCTTCCATCAACAAAGATGGCTTCCGGTGTCCCCTGCAGGTCCTCATCATGTGATGTCCTCTGTATCCAGTGTAGCTGTAGCAGCGTCCACTGTGTAGCAGTCCAGTGTAGCAGTCCGGTGTAGCTGCCTTGCTTGTTGGCTATCCTGAGTTGCGGCAACAGTCACAATGAGAAATAGCATGAGTGCAACAATGTCATAGATGTGTGTATTGTAGTTTTTGTTACATTCTTTGTCTATTTTATGCCTGTATAAGAATGCATCAAGACAACAAAATGATAGAAAAATGGCACTGATATTTGAAAAATGTCATCGAATTGCTTGTAAGTGTGGAAGCCCACAGCATATCAGAGGCACTGTTCATCTAATGGCACTCAGGAGTAATTATTTCCAGACCAGATCGACTTGTGGTGAAAAAAAAAGAGGTGCAGTGACCTTTCATTAGCCCCTCCGGCAAGCCCAAACAGTGCGGTGCAATCTCTTGTGTTGAATTCTATTCTATTCTATTCTATTCTATTCTATTCTGTTCTATTCTATTCTATTCTATTCTATTCCGTGTTGTTGGACAATTCTTTTTAGATATCTACATCTAGGACCAATATAATCAAAGCAGGGCCATACATTGTCAATTGTGAATAGGGGTGGCCAGTCTTTACTAGAATACTATGGGGCTGCCTTTATTTGTTGTGTTTTTGAAGGAGCACTGGTCAAGGGAGTACAGCAAGGTTTTTCCGGAGAGTGTTAGTGTCAATGTCGTATGCATCGGAGGTTGCCATCAAATATCTTATTGTTGGCCATTTGGGTGGACCGTGGGCAAGCCAAGGCTATTCTTTTATCTTGGGCCCTGTAATCAGAGGCGAGGTCTGCAGTTGACCTCGGGCGAGTACAGAGCCCCACTTTTCTAGTGATTGGGTTACGGAATGCAGCCGCGAATGTTACATTGGATTATTCTGATACCGCAAGTGGTGGCACGGTGGCTTTTTCTGGCTCGGCATAAAAACACTGTCACCTATCTGTCAGATATCCCATTCTCTTTCTACCAGCCCTTTGCTTCCTCTTTCTGCCTCCACTTTCTTTTTCTCTTCGCCATTCTCTTTCTGTCTTTTTTAATCATTGTCCCAAGTTCTTATTCTATTATCGCTCTGTCGTCCTGTCTGCTTCTGGCTCCAGTTTCCTCAACTCTGTACGTTGTACGACTGTAATAATCCAGTACAGAATTTGGTCTCCAGTATATATTGATAAGATAATCTGTCCGTTATCATAACTTAAAACAACAAGCTGTGTCAGCTCTAAGATATTGTGCAACCATCTCACTCAATCATTTAAGCTGACTCAAAAATCAAATTTTACAGTGCATGCATTCATGACACTGTCTTGACTTTCTGTCCTGTATCTTTAAATCCACATATATGGCATTCTAATATTCTCTTTCTGCAATTTTCCATCTGCATTTATGTAGGATACGACTCTTTCCTTTCACTGTACTGCTCCCTGGAAAACCATGCACCGGTCTCTGTACACAGTACAACACACATCCCACAGACAGCCCCACTGCATCAGACTTGTGTATATTTCATCATGCTTTATGGGCTTATGAGGCCTCCGACTGCCATATAATAGAGACATGGCCTAGGCCACAATACCCTGGGATACCATGGGCTTAGCAGGATGGCTGGGATTGGCTCTTCTTAGTATCAAACACTGATTTAAGCCAATTGCAGCGAGACAAAGGCAATGTCATCATCAGGAAAAGATATAAGCCCTGCCTAGGGTCTTGTGCAGCAGCTACAGGACATCTGAGAAAGGAAAGAGAAAGAAAAAGAAGAAGACAAGAAGAGGACAAGGAAGCCTGTCAAGAGTGTAAGAGAAAGAGAATTGATTGAATTAGTCCACTACACACTGCAGAGACAGCCAGAGAGAGATTATCTGGCAACAGCTTTAATTATTTTATTAGGGATTATCTCTTGACAAGATATTGGATGCTGCCCCAGCGTATATATCCACAATAAGACGAATACCTCCCCAGGACAGACTCCTCACCATGCACAGCAGACACCCAGGGAAAGACACCCAGGGAAAGATACCCAGGGCAGACACCCATGGGCAGACACCCATCCACCCTGGAAGCCAGGGGAAGGCCCTCCGCTATCAGCCAGCATCGATTCTGGCCCAGTTTGGGTAGCTGCCTGATAGATTGGTTGGCCACCCCCCAAGCTTGCCACCATACCACTCTCCAATTACCACCGCCATTCCCATTTGCTTGCTTTTTGATCAGGGCCTATCTTCTCCCGAGATCTATTGTTGAAAAGCCCTCCATCTGATTTGCAAATCTCCCGAATAAAGCCAAGCTGATGTGGATACGTTTTGAGCAAGTGCTACACAATTCCCCCCACTGCCGCTCCCTCCCCCTTCTATGGCTTTCCTCTCAACTCTCCATTCATATTACATTCTTAAACATTTCCAATGTCGCTCCTTTACCACTAATTGATTCATAGTTCCATTTGATACCCCTAGTTTAAGCCACGATTACAGCTCCCAGACCCACTACTCTAATATCTCACCATTTTTTGTTTTTCGCCAGCAGCGAAAATATCACCCAAGTAATTTAACTTGCAGTCGAGATTAAATGAAATTCATCCCAACATAATGCATCAAGCGGTGACATAAAGTAGTCTGGGAGGAAAATAGTTCTCAAGATTGTGCATTATGGCTCTAGACTCTTGGGGCCTGCTTGATAAGAAAAAAAAGCAGCTTATAAGATCGTGCTCTGCAGCCAACAGGCCAGGGTTGAGCTCCCTGATATCACTCATATATTTGTTTTAAAACAACACACTTCCTCTTGGTAATAAGGTGCTGCACAGCTTTTTGTCAATTTCGAGGAGTCATTCATTTTTCACAGATTTCACAGATATTGTTGAAATAATCATAGCCAATTTTCAGGCGTTGCGTGACAATTTCGAAAGCCGATATTTGCATCGCCCCCATACTGAGAAATAATCTCGGTCTTTGCATTTGCAGAATGTATTATTTTGCTTTTTGTGTTGTCCCAACATATAGTGTAGATTCTACAACTCTACACCACTAAAAGTCAAGTGTAAATTCCATGAATAATGGGCCTGGTCTTTCCAGTTTGAAGTGACTGTTCCTTTTTTTTCCCTCTATAACCTTAACATCTGCTGAGAGTGCTTGGAGGCTATTTGTGTTAGAGGTTAAGCTTTAGTCCTTTTGTTTATAGCAACGACGCAGGTGCCTGGCCGCCATTTTGGAAGTGTCCTTTTTAATTTTTATGAAGCACTTATTTCTGCTTTTGAAAAATGACCTTGGAAGGAAGGATTTCAAAGGGAAGCCATTGAAAGAGAGAGCTGAGGCTGGTGCTCTTGCCTTTTTTCCTCCTCGTTTCTTTTACTGTTTTCCTTCCATATCTTCCTCTTTGACAGATGGCAACTTCCCTGACACCAGTGACAAATAATTAGCCATCAGAGGTGGTGTCAAAATGCTGGACCATAGACACACCATGCAAAGGGCCCAGTCAGGACTTTGTGACGCATGTGACAGATGATGACATAACATGAGGGCTTTCCTCTGCTAGTCACGTGACGGGAATCCCCCTCTTCCTGTCATGTGACTGTTTCTTTTATCAAGGCCCTAAATCGATCATTTCCAATGCTAAGGCCCTTTCTGCAAAGGAAATCAGAAATAGGCCACGACGTCTTTAAGATGGGGGTTATGCCTCAACCCTGATCCTTATAATGGGCCCTTCTATTTAATCCCTTCGTGTGTTTTTCGGATCGCTTTAGATCTGTCCAAACACAACCCGAGTGATAGGTTTTTAAAGAACCCCTTTGATAAGTCTCTTTAAATCCCAACCTTAATACATCAGCCCTGGACAGCCAGACTCGCTGAATGCAGGGACAGCCTTCTGGCAATTTCTTGCGCTTGATACTGCCCTTTCGCTATTCATGTTAGACATGTGGACAAAACAGCCATTGCAACCGAAGCATTGATGTTTGATGCATTAATCAAGAGCTGTCGTTACACTCGCAAAAAAAATATGTTGAGCAAATCGACACGGAGCCAATGGGAGGAAATAAGTGCTGAAAGAGATCTTGTTTCGCACTTCACTGTTCATCGATGAATCACAACATGCCGCAAGAACAACATTTGCCGGTCGTCTTTTTTCGGTATCATTTCATGATTGCACTCTCAGATGGAGGGGGTAGGGAATGCACTTGTTGATTTCCATTTCATGCTAAGTTGCACCATTGATGATTACTGTGAATGAGGGGAGGGCCAAAAGGAGGCTGTTTGGGGATTAATTCAATAAGGGCCAATGGTTTTATTTGGCACTGGTGCAAATGCCAATGAAGCCGAATTGATTCTGTACCTTTTATTTGCATGTGTATGGGGGCAAAATTGAGGAAAAGCAATTGCAAGGGGACTGGCAGGGTATTGGGGGACAATTTGCATCGCCAAGAAGGCATCTTCTTGCTGGCTACTGCTGCTGCTAGTTGGATGCTATAGTTGGATGCTGATGTGGCTTAGATTGGTCATCTTGGATTGGTTCAATGTGGATTGGTGCTGGTCAGTCTGACATCAGTGTTGCTAGAAATACCTGGACGCTGCTGCTGTTGCTGCTGCTGACGCGTATTCTGGTGGAGCTGTAGAGGCCCATACAAGCTGCCTATTGGCCGGACTCTGAGCGGATAAACCAATTATTGGGCAGCCAAGCCTGAATCTGAGCGAGGGCCAATGATCGTCAGATGTGCAGGACTGCTGACCGACCAGCAAATTAGCCATCTTTTAAAGGCAGGCGAATCGACAGGCAGCAAGGCGAGTGTGAGGCAGCAAAGCTGATTAGGGCAAAGTGTGCTGGCCGCCTGGTCATGGCTCTGCAATCAAGTCAGCCTCCAAGACTCCTATTAATTAAGCGTGGCGGACATAGGCCGCTTGACTGGCTTCCTTGCCTTCCTCTGACAATGGTATTAGCTGTCTAGGTCCTGCTTTGGCTTCACCCCATCTCCCCTCAAACTCTCTCAACATCTCCTGCCCAACCTTCGCTCTGTGATTCTCTCCTTTGCCTACTGTTCTCCTCACCTTTTTATTTTCTTCTATAGTTCTTCTTGGAATTCTTAGAATCTTATCTCCCTAATTGTGTTGCAATTACTCCTGTCAGTAAGTCTGTTCTATCCACATTAATTCTCATCTCTTTCTTATCCTCCAGTTCATCCTCTTCTTTCTCCTCTCTCTCCTCGTTCTTTCTCCTCTTTCTCTCTCCTCTTTCTCTCTCTCCTCTTTCTCTCTCCTCTTTCTCTCTCCTCTTTCTCTCTCTCCTCTTTCTCTCTCCTCTTTCTCTCTCCTCTTTCTCTCTCCTCTTTCTCTCTCCTCTTTCTCTCTCTCCTCTTTCTCTATCGCCTCTTTCATTGTCCTCTTTTCTTCTCCTCTTTCTCTCTTTCTTTCTCCTCTTTCTCTCTCTCCTCTTTCTCTATCTCTTTCTCTCTCTCCTCTTTCTCTCTCTTCTCTTTCTTTTCTCCTCATTCTCTCTTTCTCTCCTCATTCTCTCTTTCTCTCCTCATTCTCTCTCTCTTTTCTTAGTCGTCTTTCCTTCTCCTCTTTCTCTCTTTCTTTCTCATCTTTTCTCCACTTCTCATCTCATCTTATCTCCAGCTCAACTCAAATATACGTAATATAAAGTACGTTTTAGCCCTCTGCTACTCCACTATCATCTACTATCTCCTCCAATATATCTCGTCCTCTTTCATATCCTCCTGTTTTATTTTCTTTCTATTCTCTTTCTGCTCCTCTTCATATTTCTCCTCTTCTCTTTCTCCTCTTGCTCCTCTTATCTTTCTCCCCAATTCTACCAAAATATACCATGTGCCAATTATACATTTCTGCATTATGCAGTTCTTGTCAACGCCAGTACATTGGTATATTGTACATGTGTTCACCACTTCTTCTCCTGTCTTGCACATCTGTGATTTCCTTGCCCACTCTTTTCTCCAACATATTCCCTGCAATGCACTAATGTGCCAGACTGGATGCTATGCACATTCAACTCTGCATCTGTCTTGTCCATTGCTCTGTTCCCTTAAGATGCTCTGCACTCTGCAGTCTTGTCTCCATAAGTGTGGACATTGTGTTATTTTCTATTATTTGAATTTGAAGCGATTCTGTCAAATTATTGGTGCTGATCCAGAATTAAATATATACCGTGATTTAATTAATTGATGCAACAGCTCGGCATATATACATTTCTTTGGTGCCATGGCACCAAAGAAATGTGTATATGCCGAGCTGTAAGAAAAGCTGTGATTTATATTGCATCCGTTGTCTGACTAATTCAAGTTTATTTATTTGGTTTTAATCAACCACTGTTAGCTTGGTGAATCGTGACACAGCCAATTCACTATATGCTATAATGATTAGGCCTTGTGCACCCAAAAATTCTGTATAGCAAAATTAAGCCAATTTTGGGTTGCATAATATTGTTTGCCTTATATTTTCTCCTACCCAAGAGAATGCAGTAGTGTATAGGATCATGGCCTTTATATCTAATTGATCTTTACAATTAAGTGTTGATTAGATTGGTATTCCATAAATCAGTCCCCTAATTGGTAATAATTAATTTCCCAATAGTTCCCCATACATCTAAAGCGTGTGTTAACTGATCATGCAACATTACATTGATCCAAATTAGAGGATAAACTCTCAGTTAGCAGGTCCTGGATTCAATTCCCAGAGGACCACATGCTGCTCAGCTGTCTACCCATCTCATTGTTGAGACACCTGCCACCTCAATTGGTCCTCTGGGTGGACCACGTGGGAACCAGATTCCAGCACACAATGGTATATTGATTGATCAGCATGTCATTTTTACAATATTACAAGATATATCTAATTATGTTGATAAAATGCTGAAAGTACTAATAGAGAAGAACTCCTAAAATACTTGTGATACTGTGCTTTAAGAAGTGATGTTCATTCTGAAATATTTCCTTTTTTTAAACTTGGACACTTTTTTATCATAAAATTATACTTACCAACATCTTCCTCGCCTTTTTTAATTTGATTTATTATTATTTTTAGAATACTCTATTGTTTTTTTTTTTCTTATTATCTAAGTGTACTTCTTTGGGATACATATTAAATAATAAGCCCTTTTTTAACAATGATTTTCTTTTATCAAATGGCTATGTAATTTACATAGACATAGACAAATTTTATTTCATTTCGGTTTTTACAACATTAAAACATTAGTTGAAGGACTAGTGTCACCGAAAAAAAAAACATTGTTAAGATGTTCTGACAAATTTGATACTGTTAATAGTGTCGAAAAAATCTGTATCTTTCTAAATATTGCAATTCATAAATCACGAAACAGTAAAACAGAAAGATAACCCTTTTGTTTCTATAACCAACACCCTGAAAGTATATTGCTGTACAGCAGACCAGTGGTAGGTAGCAATCTGGGTATTGCTTTGGCCTGTAATATGCTGTTGTTGCGGAGTGACAGTGCATACGCATGGCAATGTTATTGAGACAAGGACCTCCTGTGGGCCCAGGCCTATGATGCTAAGAAGCAAGCTTATCAAATGCTTCAGATGCCTTATGTCTTATATTGAGTCTATAGCTCTATATGAGTTTTTTATGATGACCTGGTTTTCACAAATGCTGCATGACCTAATTTCTTGCAGTTTGTCTTATTTTTGCATCAGTCAACAATAAAACCACAAAGCAAAAAATGTTGAGACATATCTGCAAGTGAGTTATTAAGTAACAGGAGCCTCTGATGATATGACTTCTTTTTTTTTATCAGTAAGTTTTTAAATTGTAAGCATTACATGTTTAAAAAATAGAAAGCTACTTTCTTTAGGAAACCAGAGCTCCGCAATGGAGCGGTTGCTGTCGAAACAACTGTATAGAAAACTTTCGATATCATCATACTTTTTTTTTTCAAGGGAAGTTTCAGAGATGAAAAGAGACAGAAAATTTTAATTTAAAACTGGGTATGAGTTCACAACAGAAAGTGCTACAGAAATTGAAAACCTTCAAATTTATTAGTTAAATTAAATCTTAAGGGCATTCACAATAGAGACAGCTACACAACTAGACAGACAGACAGACAGATAGATCGCAATATTACTCAATTGTCAAAAATGGGTCACCACCATATGTCAATGAACTCAATAATATCTGATCTCTCACTTATATATATATGCATTGGTATATCATGGCATTATATATTGGTGCTGGGAGTATTAACACCGAGATTGGTGGGCCATATTTGTCTGGCTCAAACTGTGGCCCACCAGCTTTGCAGTTAGCTTTGCAGTTAGCTTTGCAGCAGCTTTGCAGAGTTAGCTATTGTGGGTCTAGATGGGCAGTGCCATGGACAGTCACGCCAGAGCTGAGCATATTGTCCCTTGATGTTGGTTGACTAACTTTACACAGAGACTGAGTGGCATCAACCTTTGAGACGAACTGTCTCTCATACAGCTATCCTTCGCATTGTATTATCCTCCCCTCATTTTTGCATCTACTTACTCTAAGTTACAGTCGAGGAAGTAAACGTGATTGCTCCCAATGTTCTTGTCTATTCCCTTGGGTGTGGGTGATATCATATATCCAAAGCCACTTACCACAATGTAAAATTTTAATTCTGAGTCAGCTTAAATGATTGGGATGGTTGCATAATTCCTTTGAGCTAACATAGCTTGTTGTTTTAAGTTATGATAACAAACAGATTACCTCAGCTGAAAACATCAAGCTGTGTTGGCTCAAAGGAATTGTGCAACCGTCTCACTCAATCATTTAAGATGACTCAAAATTTCAAATTTTACAGTGCATAGTCCCTTAAGTGATACATATCCTTCATCTGTGAAAGGTAGGATGTGCAATTGATGAATCACACAGATTTTTCTGAATAATGTACAGAAATATTTTAACTGTTACGCAGGCTTCATAATTTGGTTTACTTGATTTAGCAAAATTGCCAGGGCATTCAGAAAATGGACGTGTGAAGCTTATCCTTCACAGAGAATCTATTCATAAGAGCAAAAAAAATCAAGATATATTAATCATTTTTATGACATGTAAATACATTGGTGATATGACTTTACAGCAATTTTCGTAATTTGCTAAAATATTCTTTACATCATGCATTCATGTGCTTCTGTAAACGTATACAGCAAGCATTTTACAGTGTGTGCGTGTGTTCCCTTCTACCTCTATAAGCTACGAAGGCAAGTGCCACCAACAAATCATATATATATGCCATCTGCCACCAAATGTGTCATCTGCCATCAAAATGTGCCATGTGCCAAATTGCCATCAAACAGATACTTGTATGAAAGCCTTTGCAAAAACTACAGCCGTGTTGTAATATTACCACCTTACAGAAGACCACAGTAATTGTAGAGAGTAATCATGAAATTCAGATCGCATACAGGATTTTAACTGCCTTTAATGGCTAGTAACCATTGTTCACAGATTTTTTAGCTATCAGGTTTCCTAAAAATAAAAATACATAAATCAGATCCATGCACACGAATGGCAATACAATGGAATTGACACCATACTTTTCCAAATATAAGCAATCCTGACACCATTGCACTTATTATTGTCTTGCCCATGCCATGCCCTATTTGAAATCTGTTCATAACAAAAAAGAAAAAAAAACTCATTTGCCCTGGTTCTTCAATTGAATTACAAGGATAATAAAGGAAATTAAGATATTAACCTTATTTGTCAGACAGAGCCAGGAATCGTGTTATAATCCATTCATTGGTTTTGGTTTAACAAATAATGAATACTTTGTATTGTGTGCTTGAACTGAAATGTCATTACAGCAGAGGAAAGAGGAGTGATTCCTTAAATGCTGTGAGTGATAATCCATAAACTTGCCATGTTATACACACATACATTTGATGGCCCATATTCTTGAAAGGGAGTACAATCTTATGAATATATGCTTACCAGGTCAGTATGTTTATGAATACATATCAGGCAGTTCGACTTATATCACTCACCAGTGATGTCACATATATCTCGGAGTGACTAATTGACCACTCATTTTGAACAGCCTGCAGAGACATGCACCATCTTTCTCAGCCGCCAAAATTAATCACCTGCAATGCCTCAGCTGTAATTAATGATGCCATCAGGCATGCAATGAGAAAATATACCAACCGACTGGCTAAAAAGGTGAATAAGATTACAAATAGTTCAGATATCCATTTTGTTATCACATATGAACCTTTTCTATATATTTTTTTCTCTTGTGTTACATTCATATGGTGAAAGAGATATTTCAAGATGGTTTCTTGCTTCTGGTATCATATTTCTCAGATCTAATGGCAGCAGAGCCCGAGGATTGGGTTGTCAGAATTGGAATGGCCGTTTTGCTGGGGATTAGATATCGCCAGAGGAGCATAAGGTTGTCCATAATGGGCGGATTGACCTGACATCCAGTTTGAAATGCAGCAAAAGATAAGCCTCGGCTTTCTTGCATTATTGTAAAATTAATGGCCGCCAAGGGCATTCTTGCAAGATACCATGTCCGTTTGCAAAAGTGATATCTGAAATCATTAAAATGATTTTCACATTGAATCATAGTATTAGTGAATATTGCCTCTTACGGCAATCTTCAAGTAAAATGATTGCTCATTCAGTGCTTCATCTAGTCCTAGTTACTTCCTCATATAAATGTATGAAAATTTGCGTTGCTCCAATTTTGGAGTTAATTTCGAGAAATGGTATCTGAAATCCTCAAAAACCATTTTGGTATGATACTAGATTGTAGCAGCTGTTGTGTTATGATAACTTATTGCTCATGTATATGTAGGCCTAATTCGTCTGGTTGTTTCAAAAGCTTCCTAATAAATATGCATTATTGTGCGAGAAACTAACTTCAGTACATTCTGTAATCTGTGATCATTACAAAGATTGATTAATCAATTACGTCTCTTATGACACAATGTACCTTGAAATGAAATTTTGGTTCATGATATTCCGACATTTTTTTAAAGCAAGGAACGAATGCTGCAAAGAAACGGAGTAATAAGTGGCATTCAATTTTAATAACAAGAACAGGAGATATATCCATTCCCAATTCTTTCCTCGGGCTTTTATTGAAATTTTATTCACACAAATTGCATTCCTCGAGAATAACACTTCTTGGAATCTATTACACTTTTGTCCTATTCAAACATTTGAGAGAGTAACAAATATAACCCATCTATTTATGAAGCATGAATCGTGCAGCGTATTATAATTCAAATTTCCTAAAGAATAGCGTTTTTCTGGATAAATATGCTGTCATTTAGGGGTCACATTGTGCATATGTTGGCTTTTAAACGATATATTACTTGTTACATTATCAGCTGAGTGCCTGCTTAAGGTGCATGTGTTACAATTAACCCCGGATAGGACTTGGACGTTCCTTAAGTTAAGAGCCGCAACTGTTACTGGTTGAAAACAGATGGGATGTATCCAAGAGCATACGTGATGTGAAAAACACGTAAACTTGTTTTTTCAAAGACCCAGTTGCCAAATGTGGAAGATATAAAATCTCGTAGTCGCCATTAGTTGGCTTGTATGAAGGATATCCCGCTCGTTATCTCTCTAAATGTGTTTACAAACAGAGCTCACAAGGTATTGAATTCGAATCATTGTTATAGGTGTGGTTCCTAATTACAATAAATACAAGGTCTTTGTTTTGTTCCACGTTGAAATTTCAACAACAATATTAACAAATTTGTTAACTTTTGTTCATATAAAGGATACATATTCATTCATCAAAATCACGACATTGATTAAATGAATGCAAATCTCAAATTTCAATTTGATTTTCACTTTTTGCTGCGTGATATGTTTACGGTTTCAGGATGTAATTTCCTAAGTTTTTCAGATAGATAGATAGATAGATAGATAGATAGATAGATAGATAGATAGATAGATAGATAGATAGATCATGGATAGATCATGAAATTGGTCCATAGATAGATAGATAGAAAGATAGATAGATAGATAGATAGATAGATAGATAGATAGATAGATAGATAGATAGATAGATAGATAGATAGATAGATAGATAGATAGATAGATCGATGGATAGATCGATGGATAGATCGATAGATAGATCGATAGATAGATGGATAGATAGATAGATAGATAGATAGATAGATCATGGATAAATAGACAAATAGATTTATAATGCCATAGATGCAGGTGCAGTCCTCTGGGGCAAAATCTTGAAACTACTAGAAATTATCATAGCCAGAATAACATCAATAATTTACAATGTAAACATAACAACATTATATTGAGTTTGTGGGGGGAAGAAGCTGGTATCATTGCTAGGCTTAGAGCACTCTCAAATATTTGGTTGATGGAGTGAACCAATGTGGCATGGCCCATAAGTATATTGCATCAGATATAACTGCATTAGGTTTGGTGGGCCTGGGGCTTGGGTTGGTGTCACAAGCAATCTGTGTGACAGTGATGTTAGTGCCAGAGTATCTCGGTTGTGCTCGTGATGTGTCCATGCATGGCTGGCCAATGGTTGTAACTGTTGGGCCACATTAGCCCCAATAATGATGCTACTCTTATGATCCATGCCATACCATAACTATCAATCATCTTTCAATCTACACTTTGCCTGACATAAATAATGTTAAGCGAGTTCAGGCAAATTGTTTTTTGTTTCCTACTTTTGAAAAAGAAATAGAACGTTTGATTAAAAATCTTAAACCAAAGAATAGTAAGGGATACGACAGTGTTACAAATGTAATTTTAAAAGGTATATTCCCCAGTATCTTGTCGCCGCTATGTCTTATTTTTAACAAGTCCTTATCCACAGGCCAATTTCCATATAACATGAAGCTGGCTATTGTTCAACCTTTATATAAAGCTAAAAATAAGTTAGATATGTGTAATTACAGACCAATTTCCTTGCTTCCAGTCATTTCAAAAATTCTCGAAAAAATTGTCAATAACAGGCTAACAAAATTTTTTATAAAACATGATGTACTGTATGAAGGACAGTATGGATTTAGAACTCAGAGAGGAACAGAAGATGCAATAATGGATTTTACAGGAAATATACTGAATGCATTTAATAATGGAATGTTCGCAATTGGTGTATTTCTTGACATGTCAAAAGCTTTTGACAGTATAAAACACGAAACCTTACTAAAAAAATTGGAAACATATGGAATAAGGGGTGTTGCTTTAGATTGGCTGAAAAATTATTTACAGGACAGGAAAATACAGGTTAAATTCAAAGATGTACTTTCACAAAAGTTTTCTTTATCATTTGGAACTCCACAAGGATCAGTTTTAGGTCCATTGTTGTATATTGTTCTGGCAAATGATTTAAACAAGTGTTTGAAGTTTTGTAGCAGTGTCTCTTTTGCTGATGACACAACATTATTTGTCTCTGGTAAAAATCTAAAATTTCTTTATAGAAAAATCAATGAAGATCTTGCAAGGTTGAATAAGTGGTTTGAAAATAACTCACTATCCTTGAATATTGATAAAACCAACTACATACTATTTAGAACGAAGAATAAAAACATTGATTACAACGGTGAAATTAAAGTAGGAACTAAGGAAATAAAACGGGTAAACAGTATGAAATTCTTAGGTGTGATCATCGATGAATATCTGGACTGGAGTATACATGTGAAATCTCTGTTATCAAAGTTAGCTGCAGGAATATATAGTATAAATATGACTAAAAATGTGTTACCCACTTTTGCGAAAAGACTAATATATTTGTCTAACTTTCAGAGCCATTTAAACTATGCTCTGAGTATATGGGGTCCTATGATGAGTGCTAACTGCAGGAACAAGCTGCAAGTTCAGCAAAATAAAGCAATTCGGTCTATCTATAATCTGAAAAGGAGGACCAGATTAAGTCCCTACTACAAAAAGGCTAAATTGTTGAAAGTAGGTGACATGATTGATTTCACATTAATAAATATCTCTTATAGATATGTAGATAATGTGTTGCCGAAACGAATCGCAAACTTATTTGAATTCCAAACATGTCATCAAACACGTAATAGAAATGTTCTGTTAACTCCTATTCATACTTTACAAACCTATAACAAAAGTTTCCTAGGAAGAGCCCCACACCTCTGGTTACACCTATCCCAAAATATAAAAAATTCAAAGAGTAAAACATCATTTAAAAAGCAATTCTGTACATCTAAATTTGAAACATATTAATCATACTATGTATATTTCTTTACTATTTGTTTGTATTATGGGCCAATTGGCTTTTATCACTCTCGCTTGGTACCTAGGCACCAAGAGGGGCTAAGGTCCAAGTGGGAAGTGTATGCTGATGGCAAAAAAGTTGATTATAATTATAATTATTAATAATAATATAACTAGTTTATGTTACATTTGTGTAGATGGTGATTATGATATATGCAGTTGGGCCGCCTGTGGCTATATTCTGACTTGAACCTGGGCAGCAAACCCGCGGCTAAGGTGTAGTGAAGAGATTGTTATAGCCAGTGAAAATGAAAATTGTATGTAAGTTGGCTTGTTATTTTGAGCTAATATTCAATGGGTAATGAATGAAACTGTGACGACTATGTATGTGTAAACTTAGCACTTAATTAGTGATGTTTATATTTGTTATCGAAAATTGATTCATCATTATAATCATCTCATCACCATACATCAACCTGTACAGTTTAAGTTAGTGTTTTGTTTAAAATCAGGGGACACCCACCTATATGGCAATGGCATCTCATGCTCGGGTGTACTCCTATTGCCATCCGTTACTTCCTACTATATGTAAATGTTTAATGTATATTTGTAAAATGTTGTTACAATGGTGGTAATGAAATAAACAAAGTTCAAAGTTCTACTCTTATCTCCATTTTTTCTGCATTTTTCTTTTTGTGTGTGTGCAGGCCGTGTCCTCCCAGTGTGCTTTTTACGATTTGGGCCAACATAAATTCAGTAATGTAAAATGATTTGTATTGTGACTACTTTCTACTGCAACGAGCCGAATTGAAGGCCAAATGAATTATACACGACATGTTTGTGAATAGAAAACAAGCATTTACTCAGTCCCTCTCATTTGGAAACAGCTCTCGTTTTCACTTCAATGTTGTTGGCAAAAACATTCATCATCTAGTTTTTCTTTTCACTACTCGTCATGCCAAGGACTGTCAAAAACACTTAGTCCACGTAATTAATAGAATCTTCAATGTATTCCGCAGATTGTCTTATGGTGGATTTAAATGTCTGATTTTCTGGTTTATTATGTCGAATTTAAATGCAGAGTTTTAGTTCAGTGGAACTATATATGTATTTCCAAGTAGCTCTTCAATTAAATACACATTTATTTTTGTGATAATTGTTCAATTGGCCAGTTGTGAACCGTGATTCATATATCTGAGCATATATGACTTTTGTATATTACTTTGGTAACAGGTTTATCACAAAGACAATTTGCAAAGAAACGATTTGCTTCAACAAGCAGTTCAGTTTAATGGCCAAATGTCACAATATTCACTTAGTTTATTGTGAAAACTTTTCAACGTCTCTCTATTTTCCTGAAAAGTACAACAGCTATTGTGGGTTATATAATTCTTTGTATATCAATACAATGTATGTTGCAGTGAGCCAGTGACCAATATGTATTGTATAACATAAAACTCACACATAAAACTCACAAGCAGTCTATCACAAAGATGAGCTCTTTTGTGAGCAACAATTAGGCATATTTGTTGTATCTCATTTCAGGACCAGGCCAATATCTCTCATTTCCAGCAGAGAATTGGGCAAATGAAAATATTCCCCTCACACTTCTCTTAATGACTTGGAAATGTACATAGCCCTGTCTTTTGCATTACAATATGTCTGGCCATGTAGGCCACAAGACGTGTGGGAGGGGTGTTGCTGTTGAACAAATCATAGTGACACAAATATATAGATGGCTGGTAGATTGGTACAGGTGTGGGGGGTAATGTATACTATAGATAGGAAGGTAGGTATAGGTAGGTAAGTAGGTAGGTAGGTAGATAGATAGATAGATAGATAGATAGATAGATAGATAGATAGATAGATAGATAGATAGATAGATAGATAGATAGATAGATAGATAGATAGATAGATAGATAGATAGATAGATAGATAGATAGATAGATAGATAGATAGATAGATAGATAGATAGAAGGTTGTTTATGTACTTATAAGTGCCCTGATTTCGATTCTCATTTCCATTCAAAACTTATTTACTGTCTCCTCGTTCACCTTTTTGATTCAGCTTGCTTGCATTATTTTTATTTTTTTTCACATCAGCAGAAAGACAGGATGTTTACATCAATGCAGACAGGTATACATTATAGCGCTGACCATTATAACCATCTTTTTTCTCCCAATGTATATTTTCTCCATGAGCAGACAGTGCTGTGGCTTATGTTTCCTAACAAAGCCAGTGAGTCTTGTGTCGTAATCTGCTCTTTCTAGTCTTTGACTTCCCTGGACTTGCGGGTCAGTCACCTTGACCATGTTTTCTGCTCATTCTTGAATTTTTAATGGCAAACTTCTTTGGCTGGGGCCCAGTCTCATTAGCTGCAATTGCAGATTTAAGGCCAGGGATAGAAATGTTTTTCATTCTGCCTCTCTTCACCTAAACAGATTTCAGGGACACTCCATAAATTGTGATAAGACTCTATTGTTTGCACTTTGGTTTGATTAAGTAAAAGGTAGGTTTCGTCAATAGGCTAATTCTATATGTGGATAGGAAAATTCTTAGTGCATTGATGGTACAACGACTGGACAGCATCTAATATTTTCATATCATTATGAGATACCGATGTGGAATTCAGAATTTGATTTACCTATCTCAAATGAAAGGTGTGCTTATCAGTTGCAATTGAAATTCAATGTCAGACAAATGTAAAGCGATGTGTTGGAATTAGGATATGGAAAACATTTCAATCCCCTTGAATTCCAAGGAACAGTCTTTGAAAAATGAGACAATTTTGTGAGAAACGACACAATTAATGTGAACCGCCTCCTCGTGAAACTGCCTCGTCACCTGACACATGTAGTGTCAGGAGTGATGCAACCGTTTCCCACAACTGAGCTCCATTTTTTTTCTTTTACCCACGTTTTTAATTACATTTTTGCAGGGATTCCCCTCCTATTGTCTAAGGGTTGCTTTCCCATTGTCTTGCTATTTGTGTTAATAGTAAGCAACATCGTCACAATTGCTTGTTGCGTCATTAAATGTTAAGGAAACAAGCAGCCTCAAATGGGTTAGGTTGTTTATTTTTACATGTGGGTTTCCCATCCCTGTGCAATTATGTGGGCGAATGCATGAAATTGCCAAGGCTAAATTAGGAAGTTATTGAACCGGGAAGACGTCAGTTATGAACTTGGGATGTGCCTAAAAATAACTCCTTGGGATACCCCTGTGTGAAACGTCATAAGGAGGTGCTCATGTAGAATATCTCCCAACATAGTAACCTGTCTCTTACTCTATAAAGCATGGACAAAAATGTCATATATATTATAGAACTGTGTCTCCTGTTTCAAAAGCTCTTTTTAAGAGCAACTAACCTTACCATAGAGCAATATACCTTTTGTTGGTTTGCATGATGTATTTTTTGCAAAAGGACGCAGATACAGTTGCTTCTGTCAGTACAGATCTGTGCAGCATAATATTTGATATTTCAGTTAGAAAAATAAAAACATGCACGCAGTATACTGATTTCTATGGATAACTGGGTCATAACTAATTGATGAAGGACTTTTGTTGCAGTGAATTGCCTTCTTGTCTTCATATGCCACATCAATGCTGAAAAACAACCATTACTATTTAATATATCAATAACTGCCTCTTTAATAAGATATCAATGGCATTGATTGTTATGCTGTTTGTTGGCATTTAGTTGCAACAACCTCAGAATTGCACAGTACTGGAGACTGGGCAGATATTGATTAAGAGAAAACGTGGAACAGCACACTGCCAGGGTTTGCATGACCTGAGGATGGGCCTAACACACACATGCATGTTGAGATGTCATGGGCAGCGTTTTTTCAAAGGCAAGGAAGTGCCCTGACTATTATGCCCATTGAGGTCACCAGGGGGTGTTGGCAGGGCCAGGTGCTTGCTATGATTTAGGCTGCAGTCCTGTGCAGCGCCCCTAGTGTCCTGAGCCAGCCAATTGGCTGTGGTCTTGTGTGGCGCTGTGCACCGGCGCTCTCCAGACGCTGCCTGGAAGTGAGGTGCCCAGCAGCTTGGCCTGGGCGCTGCGCACGTTCTGAGCCTCCTACTGTCTCCTGCGTCTTCAGCCATCTATTGGAACCACGATTTATTAAGCTTTCAGGCAACGTTACAGGCAACCTTTGGACAACTTATTTCTGTGAATTTTGGATGAAAATCTGCTTTAATTGCACGAGATCACGGACGTTTACTGTTGAACAGCGAGAGAAGAACATCTATACCAAGATTCAGGCACCAACCACAGCTTTCCCTGCAGTGCATGTGATATAGCTCCAAGCTCCGAGGCAGTTGAAAGTTTTTAATTTATGGAGCCAGTTCCCTGCAGTTGTTGTGGTGATATTTTGCGTTTGATTGTGGACTGAACTGTGATGTGAATTCACACAAATGATGAAGATGACCAAAAACAGATTGCTACTGGTCGTGCTCGCCTCATGGAACTGTAGCCAGAAGCATGGTGGGCGCCTCGACGCCTGTCGCTAGCCTCACCACCAGCTACAGCTACCAGCTCACCACCAGCACCACCTGCGAGTGCTAGCACCTCCAGTTCACCACCAGCAACCCGACCACCTTGCCAGTGTGGCACTCAGTGTGACTGGGACCATCTTTTAAGGCTCCTCCCCACCGCATCCCCCAGACATGGTGCCTGCCTCTGCCACATCCTACACCGGGCATCTGCCCCTGCTGCTCGTGCTGCTGCTGCCCGAAAAACCACTGCTGCTGACCTGCACATCTCCATGTAGCTGAAGGGACCGTGCTGGTCTGACCGGCAACTAACCCAGGCAAGGATGTGTAGCGCTGTAGGAATCTACTGCCTGCTTCTTTTGGCGGCCTCAGCTTTTGCCTCCAAGTACACCAACGGCGAACAACGTAGTAAGTGCTTTCATGCTTTTACTGACTGTTATTGCAGACACCATGCCCTGAGAACAATCCTAGCTATGTAATTATAGAGACCGGCTCCAACCACAGGCACAGTGTGGGTGTATATGTTACAGCCTTTTATTACAGCTACAAAATCTCTTTCACAATATAGACCTGTAATACCATTGGTTTCTATATGTTGGTAGCTATTCATGGACTTCATTTCCATCATCTTGAGCATTTATGAGTATATTTGAACTCAGCTTCTCCTCCAAATGGAGTAAATGGACCTGCAGTTTTGCTATGAATTATAAAGTGAGCGCTCTTTTACATCGATATGCAGTATGCCTCAAAACAGCAGCAGTTTTGATAGGCTAAGCCTGTATCTACAAGCCACAGATCCCTGGATACATACATGTATATATATCTCAGGAGAACAGGATGACATTATATGGTTCTGTGAAATGGGGACAGTAAAATGTGACAGTGAACTGTTACAGTGAACTGTTACAGTGAAATGTAGCAGTAATGTAGCAGCAAAATGTGACTATATCTGTTCCATGGAAAACTACAGCCTACACAGCAGCCTTATAAATGGCCCCATATCTGGCAATTAGGGCAATTTCCAGTGTCTGTAAGAATGACAAGCCTTTCACTCATCCCAGTGCTGGGCCATAATGATGGCTAGCCTGTCATTTCTATCTGATTGGCTGTGACATGCATCAGAATTTTTGCATCCTAGATATTGTTGACTGTCACAAAACTTGTCCATGTCTCTTACGACCAGCTGCATCACATGAAATATACATGAAAGGCAGAATTGCCCGCAGCTCAGCATTATCTATAAGACAGCATCACTTCTTTATCATAGCTCGCCTGATGCTTGATTCATGACTGCTTTTGTACAGTCTGTGGCCAGGGATGCTGGTTTGCTCTAAGAAATTGCTCAGTCTTTTGCTGCTCTAAGAAATTGCCCATATTTGCTGCTCTGGGAAACTGCTCAGGATTTCTTGCTCAGAGCTTTTGCTCACTGTTTGCTGCTCTAACCGATTGCTAGGTATTTGCTGATGAGAAATTTCTCAATATTTCAAGCTGAGAAATTGCTCATTATTTTCTGCTTGCTCAGTACAGCTGCTCCAAGAAATATTTAAGAATTTTCTGCTCTAAGATTTTGTTTGCCCATCAAGTACATGCTCTGAGAAATTTCTCAGTATTTTTTACTCTGAAACATTGCTCAGTATTTACTCAGTATTTGCTCAGTGTTTGCTCAGTATTTGCTCATTATTTACTCAGTATTTGCCCAGTACTCTCTGTTCAAGAAAGTGTTCAGTATAGTTTTTCCTGCTTTAAAATATTGCTCTCAGAATAATTGTTGTTCAAATAATTTAATTGTGTGCCTTTCTCTTAAGTGCCTGTTTCTAAACAAATCTGATATAAGGAACTGTTCAGAAGAACTGAAACTGCTCTAAGATATAATATATAACATATCTAAAGAGAACTTCTGAAAGAAATACTCTATTTAAAGAGAAAAAGCAGGTTATTTAGCTACCCTAAAAATTGCTCAAAATCTGCTATATGTGTTATCAGCTGCTTTCAGTTTTTAAAAAGTTTAAGAAATTTCTCTGAGAGAAGCATCTCATTGTTCAGGTGCTCTGAGAAACTGCACAGAGAAACTGCTCAGCATTTAGCTGCTCTGAGATATTGCTCAGTCTGTAGCTGCTGTCTTTTGCTGGCTGATACAAAGGCAGTCCTTTCATAGCATTACCACAGAGCAGCAACAGCATGCCAAATGATGATGAATGTGACAGCTATCATTTCCATATAACGTGAAAGACATATTGATAGACAAACTAATGCATTCTAAACGCTTTGTGCCAAGCTGCCAGTGTTTCCTGTTGCATTTTGATTCATCAATGTCAGGAATCTGAACCTATATATCCTTGCTGTTGGGGCGAGAATGCAATGATGTTGTATCTGAATAATTTGCCAGATTTCCATGGTGAAATATTGTTGCAGTTTTACATAGAGGCTGTTCAATCTTCATGAACAACTCTGCAAAATGCAATGTGTCAACTCTCTCACATAATTTCACAAGCATATTTGCACTCGTCAAGTGCGCCTGACACATTTATGAGTTTTTAAATATATCAACTAGATCATGCAGTGCATCTCAATTTAAATTTTAGGGTTTTTGTTGACGGTTTAGTATGTTGTGTAATTTACAGTGTAAATGAAAACAATCATCATAAATGTTTTTGAATAATGTATAAAGTGCAATTATGATATTTTTAGTGATATGTCAATGCTATGCAATCATCATAAATTTGTTGAATATTCGTTTTTTGGATGTGCCAATAAAAACCTTATCATAGAGTAAAATGATTTATAACCAGTATTTCAAAAAGAACTCTTAAAATGTAAAATTCCACTCTTGATGTGCTTGTCAATGCATTATAGATGTGCCCATCTTCCTGCTAATAGACCAACAAAAATAAATGTCTCAATTTTATGCACCAATAAAGCATGGCAAGTTGCTTGTTCGTGAAAATTGGACCAATGAAGATTCAGAACTTGTTTTATTGACAGTCTGTGGACATTTTATAAACATCATATACAGAAGTTATCATATACATTCTCGTGACAGATGGGCAATTCCGTAAAGTCATCAACCAATTGGTCAAAATTTCAAAATTGACATAATTACGAGCCATGGGTGTTATAATGTGCCAAAATAAGTGTATTTTCTAGAACAGAAAAAATCAATTGATTATCTCATTTGGTCTTTGAGATATTTGCATTTAAGTAATGCTATCTTTGGTGACTGCAATTATTATATTTCTTAGCACATTAATAGTAAGATGTCACTGCCAGTAGAGAAATTGGTTAGCTGGTTTCATTTTGCTGTCAGTTGCTGCCTATGGGAGTACACTTTCATTTTGCATTAAAAAATCTTTCATCAATTCTTGTGAATTCTGTCAGGCAGTGACATTTGACCTAATACGATTCTCAGTGTACGTCCGACACCAAAAATTACTAAATTTCCTGCTGACAAGTTACTGATGTTTTAAAACTTCATTAAACTTCTGATACAAAGCACATTTATGCCCATAAACAGCATGGTGGCCACTTGAACCATTTAAACCTGATACTATCGCCAGGGAGAGCACTTAAAGAGTGTACGTCCGACACCAAAAAGGCAATGTACGTCCGACACCAAAATATGAAAGTGCATCTTGAACAAAGGAAATGATACAAATGTTGGTACACAGGCTTGGTCTCATCAGAACACCTTAGGCCAGTCTGTTTGGTTGAACCTTAAAATGGTATAGGTCACAAAACAGGAAATAGATGATATCCTTGAAATTTGGTCATTTTCAACTCTGTCTTAGGCCATGAAATTATGTGAAAGGCAATTCATCGCTTGCTTCCATCACATGTAATTGGTATGAAATAGTGACACAAGCTGAGGCAGACATTATACTAATAGAAGACTAAAGATAAGATTACATCTAGTAGCTTAAACCTAGTATTTTAAGCTGTGATAGTTCCAAAAAGCATATACAAAAATTGTCCGAAAATGGCAGATTTTCTTTATTTGTTTACATATTTATGCCAAATTCCTTCACAATTGCATTTGTCAAGTATTCCCTCAACATATTAAAAAATATGTGCAATTACAGTGACAATCGTCGATAAAACTTGAGATTTTTTGGATATTTCTGTGCTGAAATTACTGTAAACTAGATGGTAAAAATGGTGAAAATAACTTGCATGTTCGAGACACCACATTTGGCTAAAATAAACTATGATGAAGCCATTTTATGGTTCCTAATTATGTAAGGGAACTCTACTTTATATAAAATATGAAAATTTACGAAAATTTTTAATAATTCTTGCACTGCAGGCATCCTTTACGCTTCCAATTCACACGCGTACGTCCGACACCGAATAGAAATGGCTACAGCTTTATGACAAGTTACAATATTGCCATGGAAATTAGCCTGGCTGATGCCTGAAATAGTTCCCTTGACAATAGAGGTAATTTGATTGATTTTTCTCCATATACATCACAGAGTTTTGAGAAACAAGCCATCAAGGCAGAAAAGTGTCATTTCTCTGAGTACGTCCGACACCATGACATTTTGCCTTGTTGCTCAGCTCCTAGGGCACTTTGAGCTTCGGTTGATGGCTTGTTTGAAAGCCCTACCACAGAGCCTCCTGCCTGTTTAACAATCGGATAGCTAAGGTGTAATGGTAGGGCTACACAAGCTGTTAAGGTGTCTGATCTGTACGTCCGACTTTACGGAATTGCCCAGATGTAATATAATTTAGATGTTAGTGAATGGTTCATAGTTACCTCTGGCTACACATAGCGGAGGTGATATTAAGTATATCGATGCACATAGACACGTATAACCAGGATTTTGCATATTAAGCTGCAGTCGTTGCTGGACATCGTTGGATACTGTCCATTCCGCTTGCATGGTCAGTGTTGTGAATTGAGTTGCTGCAATAACTGGACTGGATATCAGCCAGCAACGAGTGCTGTGCTAGCTCTGGCTAATATCTGAGGCATCATTTTGAGGCCTCAATCTGAGGCAATCTGAGGCCTCGTTCTGGCTTCATTGTTGAGGCATTCCTGAGCATCCTCAGCTTTATAATGGTGTGCCAGAGGGCAGCTTGTTAACCACTTATTCTGGCCAAGCAATAAGCAATCACTCACTGGGCCCAAGCATGCTGAGACGAGGACAATTAGCTGGGGATGACCCTTAATCACCCTGTGTAAGGACAGCATTATCTTATGCATTACTTTACACATTATTCTTGCGCTTCCTTTCACGGCTACCAATATTTCACCACAGCAATCTACACAGTGTAATCTACCTGCACCTATACACATACACTGTACTTGTCTGGTACTAGTAGCCCTGGATATATGGAGTATATAGGCCTATGCTCAGCTGAGATTGTCAACTTACATACAGTGCAGAAGCTCACTCAGTTGCTTAACTTAGAAGATGTTCAGCTTCATATGTTCAATCCAGATGCTCAATAGATGCTCAACTTAGCAGCTGTTAAAATACAACGGATGCTCAGCTTAGACGCTCAGCTTAGACGCTCAATAGATGCTCAATTCAGATCCTTAATTGATGATCACCTGAGAAGATGCTCAACTTAGATGTTCAATTCAGATGCTCAACTCAGCAGCTGTTTAAATGCAAGGGATGCATAACTTAGATGCTCAGCTTAGATGTTCAGTTTAGATGCTCAGTTCAGATTCTCGATAGATGCTCAATTCAGATCCTCAATAGATTATCAACTAAGAAGATGCTTAATAGATGCTAAACTTATATGTTCAATAGAAGCACAACTTAGATGCTCAGTAGATGTTCCAGTAGATGCTCAGTAGATATTGCACTTGGTTTCTTTGCCAGTAAGCTGGGCAGTAAAATATGCCAGTGATATTGATACGGGGAGAAGCATTCGCATAGGCAGGGCAGCCCCAGCGTCTTCATCTGGTGGCATTGGCTGGTGCTGATGAATATGAAGGGATCAGCCGAGTAGAATGCACCGTGATTTGAATCTAGCAGAGGCATCTTATGCTGGCCATGCTGATAGCCACAGAAGTGCAAAGACTGCAGATCTATAATACTTTTATACACACTGGCCATGGTTGTTGTGTAATATTTTGCAACCCTACAGCATGTATTGGTGAATTTAGCGTCATCACAGGTATAGGCTTTACTTGCTGAAATCGTACATGTATATCACTAAATTCATGTCACTTTTGGCCCAATTGCAACTGGACAATGCATGGTTGTATTGCAGTCAAGAAGCACTACAAGTCTTGTGGGATTGGTTAAAGCCCATAACACGAATCTTGTCACTTTGATTGACCCAGATGCAACAACACCAACTACAACATAGAAGAGCAAAAAAAGAGAGTGGATCAATTTGATAAACACAGACTCAAGGATCGTTGTCACCTCAATACTAGAGCTATCCCAAATCAATATGGGATTTCAACTTAATCTGCGCTCTGCCTGGGACTGCTGTGTTGCCAATCGTTGCTCTGCGGATGGTTGTGGCATTGCTATACTGCTCCCACTGCAACTGGCCATCTGTGCTAATATGTGCTTGGAAAGCCTAATATTTGCTGTACATTGGCACTGCTGTGGAACCTGTGTCATTGACACCAACAGATTCTAGATAAGCAAAACTTCACTGGTTGTTGAATTTGTAGGTTTTTGTTGTAGGTCTTATAAACTAATGCCCAGCTGAAGCACATTAATTATTAGCATAATGCATTCAATTTTTTATTTTTATAAGAACAGTGAAATTGTTTTGCACACATGATTTTTTAAAATACGTAGTCTAATTTATCTAATTAAATTTACAATATTTGTTTGTATTTTACACAGAAGCTACACTTGTAGATACATTTTGAATATGAATGCTTCAGCTTGAGGGTACTCCAGAATACATGAAAATATATAATGAACTGTGCTTGTAATAGTATTCATTTCTTTTATACTTTTTTTCAGCTAGCCTATAGATGTGTACTTGCCTTTCCTGTTTAGTAATTTAAACCACTTTATTGTTCCGTTTCGTCTTTTTTTTCTTTCTTTTTCTTTTTCTAAAGGCTGGTTCTGCACTGAGTCATTAGAGACATTTAACAGCATAAGCATTTAAGACTGAAAGAAAATACCACAGTACTTAAATAACAAGTATTTTTTCTGTGTAAATGTCAGGCTGGTGACATTTTGACAGACACTGCAACATTTTATGGCAGTGGTGGGCTAGCTGAATATAAAATGGCATGCCAATGTTGAATAGAAGAATTAAAAAGAAAATATTGGAGGAAAGCTTTTATGTTGATCTGCCATTGTAATGCGAGAGAATGCTCGTAAAAGATATATATGCTATTGTTATAATTGACTGACTCGGATATATAGCCAAGCACTGTTATTGACTATATTATTGGAGATTTCCATCTCTGGCCTTATCTCATTGGAAGTATCTTGAACAATCTTTTTTTATTCTTTTCTTTTTGTTGTTGTTGTTACATTTACAATAACTTTATGGATCCGATATGTTCCAAGTCAATTGCCCTAGTCCTCTTAATCAATAGGTGCAGAAATATATGACGCGGGGTCAAACTTCCCAAGTTAATAACATCAATAAAGTCTATGAAATACGTTATGAGCAATGTCAGATTCAGAAATTGCATTAGATCCATCCTGAGTCCTGACGTCGTTAATCAGTACACAATTGTAACTTATTTGTGCAGTGAGCTGGAGCAATTGATCATATCCTGCCTCTTATAAGTCATTAAATGGCTCAGTGTATGGGTATATCCTTTGGTGTTGCTGGAATACCCTGTAGTTGCATCACGAACAAGCCTTATTGTCTAGCGACAAATTAGCCACACAGCTCAGTGGCGGCATGTCGTAAAACATGTGTATAATCTCAGACTATTGATTCTCTGTTACGTCATCTTCTAGTACGTTGGCTAGAGCCAATCATGCTATTACTGACTCAGTCTGTCTCTCTCCTTGTCTTTGCTGGTTACTTCCTACTCAGTTTTGACCAGTTTTCTGTCTTTCTGACTACTACTGTGTTTTTCTGTCACAATTTTAGTATTCCAATTTAGTTTGTGGGATGTCAAATTGTGTTTACGACACCCAATCAGAAATATTATTTCAGGCATTTTGTTATTTGTAAAAATTCAGTCTCATTTTTGCCTTTTCCTATCCACTTTTGCTGTTTTCTGATAACTGGTATTTTTCTTTTTTAAGACCAATGTGTCTCTCACAATCTGATATCAGCCTTTCTGACAACTGCTGCCCGTTCTGTCCATTTTGTCATTTCCTTTCTCACTTTTCTGTCTTTTTCTGCCATTTTCTCGTACTCCCACTCATGATCACTTTCAGTGGAGCTTGTGTCTATTCCTGTATGTAATTTACACCTGTAATGAACTTTAGTCATTATGCTTTGGCGCATCCAATGCCCTGTTATCACAGGCCTATCTGGCTGTATCTGACTCTCATTCATGAGCAACGCTATATGCAATGTTCTGGCAGCTCAATGAATGACATTGGATGCCATCCACTAGATTGTATCTGTGCAAGTGTATGTGACAGCCACTGTGATAAACTCGCCAGATAAAAGTGTGATGAACTGCAAATGTTGTAAGATATATCTCCAACTACAAAGCCAGGCAACAAGCCACTCTGCAATAACAGCGAGCAGCCAACTACCAGCCACTAGCAACAAATTACCAGTCACTAGGCACTATAATACCACTTTTGTGACTGTTTAGCTACATTGCAGGTCCATGATTACTGATGGACACATCATATGACACATTTCTATCTCATACAAGTACTAGAAAACAAGCAAATTGTTAAGATGGATACATCATATGTACTGCAGTGCTCACATTAACAAACTTTTGTGCTGGATATCTCTGTTATACACCATTTGACATATCATTTGTAAGAAAATGTTCTACTCTATAACAATATACATATATGTTAGAAAAGTCATACATATTAAAACAATTCAAGTTCATTTTACCTTCTAAAGGCCAAATGGGATATTCTCTTAGTCATAAAAATACATTTTACATTACATTGGAATGTCATAGGGCTATTTGCTGTAAATTCACTAACATTTGACTCTCGTGTCTAAAGGTATTCACAATATATTACTGTCATAGCAGTTTATGCATAAAAGATGTGACATTATATTGTTTACAATATAAGCACTTTGCAGTTGTTATTTCTCGATGTCTCCTGTAGTTTCTTCCTATAATGGTCCCAACAATGGACTGAGTTGTTATGAAATGTCATATATTTGTTTTCCATGTTCTCGCAACTAGGAGAATTCGCGTGACATTTCAGAGAGAGACTCTTGGTCCCAGCATGCAACCCTCCTGTAGTTCATCTTGAAGAGTGATTTTTCAAGTTTTCATGGATAATGGATGACCTTTGATATTGTCTAGTGACCTGATGCAGACTGCTGGAGTCTGAAGGGTCGTGGCCTTGAAGGGCCTTGAAGGGCCTTGAAGGGCACTGTCCATGTCCTCTACAGGGATTGCTTATTAACCCACCAGCAGGATCCTGTGGAAGGATTCTGTGGAAGGATGCTGCAGAAGCTGCTATGGTTAAGATGCTATTGTTGTTGTTGCTATTGTTGTTGTTGCTATTGTTGAGGAAGCCATTGCAGCTATTCAGCTGTTGGTGAATTAAGACACCAAACAAATTAGCCACAATGGTCAGAGGGTGAAATAGGCACCAAAAGGAGAACACTGTGGATGTTACCATGAATTAGAAGCTAATGTTTATGCTGTTGTTGAAAAATACAATTAATCTATTGGTGAGTTGAGACATCATACAAATCAAGCAAATCGGCCACCATTGACTGTGTGAGCAAATAATAAGCAAAACATATGTGTGCAAAAAGTAAGTCAAGCAGGCAAGACGCCATGGCTGTCAGAAGGATTGTTGCCCACCAATAGGTGTTTGCAGAAATTGCATGGCATTGCTGAAAAGCTATTGTTGTTGTGAATCTATTGGCGGATTAAGACAGCAAACAAATCAGCCAAATTAGCCACCATGGTCAGATGGCGAAAAAGTAAGCAAACATGTGCAAAAAACAAAGCAAGCAGACAAGCAACAGGGAATGGCATTTTGCCAATAAAACGTTATCAGGAAGGGACACATAATTCCATTCGTATTGCTGCAATTAAGGCAAAATTTGATAAGATGAAATCTGGAAAAGAAGCCCGGTTTAAAAAAGGGTGCAAATCACAGCCAATTACAACCAATTTCTGCCTGAAATGGTGGCCAGTTAGGGGGACCAAGGACAGATATTATCTGAAGAAATTAACAGCACATTGTTGAGCACAGCATGCCACAGCAAGCCAATATCCACACTGCAAATGCACACAGCAATAAAATGGCAACATTTGGAGAAGTGAGCAATTTGAGGGAAAGCTACGAGCAATGGCTGAGAGAAATGAGCAAAGCCGACCGAGGAGAGAAATGAGCAATGTGTGAGAAGTCTTAGCAATGATAGAGTGTGAGAAATTAGCAATGAGTGTGAGAAATTAGCAATGAGTGTGAGAAATTAGCAATGGGTGTGAGAAATTAGCAATGGTGTGAGAAATGAAAAATTAGTGTGCGAGAAATTAACAATGAGTGTGAGAAATTTGCAATTTATGTGAGAAATTAGCAATGGGTGTGAGAAATTAGCAATGGGTGTGAGAAATTAGTGATGGGATGTGAGAAATTAGCAATGAGTGTGAGAAATTAGCAATGAGTGTGAGAAATTAGCAAGGGTGTGAGAAATTAGCAATTGCTGTGAGAAGTGAGCATTGTGTGTGATAAATTAGCAATGGGTGTGATAAATTAGCAATTGGTGTGATAAATTAGCAATGAGTGTGATAAATTAGCAATGGGTGTGAGAAATTAGCAATGGGTGTGAGAAATTAGCAATGGTGTGAGAAATTAGCAATGGGTGTGAGAAATTAGCAATGAGTGTAAGAAATTAGCAATTGGGTGTGATAAATTAGCAATGAGTGTGAGAAGGTAGCAATGAGTGTGAAAAATTAGCAATGAGTGTGAGAAATTAGCAATGAGTGTGAGAAATTAGCAACTGGTGTGATAAATTAGCAGAATAGCAATGGTGTCAGAAGTGAGTGTGAGAAATGAGTCTGAGAAATTAGCAATATAAAATATACGTAGTGTGACAAGAGAGCAATGAGTATGAGTGTGTGAGGTGAGCAAAAAGAGTGAGAAAGCTGCAATTAATGTGAAAAGTGAGCTGTGAATGAGAGAATTGAGTAATATTGGTGAAGGAAATGGGCAATGAGTGATAGAAACTTACAGTAAGTGAGAGATATGAGCAGTGAGTGAGAAAATGAGCAATGCGATATCAATGAGGTCTCAAGTGTCAAAGGTGGCCAACACTAGATTGAAGGAAATAGGACTGAGGAGGTGAAGTGGGCAGGGGTGCCAATCCCTCCTGTTTGGGCTAATGGCACATCTACTCTCTAGTCTTAACATAGAGACTGAGCAACAGCATTATCAGGCCATGGCGTGCAAGGAAATGCTGCCATTTGTGAGGCTTGTTTACCTTGGCAAGAAGATGTTGGTTAGCCTAGCAGAGGAACTGTAGCAGAGGAGAGCTAGGGCAGAGGAGCTAGCACGAGGAGCTCACAAGAAGAGCTAGAGGAGGGAGCTAGAAGAAGGGAGCTAGCATAGGAGTGCAGCTCCGCTTCACACTGGGCCCCTGCCTCTATCGATTGCTGGGCTGATGTATGGCGCCTCTGTCACTCTGCTAAGTCCAGCCTTTGTAGCAATCTCCTACTCCCCTGATTCCTCGTTAGAATCGGGCTACACTGCTGTGTCATGGGCCCATTGCCTTCCCCCATTGCCTTGCTCATTGCCTTCCACATTGGCTTGCTGCTCGGATCACCTGCTGCTCACATCCCAGGTTGCTTAGACCACTCTAGAGGTGTCAGCAAGCCACCAGAATACCGCAGGAATAAGGTCTAAATTGCCCCCAGAATTGCCTCCACAGCCTCCACAGCCTGCAATTCCTGTCTTCACGCTGCACTTTTGCAAGCCGCAGAGATGTGTCTGTTACTCTTGTGGATGTTTATGGTTTAAATAGAAATTACGACCAACCATAATATCACATAAAAGAAACAGTTACTCATAAAATTGCATTATTATGAAGGAAAATGGGCCAGACGAGGACTCTGAAACAACAGAGAACAAGTCTGCAGCAACAGTTGTTTTCATTTTAATGTCTCTAACACCCTTAAGTGCCATAACACACCCATAAAAGGAGAGAATGTACATAATGCAACCATTAAGAGAAGGGAACTGCAGTCCTGTGGCATTTTGCCTGCCTGTCCCTGCCTGCTTCTGCAGTTCTGCCTACTTGCCTGCCTTTGCCTACTTGCCTGCTTTTGCCTCTTCCTGGCCCATGCAGTATAGGGCTGTGGGTTAATTGCAGCTGCGCATGCGTGATGAGCTGCTATTTATTAGAGGCTCGCACAAGTACCTACAGCCTAAGCCCTAATATGCCTTTCCGTCGGCTTATTTAGCAAATGCAGATAAAACGTTAACCTGTTCAATGAATGACCAGGCAATGACATGCCAAATCCTTTGACAAACAGGCAACTCCCAAACTTCCTGCTTTTTCAGCTGCATGCCATGGCCACTCTACATTGCAGCCCATGCTTTATCCCTCTCTATTAGCTCTATGAGAGTTCTATGTGAGCCGTGTGAGCCAGTGTGAGAGCCATAATACAATCTTCATTGCCTGAACCATGTCTAAACACTGTAAAAAAGGCCCACTCAACGCTGCATAAAAATGCCAATAATTCGTGAAGTACCATGATTAAACCGTTTCATCTCAGCCCGCAGCCATGTAATTAATTAACTTCATTTCATGAATGGTAAAACATTGGTTTGTGTGTCCTACTTTTACTGTTAATTCCGTTGCAAGTGATACTAAAACTAAATCAACTCATCTAAGTTGATATTGTTCGTGTTTGTCTTTCCACTCTTGAGAGCAGCCTGGGATTGTTGTTCCCACTTCTGGAGTTCTGAACTGAAGATGATAAACTCACAACAACAAGAGCCACCATCTATCTTCTTATTTTCTGTGAACGATTAAGGAGCACCATTACGTATTCTCCTCACTTGCAAACGTCTCTCATTCCCACATCAAGTGATAGTATGATGGATTGGAAACTTTAGATGTCTTGCTATTTAAAATATTAGACGTTTCGTACAAAACGACAACTTATATTGATGTCTTCATTTCTAAAAATGGACGTTTCGTACTGAGCTCTTCACCACGTGATGTTTTCTCCACCTTTTTACACCATACCCTTAATAATAAATAGTTGTGTGTTACACTGTTGCTTGGGGCCAGCAGCTACTGCTGTTTCAGGATCACATGGGCATCCATCACTGTGATAACAAATTTGCTGTCGTCTCTTATCTAATTATCTGAGACATAGCATCTCCATGGTTGGATCGTGGGATACACCTAGTGTCTGATGCATACATAATGCATCGAGTAGGAAACAGGAGAGATGAGCCCCATCTTTAATGCGATCAATACTCGCACTAGACCGTGTGCTTGTACATTAGGCCAAGTGCTAGGCTGTGGACAATCTACTAGCAGTGATCAGGTCGTTGCTACAATACTAATGGGGTGCTAGCCCTACTAAATAGCTGCATGGTGTCACACTCAAGTGAATTGTGGATTTATAAGTGGCAGAGGAATGTATCTGTCACAGCTGTGTCACTGTTGGGGCATTAGCAAGCCTCTACACAGATTGCAACAACGTTGATGGCATACGTAGGAGCATTAAACGATACATGGCGAAGTGGGCTGTGAGCCTTATACTCATTCTCAGTGTACTATTCAACTGGCTTGTCCCAAAACTACAAAGTGGTCTATGCCATGGTGTCTTGTTGAATATGTTCTGGAAAAGGTCCTGTGATATTAACATAATTATTATAATAATGTAATATTATGTACTTATAGGTACTGAAAGCAAGTTAACATATATATCACATATAGTTATATATATTGCCATTTATGTTTCCAACATTATGATCATTATATTGTCCCCAGAAATCATGAATAACATGTCATAAATAACATTATAATGTCAGCTGCATCTATTCTTGACTAGAATCTGTCAGTAACTATTGTAGAATTATGTTAAGGTACAAATATAGAACATTTACATCAGTATAATCCTGAGAAGAACATTGGAAGCTATTCAGTTACCAATGGTAAAATGCCTGAAACATCTATGCAGTAGCATCATGCAGTGTTTGAGAATATGATAACATGACAGTTTTTACCTTTCAGAGATGTGCAGTCACATTTCGAAATATTCAAGAGCAAATCTGTCTCTTTGCAGCTATTCCTAGAGTGTTGTTGGCATTAGATTTATGTCTAGGTGTCATTCGTGTTTGCCTGATTATGATGTTTTGAGAGCTGCGGAGTAGGATGACTGTCATGGGTATAGAGCTTAGAGGTTGGAAAGCAGATTTGTCAGAGATTCAAAAGAGATGTTGAGGTGTCAGGCCTGTCACCACACTCTAAAAAATGTGGGGACAAAATTGGTTTTTTAGATTCAAAATGGTTTTTTGAAAAACCAAATTTCAATGCAAAACCAACATGGTTTTTTGCATTGAAATTTGGTTTTTCAAAAAACCATTTTGAATCTAAAAAACCAATTTTGTCTGAATTTTTTTAGAGTGCACATTGCAGAATGAACGTGTTGATGGATTCATGGATTTAGATGGAGTCAAAAGTCCAAGTGAAAAACTGCTAAGAAGGAATATGATGTGTAGAGGGAAGAAGAATTTCAGCTTATGAATGACTGTTGGTTGCATGGAAGAATTCTAGATTTTGTAGATGCAAGATTCCATATTTTGGTATGGGGTTGGTAAAGCTTGGTAGAATTTAATATCAGTGGTTGTTGGAGGCATTGGCTGTGATGTTATCAGTATGATTTCATCAGATAGTGACTATTTCATCTATTTCATTCTGAACGATTATTGAATGTGTTGTAGACAGTTGATTTAGCTGGAGTCAGAAGCCAAGGACAGAAACTACAAAGAAGCAATCGAATGTGTAGAAGGTAGAGTTTCAGCTTATGAATAACTGTTGGTTGGAAGAATTATAGATCACAGATAGCTACAGATTTGGATGTGGTACTGTGGGTTTGGTGAAGCTTTGTAGAATTTAATCTTGGGAAATTTGTTCTTGGTAGTATTAAATGTCTGTGGTTGTTAGTGGCATTGTCTGTGATATTGTCAATATGATTTCACCAAATATTGACTATTTCATCATGGTTGATTATTGATCCTTGATGACACAATTCTAATGAAGGCGTCAAAGAATATGATAAATTCTGATTTTAATTTTACGGCGAACTGGTCAGACATCACATTATACGTGTGACTTATATGACGGAACCATTTCTTGCAGAAGATTCCGTTTACGTCCAGACTTGATTGCAGCGTCCTGATTTCAATGGGCGGCACGACGGTCACTGGGGACTGAGTCATCTTAAACTGTGGCTATCAGGATTTTATGGATGATAGGAAGAAGATTGGACATAGATTATGGGTCTGGTTAACTTAGAGTGACTTTGATGTTAGATTGGATGAAGACTTGGATTGTGGGCAGGTTAGGGTGGACTGGGGGGTCATGAAAGGGGCTGTTTGAGGTCAAGGTCATCTCGTTATAATGGCTGCTGGGACAGGGCTGGGACAGGGCTGGGACAGGGCTGTGTCAGAGCTGGGAGGTGCAGGGTTGCTCTAATCAGCCAGCTCGTTCATCTGACGCGTCAGGCTCTCTCTTGGGATGACCATTTCTCAGGCTGACCACTGCTAGTCTGATCGCTGCTCTGACCCCAGCCCTTTTGCTTCATAAAACTCATCATGCTCAGCCAGTATTACTGTCAGCCTCCCCTCTTTGCTCATTTGCAGTTCCCCTCCGATTTATGACCCCTGTGTGAGGCCATGCAGTATGTTGTCCGTCCCTGTTACCTTTAGTGGCCCTGTTGTTGTGTACAAAGAGAGGTGTCCTCAGCAATAACCATATTATGGGATTGCATCTATAAGGTTTTGCTATTGTACAAGAAATCACCATAATATGATGGGACACTTTGGACAGGCTACAGGACAGTGCCATCTCTTTGCATGATACCTGTGACTGACAAAATTGCTTGGATCGGTCTCCACAAGTTTTCTCTCTTGGCCATCACCAATGGACCTTTGCACACATTATCCAAACATTGTCCTTATATTGCAAAGACAATGGACTGCCTCTTTCACTTGTATACCTCCTCATGAAACATACCCTTGCCTCTTGGTAACCACGAAGCACCAGTTGTGTGCAGAACAGTCATAAAACTACAGACATACTTCATTGTGCTGTGGGCCCAGAGTACACATTTTGCCACAAGGAGTTCTACAAGGCATTGTTCTGTCTCCCAACTTGTCCCAGGCCTGTTCATAATGTGACGGGCACACATCAAGCCAAGAGAGACTTGGGGAATCGTGAATGGCCTCAGTGAGTAGCTGGTGGCACACTGCATTGTTCTAAGGGAGAATTTGTCTGGCACAGCATTTAAGTCATAGACATCAAGTTGGTATCCAGAGGCTGTGGAACCCAGTGCGTAGCTATGCGTCGTTATGAGAGCTTTTAGCAATTAGTGCTTCGCAGGATTAGCATCAGTAGTCATGCAGCCATCAGCCCCCTTGTCACATTTTGCAAATTATCATTGGGGGAAATCTGTATCTGCAATTACCGGTCCCCGGCTGTCACCCGAAAGAGCGAAAAAACAAGGGAGAAAAAACATGCACAACCGTGCTGTTGGGCCGTTGATGCAAAACTGCCATACTCAGCTGCAGGGAAGATTGGCCAGTTGGGAGATTGGCCCTACTCTGCGGGATATTACTCTATTGGGAGGTGGTTTTTGTAAGTTGACAGCAGAGTGTAGATGGCCTCGGCCGATACGCTTGTGGACCGCTGGTGGCAGGACTGGGCCATGGCGAGACTTGACGTTGTGTGTCCCTTGGGTCCGGCTGCAATCAGGGACCAAATCACTTCATTAGAGTTGCATTAGAGCAAAAGCACACACACAGCCTGTCCTCTGGTCTCCCCTGGCCTGCCATGGCCTCCTCTTGTGCTTGTGCACTGACTTCAACACTGCTCTATGCTGGCCTGTGTGTTGCCTCTATGTTGCTTCTCTGCTGCTTCTGTGCTGCTTCTGTGCTGGCCTCTGACTACGAGTCGCGACTTGACACTGGCTTCTTCTCTACCGCTGTCCAGTAAATGGCCTCCGCCTCATGGCTATTGTCAAGGGACTGTCTTCACTTAGACCTCATCTCAGACCAGCCAAGTTTAATGCCCTCTGTCCACTGCCAATAGTGGCAGCAATACAACTGGAGTGCCCTTCCAGATTTTGTTAGTTTGCCTTGTCCACTTCTCTCATACCGTTCCCCAAGCGCTAAGTGAATTGGAAATGGACGAAGATGAATATCGCAAGGCCAGTCCACTACATCTTGATCACTCGCTTCATCTTATATCAACCATATTCCGATAGCACAAGATTGAGTGAGGTGATAGATACATACAACATACAAAACAGGGTCTTCTGTAGAAAAAAAGAACAAGACATCAACCGAGTTATAGAACCATTCCTTTTGCAATGTGCTTTCTTGGACAAAACAAGCTTCAAACAAAAACCTGCATTACTTAAATCAAATCCTTCAAGCTGGATTTCTTCACCAACTTGCTTTGCAAATTCAATTCTTAATATTAAATGCAATTTCCCAGCAGTTCATTTATATTTCACGTGGAGACAGCTTATTTTAACAGCACAGCTTTTTGAGTAGTTCACAGGAAATTATCTGTGAATTTGGCTGCAGCCTGTTTTAAATCTGGAACAGAGAGGCCTGTGGATTTTTGCAAAAGGGAAGCTGTTCATTAATGAAACATGAAGGCAATTCACATCACCTGTCAGCTCCTGTATACTCACTTGTATATCTTCATGACGCAGCATATACTGGTAATTATCATCAGCACCTAATCCTGTGTGTTATGCTGTCTGACATCGTCATTACACATTTGAGCCAGTGTATTAGTTTCCCTAAGCATTTTGTTCAGGTAATTATGCACTGGATTTGCCCTGTTAAATAATGTTGTCCAAGAGATATGGCAAGGCTTAGTTCTGCAGCCCTGTTGTTTGCTGAACCAAAAGTTGTTCTGACAGTTTGAATGAGCAATGAATATAGGTGTGATTCTAGCCATACAATATAATATTGTTATGTGAGAGAAGGCCAGTTTTAATTGATGGAAAAGAAAGCAATACATAGTATATATCAGATTTCATTAGGTACCTTTAGCAAATCACAAAAAGGCAAATGTGATAAGCTGGTTGTAAGCTGGTTGTGCATGCAGTGAACCCAGTGGGTGTGATGTGAAACAAACATTCCTTTAGGAAGTATTGGGTTCCACAGAATTGCAGAAATTGTTCCAGGAATTGTGGGAAATGTAGCGGATACAAATTGAAGCGATTCGTTTTTGCAGTCAGTGGTGACGCTGCTTTGCCTCATACCAGTTTGCAAGTAATTATATGGAAGCTCAATGCATAATGGCGACTTGATGACATTAGTGGGGCTGGTGGCCCTGCCTGGCTGCCTCTGGTCTGGTTTGTGTCTGCCTCCAACCAAATGCCCACACTCTCCCATATTCATTTATATTCTGCCTTCTTCTCAGCTGTCTTCTTGGGGCCATCTGTGTAACATCGCGTGGAGGAGGAGGAGGGCCAATCTTATTTGTCCTTTCTTTCTGTTGCTTTGTCCCCTGCTTTGTCCCTGCTTTGTCCCCTTCTTGTCCTTTCTCTCCTCTTCTGTCCTCTTCCAGTCTTCCAGTGTCCTCTGCCAGTGTCCTCTTTCTCTGTCCTCTTTCTGTTTCTCCCTCAGCTGCTTCTTTCTACTTGCCTGCCCATCACAAACCACCCTCAGTCCTCTGGGACACATCCTCATATGTTTATGTTCGTAAGAGAGTCATCTCGTCTCCTGTATATGACTCGTGCCACGGTATGAGGAGCCACGAGAGTTGGCAGATAGATTCAACTACATGACTCCAGCCATAGGGGACATCTCCAGCAATAGCAGGCTACATACCACATGGGATGGTAGTCTTTGGGTCTTTCTTGTGTGTGGCCTGCTTGCCTGCATGGGTCTTCTTGCAAAGCTCTATCTTTAGAATGGTGTAAAGTTTTGAAGAATTGCTTCATTCATTTATGATTTGTCTTGGTATGATGTGACAGATCTCTGAAGAAATGACTTCAAGTGAGAAAAGTGGTAAACCAACCAATCGCATCTTTCATATATAATTGTTTGTTTCTTGTTTGCAACATGGTTTCTCCAATCAGAGCTTTATCTTTGAGATGTGGTGCAGCTTTGTAGAATTAACTCTTTCATGAGTTATTTTGGTTGGACGTTGCAGATGTCTGCAGAAGGTCTGCAAAATGTAACAAATGTGCTGAACCAACCAATCGTATTGTTCATTTAACGCTGAATATTGTCACTCATAAAATAGAGGCATTCAGGAATTTGTTGATGAAATTGCAGATTGAATCACCAGAGCTTCTGGAATTACGAAAAATCTGGCATCTTTACAGTCTCCCATTTATATTTGAAGCTGCAAAAACGTCTCGTAAAACTGCAAGGAAATATCACATTGTAATTTCTTATTGGCCTGGCTCATTCCTCAACCCTTTATGTGTCTGGTGAGAAGGCGACTTGCCCAGCAATCTTATCTAATTCCTTTTCACAAAACAATTTTTAGCATCCTCTATCTTCTCTGATGTCAAGCTTCTTCCCCCATCATCCATTTTCCATATTAAATTTGCTCCGTGCCTGGCTCTTGTCCCGGTCAATAATTCCAGGTGTACTTGTGCAGTTTGTTGTTGCATTAAAGCGGCAAGCAAGAGAACTCTGCTGATGCAAATATAGCGCTCTGCTGCTTTCATTCAAAAAGATCCGCTGCCATACATTCTATATGACAAACAGGACTCGGTTACAGAACCTGCTCTGCCATCACAATCATTGGGGCCAGCCAACTCAGCATCAGAAACTACATCACACACATTGTGACACAGCCGCCACCATGCAGCCCTAATAAATTCCCAACAGCAACAACGCTTATTCGACATGAAAGAGCGGCTTTCGCCAAGCACGGTAGGCAAATAGCGTTTAACCCGGCTGCGCGTGGAATTTTTTTAACTTCTTAAAAATTCCAATTCAAGAAATTTTGCTGATGCTTGCGAGATGGAGATTTGAGATTCATGGATGCTATTCTTAACCGGCACACCACAACCTCTGCTAGATTAGATCCTTGTCTCACAATGTCTCAGTATCCTTGTGGTTACTAATGTCATTTCAATGAATCGTTGCAGCAAGCCTTGAAGCAGCACACATTGCTATTGGGGATTTCCTAGTAAGCCGAAAAGGCAGACAACAACATCGTTCTTGACATTTCGCCGGGCTACAACACAAACCAAGGACAGGTCTAGGAGCTGTGTGCAGGGGAGGGGGGGTTACTGAGGGTGCTGGCCCCATGAGTGCAGATCTCTTGCCCCTTGTAGGCTATTTTTAGCACTTAGCCTGGCATAATAGTGGACACTGAAGCTGCACAGACATGTGTGTGCCAATTAAGACCTGGTCTGTCACATGGCTCTGTCATGACCAGCATACCAGGGGAAGCATGGCGTACCCAAAGGTACTATACTGTGACCCCTAGTATTAGTATCGGTTCTACTGTGATTGTGTTATTGTATTTGCCCAGTGTTATCAGTTTGCCTCTGAGATTTGAGCGACAGGGTCGATGGAGCAATCAGTATTAATTATATTGATCAAGTACAATTACAGGATTAATAGCATCATTCCCTGGGTAATCCTACATGGCATATCGGCCTTCTTTGCACTAATAACAACAGTGCAAGGGATTATAAGACAATTAAAGCACAGATGGGTGCTGATATCCGATCGATACTTGGTCTCTAGATGTCTCAGTTGCTGCTGCACAGTTGTCTGGATGCGCCATCAGCAGCAGCCTCCCTGTTCTCCTTGCCAGCCTCCCCAGCCTTCCCATCCTCATCCTCCTGCTCAGCAGTTCTGCTGCAGCTTCCCTCTCTGCATGCCCATCACATCTCATTGTGCTTGACCCGAATTATATGTGAGCAAATTGAGCCAGTCACAGGGCACAACTATGCTGAGCTATGCTGGAATGCAATTGGCCTGAGCAGATAAGCTATAAGATGGGCAGGGCTATGCCTGAACACATCTCCCGCTGTCTATGGACATGCTGCACATACTGCTGCTGCTTAGAACTGCTGCTGCTTCTTCTGCTGCTACTCAGACTGTGATGGTCCTACAGCACACACAGCATCCTCATACCATCCTCATGCCATCCCCCATGCCATCCTCCATGCCTTAGACCCAGAAATCTGTCACAACCAATCGATGCACCCTCCCAGGTCACCCTATCCATATACAAACCCCTCTGATAGTGTCAGTATTTGGGCTGTTGTGCTGCCAAGCCATCCTCACAGCCTTCCTCTGAGCCTTTTGGAGCTTTTTTCTCATCCCTTTGGGCTCCTCCCTTTGGGTTGCCAACCTCTTGCATGCTCATCATTATTACTTTGTGTGTCTTGGCGATTGTTTTGGTCACGTGATTGGGCATCAAAGCAATGACATGCTTACAAGATTAGCCCCAAGGCAATCTCGGGATGAGCAGATTCGCACCATGTAACACTGAATATTGCAGTATGTTCATTCTGTTAGTCGAGCCACTTTCCAGAATCTCCAAGTCTATTCTGTGTTATCTAGGATACCAAAGGGTCTCTATAGGTCTCTATGGGTTTACATAGGTTCTGGATGGTCCCCATAGGTTTCCATAGGTTCCTAGGTGCTTAAGGCTGGTGCTTTTGTTGCCCTATAACATACACCATGGAGTGGTGTCAGCTTGATGTCAGCCTGGGGCACTTGGCTTTTGAGAAGTTGAGAAGACTCAGTTTCTCTCTCACCTCCCTCTCGCCCCCTCTCTGCCACTCTGGATCTCTCTGGTTCACTCAGCCCCTCACTCAGTCCCTCACTCATTCTTGTCTGTGGGTCTAGCAGATCGACCACATTGTACAAGTGGCTTTTTCAAGCATCTTTTTAAAGCAGCACCCACCACTGCAATGGCCTGCTGCTGCCTGCATGGCTAGATTCACCAGGACTGCATCCATGGGCTCTGAATCCTCTGTGAAGCAGGACTGCATGGGCTGACAATGAGATAGGTCTTTGTGCAGGGGCCGGATGGACCAGAGCCAACTAGATTATAGATATGGATCTGGGGGAAGATCCTGGCGGTTCCCTGACTGGCCAAGATTCGTTGGTCGCTCATAAATGTGGGATGTGATCGATCCTGCTGTTAGCACCAAGATTGTGTTGGGAAGAGCCCCGTGCCCTCCACCATCCCACCCCTGCCTTCGATCTGCCATCGATTTATTTGAACCTCGTGTGCACTCTAGCACCCCTAGTACTCTGTGCTGCTGCAGGACCTGGCAAAAGGGTCTTCGTCATACTGTAATATCTCTCTGATGTGGCCACTGTAAGGCTTTTCCAAGAGTAATCACTCTAGCAACCCTACTACAGGCCTACAGTGACTGCTGGTGACACTGATTCCATCATCTTGCTGCAACATTATAGTTCAAGGAGCCAAAAATTGTTGTACTACTTGTAAATGTCAGTATCAGTGCCTCTTGACATTTCTGTGCTAGGCATACTCTAATCTGCAACTTGAGCGTTTGGTACATGCATGATGTTGTTCAATGTATTCCATAGCTCTATTGTCGAAAATTGTACCTTGTACAGTTTGTTATCGAAGTGCACTTAGGTTTGGAAATAGCAATATAGGTTAATTGAGTGTGAGCTATTTCTACACTATACATCCAACAAATAGTGGCAGCAATGTATATTTAGCTGTAAGCATCAATATAGAAATTTAATTGTGGTGACAACCTGTGTCTGCCACAAACACAATGTCTGTATCATCAGGAGAAGTCAGTAACTGGCTTAATGTAATAATAAAGCTGCATTGTGCCTATGACAGTGTTGCAGTCGGTTGATTCCCCAACAAAGCACAAATCACAAAACAGCCCCTTTATATATGTAAATGCATCAATAAGTGTGCATATACATGGCTGGAGAGGATCATAGTTGAATGGAGATGTGGCAGCTGAATGCATGGAGTTGCTAAGTACGGGTATTGAGTAAAAGAAAAACACATTGATTTGTGTGCGGCTTGGCTTTTTGTCATGGGAGAAAAGCTTGGGTCATCAAGATCAATACTTACAATGCATGTGATATGGTATAAAGCTTGGAGGCATACCTGTTAGAGTTGTAACAGGCAGTCCTATAGGGCTCCCTTGAACATATTGTTAAAGAGGCTCCCCTTGCCTTGCATATATAGAAGAAGGGTCAAATGACAAAAGAATTACCCTTTCAAAGCAGATCAGGTGTCTGACATATCGTCAGATGATGAACCATAGGTGATCCCCAGATGAAAGGATGAGCTGTAAGTAGTTGAAGCAGAGTTGCTGAGGAGGAAGAGACATATTTGTTTCTGAAGCATTATCATCAGTAGTAGTCCAATCAACTGTCTGCTCTGTTAGATGCAGAACTCTTTTAGAATAGCATCATACCTCTGTTTATATTGGGTTATAGAGTATTTTTTAAATGAAAACTAGCATTAATCATTGTTTCCTAGTAGTTCCGATCAACATAATCTGAAATTCTTGATGTTTACTTTGCTTAAAATATCGATCTACTTTTTGTCTGTTACTCTTGCATGCCATGGTAAAAGCTGTACAGAAGCACCTCAAACAGTTCACTGGGCCAGCTGTCTTAGTTCTGGTTACCACATTTTGCATGGTAAATTGATAATTACTGAAGCAAAATCTGTCTTGGCTTCTTGGCCAGTAGCGTTTGTTCAGATGGAAATTGGAAGCTATCTTTGGGTCTCAGCCGTGTGTTTTTCTTCCTCTTAATTCTTTGGCAAGCATCAATTTTTTCTCTTTTCTTTGTTCTTGCCATTCTTCTTTTATGCCCTCTCTTTCCTCTTCTTCCTGGCCTAACATTCACTCTGAAGACGCGCTTGATACTGACTCGCTCCTTTGATGTCGCCCGTGTTGATGCTGTGTATAACATTGCCGCAACACTCTTTCCGAGGGCAGAACTGTCTTAACGTTACGTATTGGGCATCTCGGTAATATCGACCAAATAGAGGAAGAAAGAGAGCTCTAAAAGCAAAACAAAAAATTACTGCTATTAGACTGGTATGAAAGCTCCTCTCCCAAAATTGGCATCTATTTTCCTTCATTTCCCTCCTGTTTTTCCCTTGGTCTTTCCTATTAAATCTTGATGGCGGCTGAGTTGTTTAGACTCAGTTTTCCAATAGATGGAGGCCAACGTATGTGCTTGCTGCCAACAGATATAAATAATGAATCCTACCAGAGATTTAACGATCTGTGGAGCTGCTTGGAATAAAGTGGCAAAGATTTGTATTCAGGCCTTGCAACAGCCATCGTTGCTCCTGCCAGTGTCACCCATATGACGACCCTCGCTTCAAATTTATGACTTTTTTGGCAGAGAAAAATTGTTGGGTATTCTGTACAGTGGGACCGCAAATTCCTGTTGGCACGACCCGGCTTTTACAGCCACCGGAATTGGCATGTAGACTCGGACTAAAAACAAGAACTGCTGTTTGATTTCCCTGAAAGCCATCGACACGACGATAACTCAAGTGACGACCCTACAAGTTCTCCAAATTCCACATGACATAAATTGAAGATTAAAGCCTTGCGGCCATTTTCACGAGGCGGCATTCATCAAAATGGCCACACATGGTGCTCTACAACTTATTTGCTTTGCTTGCTTTCATGGATGTTTCTGCAGGTTCCAGGGCGGTATTAGATATTAACGGCCTTTGACTGCGAGTGCCGTTGTCCCGGGGCTCTTATTGCCAAATAATGTTCATGTGTGGTTGATACGCTGAGCAAAGAAAACGATCCTCTTTATTTTGAATGAATATGGGCAGTTGGGAAACGTGGCTTGTCAGCTTTTCTGCCCTTCTGGTTTTACTGCATCTGCAGTTTCTGGCAGCTAGAAGGCAAACACCAAAATCCCTTGCAAGTCTCCAGGCGACATATTTTCATTTGCATCTTAGAGCCTTGATGGCAGACCAGAGCTGCCTCGCCTCCTTGTATTAGCTCATCCCTTGTCAACCAAACACCACGTGCTCTCCCCACATCTCTCCCCTTTCCTTGCCGGCATCCCTCCCCATCCATTGCCATCCCCGCATCATCTTAAGCCCTCCGGCAATAAAGCCATCCCAGTAAAAACTGCGCCCTGCCAAATTAATTAACAAATAGCGGAATTACTCCGGTGTGCCGCCATGGTCTTTTCAACTGTTCCAGTATTTGCACAGAGATGATCAGAGATCAGTGCAATATTCAAAGCTGATCATACTTCTTTCCTGTTCTTTTGAGATCACGTGAGGAGCATTGTATGACGTCACGTCTATTTCGTCATTTTGTGCCTTTGCCCGGATCCATGTTTGAAACTGGAGGTCTAATAAAGCTTATTAAAAGTACACTTGAAACAGATCGCTCAGATTATCCAAGCAAATCAAATGGCATAGAGCTTGCTAAAAGCTCCAGAATTGCTCGCCTAGTATAGCGGAGTGCTCTAATGAAGTTGTATTGAGTTGTGCCAAATTACCCGGTGTTGTCAACTTCTGGTTTTCCAATTAAGACAAACGTCACTAATTACTGGGTGAGAATGACGTCATCGTTGCGTATTAAAGGGCAATGACCCAATTGATGCATGCAACTCTAGTGAAGGGTGATTTTGCATGGTGGCCCATGATGACTGGTGGGCATTGAAGTCATGACATCGACTGTAATTGGGTCCAAAATCTTTAGAATTCCATCTGCATTGCATATATATATCTGGACCACTATTGCACAGCTGTAGGTATGGCATGAAAGGGTGACGTCACGATATCGATGATATTGATTGGGTGACCCAGGCGATTAACATGATGACGTCACACAATTGGAAGGGCAACTAACAAACGGCGCCTGGCCAAGATGGCAGCCTAGACCCAACCCGACCATTATCCTGTGGTGGCTTGCCAGGTTGAATTGAACACCATTCGATCTGATCGATTCTAAATACTGCACGAGGCAGCTTATGTAGCAAATAGAGGGTCTGCCACCCCATTAGTCCATACAATGCGAAATAGGTACAACCTACAACTCCAGTCCACAATAGCTGGCTCGTGGAATTCCCCCCTACGATATTGAGCACTAGATCAGCTTGTCATTAGCACTCATAATCAGAGCCTGTGTCTAATTAGTTTCGAGGGTTGTTTCTAAGGCAGCCAGCACTTGAGCTGAGATGTGCACAGGCCCTCTTACTCCCTCCATTTCGACGCCCCCTTAATTGCTTGCTGCATCCAGCCTAAAATCTGCTTTAGGAATATTTAGCAGGGCAATTGCCTGCGTTTAGTCTGATCATTATTGCAATCACGTCTGAGCGATTCAAGAACAGTTTACAGTTCACTCTATTAACATTGAAATATTATGTTAAAGACACAATTAAACATGAAGCTGGTGAGAAATAGAGATGTTTTTGGCTCCCATTAACGGCATTCTTCCTGGTCTTAAAATGCTATAGAAATGAAGGAGAATTGTGTTTTTCAAAGGGTTGGGTAATTAAGGAGTATTAACACTTCATTGTAAAGTAACACATATTAAAATGAATGTTCATGTATGAAGATGTTTCCGGTTTGAAATCAATTCACCACTCATAAATTAGATAGCATACAACCTATAGAAGATTTCAATTAGTTTGCACAGCTATAAAAGGACTGTAAACTGTCCAAACATGATGAAAAAAGGTTGTGTACACTGATTAGTAGGGCTCTCTCATGTACATTCGTGTATAGCATGGCAATCTATAGCTCTGGGCTGAGCACTGTGGTGACATGACCCCTGTCAGCAAAACATCTATCAAATAATCAAAGCTCTGGTTGCAGCCCAACTTCAATTAGAGCTGAGCTCTAGACTTAGGCTTCTGGGAGCTTGAGGGATACAAAGGGTCCAGCAGAAAATCTCTGTGTTTGCCAAATTGCCTGCACCACAGTAACCATGTTCTTGTGTGGCTCTGTGTGGCTATGTCCTGCCTGTGTCATGGCTGTGGCAGCCTGTGTTATTGCAGCTTGAGAGCAGGTCACATCGCTTCTCCTTGTCCAATACCCCATGCATATTGCCACTCAAGTAACCATTACTTATTTGTCCAGTACTTGTGTGCATACTTTGATATTCTGAGGGGACCACTACTGTTTGCTTAGACAGTTTGGTTATGATTTATTCATAGCATAATGTAGTGTCCTATTGATCTTGTAGTATTTGCAATCCCCACCAATCTACATTTGATTGACACACAAAAGATAATATCACAAAGCAGCTAATCAGTTAAATTGCTGCTTAGTTATTATATTAATGTTGTAAATGCAAATGTGTCATGCATTGTCATGGTTCTTTTTCATTCAAACAATTGTGGTATTATGCTACATTGTTGGTTGGATTTGATGAATACTGAATAGATACAATGTAAGAATTTGTGTGGCTTTTAAACAGGAGGTATAATGTGTTGGACAAGTAAGGCTGATGAGCACTGATGTTTCATGTTTTGATGTGGTCATTACTGATGCTGTTGAATTGGTTGATTATGATAAGAGTACTCTCCCACTACTTGTGTACTGTTGACTCCTATGCTGGTACTCAGACACTGTCAGCCAGAGACAAATGTTAGCAGTGGCTACATGACATGTCCTCCAAATTTGGTCCTCAGGAAATCTTGATAGCCTGTGTGGTGTGCACAGAGATGAAATGGATAGATGCCATTGAGCACAGTACATTGAGATGGACATTGGCACATAGAGGCACATAGATGCAAGCACATAGATTCTGACACACAGAGATGCCAGTGGCTGCACACAATGATGGAACCCGCATCCCTTGTCTTGCTGCTGGACCACCCAGCCAGCCTCGACCACTGACCATTCCTCCTAATGCACCAGTGATGGATATAAGCCACTGCTCAGAAAGCCCTCACTTAGCCACAATGGACCACAATGGACAATGTCCAGGGCCCCAATCTCCCCTATTCCGACCTTTCTTTGACCTTGCAAAGTGTCAGAATGCTTTCTCCCTTCCCTTTCTTTCTGCTTTTTCTATTCCCATTTTTCCATTTCTTTTTCTCTTTCCTTTCCATTCTTCTGCTTTGTCTTTCCCATATCTCTGCTATCCATTTTTCTTCTCCCTATTTGTCTGATTGTTATGGATTTCTGTCTTCTTGCTTCCGATGTATCCTGGTCTTTCTCAAATTCTGTTGATATACATCATGTTATTATGGCAAAGCTAGAGGTTCTGATATTGAAAGCCAATGCCTGAGATCAGAACCACTCTGACATTACAGCAGAACATGTGAGAACTGATTGGGCTTTTTAAACCAAGAGCAATTTCTTAATTGTTTCTTGTTGATTAACAGACGGGACTGAAATCACTGAAATCACTGGAATTGAATGACAGGAAACAAGATCTGAGTTAGAGGACTGCACTTGCCTAATTGGTATGTCTGAAGCTTCTTGGAGACCAGCGGGGAAGTCGGAGCAATCAACTTAATTGGCTTGACCCCTTGGGATTGTTTGTGTGACCTGGATGCTATAGGTTGACTGGTGGGCAGCTATTGGACTGACCTGCCCTTCTACAACCAGTGCACTAAGAGCATAACATCAGAGCATAGCATCAGAGCAACCCGCACCAAGAACACAAGCACCAGTAGGTCCAACAGCCATGCATCCAAAGATCTCCAAAGCACCCTGCACCCAGGGTACCCTACAGCCCATTCTGTGACCAGTGGGCAGTGATTATTGTAGGGTCAGACTGTCCTGGTGAGCAAATAACTTTACATGGCAGCCATGGACCTCTGCTCCCCTCTGCAGCGTCCCTTGTTTGTTCTGGCCAAGTGTGCATATGCACCACTCCCTGGCCTTTGTCTTATTGCAATGGCAAGTATTCCCCTACTACCAATATTTACCTTCGTTGCACCACATACCTAAGTGTTTTCATATTACTTGCGGACGTGATGCACATCTTCCATGCCTGTATTATGCAATAATCTAATATCATCGGATATCATCGGATATTAAATGATACGTCAATGTAATATCCATGCTGACATCCGTCCTGTAATACCACACTGACTCAATGTTACCGCTGAAGCAACAACCCTGTAATGGAACAACCTGGTTAAACAAACCTTCGATTATATTTCTATATAATAAAATACGGTGACAGGAAATTTTCAATTTAATTGAAATTGCTTGTCAATATGGTGTCAGGAAGTTTTAAATTGAAGTTAAAATTGTTGATTCACACCATACCACTACAAACATATAGAGGATGACCTGTCAAAGGTCTTGACATCTTGTTCTTAATTGTTAAACAATTTACTTGCATGTTGTGTGAATATTTGATTATATATAATATATAATGATTTTGACAGATTTAGAATATAGAGCTCTTTTTATCACATTTAACCCATGCCTAAGTTCTGTTGAAGTCTCATCTATCCAGTAAGGAGCAGGGTTTGTAACATAAGACGGGCTTTTATACTCTGGTGTCTCTATTTTCTGGATCAGGTAGCAATGATGCAGACAGTTTAATTCAGCTGCTCAGGAAGACGCTTGTCCCATTTTGTGGTCTCGTCTTCCCCCATAAATCACAGCCACAGTGTCTTACACATATATAGGCAATATAGTTCTATACTCCACTCACACCATTGTCGCCCATTTGTAAGTCCCACATCGAACATTCAAAACGAAGGTTGTAATTTTAAAGTGGAGCCATTATTACGATAGTAATCATCAATTTCATCATAGATATTAAAGACTCCATATCCTGAATATATGTAGAAAATGGGACTACACATATCGATTTATTTGACTGGAATTGACTCAACGTCCCAGTTATAATTTAAAACTGGTTAATATCACATCAAGCTGCATTGACATGCTGCCAAATCACTGTGGTGACAGCATTTTTGTCGATAAACTTAAAAACTAAATATTTTGGTGGAAATGGAGTTGTGATTTTGGTATTTATACAGAACACTCTACTGACTCTATATGGCTTGACTGAAGTTGTGTGACCCTTTGCAAAAGTAGGCCACCAACCACTCTAACAGATCTACACAGCAGTCCCACAATGCAATGGGCAGACCTATCTGTCACCATGGGAACGCACAAGCGGAAGTCGTGGGCTAGCCTCTAACCCCTCTAGTCAGGCTCTACTGTCATGGCAGCCTCTAAACAATTGCAATAGATAAATGAAACGGCTCCCTCCTCTGAGCTCCCTCAGTGAGCTCTCTCAGTGAGCTCTGTACAAGCCCCTCCCCGCCTCCCTGCCCATCAGACTACATGCTCATCACAGTAACAGAGTTGCAGAGGCAGGCTGAGCAGGCAGAGGCAGCCATCCCATCATCTCATCTAATTAGTCTTCTCCTCTCTGCTTGTTTGCTTCAATTCGACCTGAAAGGTTATCAGTTGTTGCAATATGAAGGCAATAAATATTACTTACACAAATATGGTATCTCTGGCATTAAGGCGAAACCTTGCAGTCACTTCCTCACAATGGAGAGGAAATGACAACAGACGTTCTATTCTATCCAATTCCATTCTATTCTATCCCATTCCATTCTATCCTGTTCCTGTATATTCTACTTTAAAACCCAGTAGATCTGAACCAGGAGTACTCTAATCTGGAGAAAATAATAGAATAGAGTTGGTTGTCCCCTTTCTCGCGTCATGAATGTGAGTTGTTTGCCTGATTGCAGAAATCTGTTATTCCATTCTGCTCTGGTTAGGAATGTAATAGTGGTTACCCGGGAGCAGCACTTGACTTGAGCCCTAATCCCAGCCTTTTGTTGGGACGTGTTTATCAATTAGAGGTTTAAGACAGCTGCCAGGAGATGTGGAGGGAGGGGGAGGCAACATAGTGCCTGCTGGACTCCGCTCGATCTTAACAATAATTGTCATGTTGTCTAAGCCCGAGCGAATCCCCGCAAGGGCCTGATGAGACTGTAGCAAGCACTAGCAAGCTGTCAGCTTCATTGGTCCTATTATGGATATCTGGTGTCAGGGATCCCCTCCACTCTATTTCCTCCATTGTTGCCTGAACCGGAAATGACATGCCCCCACCTGAAGATGGCGCCACAAAATGATTCCGAATGTTGTCGTCTGCTTTTGGCCAGTAACGTTTGTTCGTTCTTGCCTTCGCTCCATGTTTCCCCCATTCTGGCTCCCTTCAGTTGTTGCTCGTGGTTGCTATAAATAGACTCTCATGGCAACCTTGCGCGCTAGATTCAGGGCCACACAATCTGCCTTAACTAATCCCGGCAAGTTGCTCTTAAGGCGCTGTGACGTCACAAACCTTTGTCTCACGTGATGGCTAATTCGCCCATCGCGTTGTCTCCACAGATGCTAGTTGCCAAGGATAGGCCCTGCATCAATCCATGATGCTAGAACAGCCCCCCCCCCAATCTCTCTCTTTCCCACCACCAGTTTATTCTGCACTTACATGTAAAATCTTATGATTGGATATGTCATCATGCATATAAAAACAAAAATGTAACCAGAAGAATTTTGTCACTTGTTGACGTTCAAGTTTGTTGTCACCCCAAGTGAGATATCTCGAGATTTATTAACACCAAATCTCGCCAGCGTCATTGTTCCAGCTGAGATTTCAATTAGCTGCCTTTACAAGTTCTAATATTCCATCTTCCCTTTTTCTTGTGATTCGTGATGGAGATAGGAATGGGAGACACATTGTTTCTTAGGCTTCCACAAGATTGAATTGCTAAACTGAAGGACGTCCTGTGCAGTCATCGGATATCTTTGATCGCCTCGCGTGATTGGCTGACAATGTTGGTGCGTGCGCAACAAGACAATGCGTTTGTTAGGGGACTACTGTTGCTGGACAGCTAAGTCACAGTTTGTTGTCGATCCATCAAGTTATGTATGCAGTAGCCTAACATGACTTATTATCGCTCATTGTTCATCATCCTATAAGACATTCTTCATAGAACATACAGCCTGGCAACTATATGCACTTGCATTGTTGTATTGTTTATACTCCAATGTGAATGAACTGCTGATTGTTGCTACTCTCTATTGCACAATACTGACAGTTAAAACCAGACATCTCCACAGCTTTACGAAGGGGATGTTAATTTCATTGTGCATAGTTTTCTTGGCTCATGGGCATCGTATGTTTTAGTTTGAATGTCTGCCAACTGAGCACACCCTATCGTTTATTCAGTTGGAGCCTGATCAAAACAATCTATTTAGATTTAGCATTAATATACACAGCGTTACCATTTACCGGCTGCATCAACGACTATCTTAAACTGCAAATTGGTTTAGCACTGCTTTCTCGCTCTTCTTTATGATCTGTAATATTTAGTTCCAGACAATTTAAAACTTCCTGTGAGAACGGTGAACATCATGGCGGCCCTCAAATTGACTTGAAATTGTGTAAATGTAGGGGGAGCTGTGGGCTAGCTCCCCTAGTGGCTGAGTAAATCTCATGCTTAGTTAGTGTGGACATTGGACTACCATGTGCAGTGTGCATAACCCTTGCCCCTTTATATCAGTCATTGCAGTCAATTGTTGATTGCAATACAGATGCTCCGCATTACACACCAAGTATAGACCGAAGCAGCTACTCCCGTCGTACTTTGCACCGTACAGTAGCATCAGGGTGTTCCGCACTCCTCCTTGTCCTGTTTGAGTAAGGAGAGTAATTGTGGCTCTAGTTCTCTTGTGTGGTCATTCAGATACCGGTGTCTCGTTGATGCCACAGATAAGTCTACTCACTCCAAGATGATTGTTGACTGGCGCTAGGGGGATTATGCAGCAAGCTACCACCAGGAGCGCTGTAGTGCAACTTTGGCCTTCAATCTCTTCGCAATGTCCTCCGAAGGTCCTTTGCTTCACATCAGCATGTGTCGTCTGCCCCGGGGGTAGCTTTTGCCCCGCAGGTGAACAGGGAATGGCAAGTTATATGAAAGGACGCCCTTACTCGCCAGTTACTCAAACACTTCCGGTGCTGCCATTTCTTATAGATGAAAACGTGTGTAAGATGGCTGTGTTCTGTGGTTCACTGTTTACTTACTCTGTTTTTCTGTCAGTCTGTCTGGCTGTTATTTTACAATATCTTTCAATTACACGTCCTGGGCAGACGGTCCATTTTTCCACTTCTTATTAGCTGTTATCGCTATTTGATTCTCTACGAATGTATCTAAATACCTATTTATCTACAGTATGTCTATTTTCTATCTATTGGTTTCTATTATCTGTCTGTCTGTCTATCCATTGCCATAATGTTCATTGAAAATGTCAGCGATATGGCGAGCTTACGTCAGCACTTTCACGTTTGACGTTTAGAGGTAAATGCCTCGCAGTCCTGTGTGACAGTCTTGTGTGACAATCTTCAGTGACAATCCTGTGACAGTCTATTCCTGAAAGAGTCTATGATCTCGCAGTGATCTCAAGCTAATCTGCGCGGATCTGCCACACTCTAAAAAATGTCGGGACAAAATTGGTTTTTTAGATTCAAAATGGTTTTTTGAAAAACCAAATTTCAATGCAAAAAACCAACATGGATTTTTTTAAAAATCCATGTTGGTTTTGCATTGAAATTTGGTTTTTCAAAAAACCATTTTGAATCTTAAAAAACCAATTTTGTCTGAAATTTTTTAGAGTGCACAGATCACAGACAAGTCATTTGCTGCAATCGGAGCGGGCTCCCATGGAGCGGTGTCAGCAGATCCGCAAGGACACGGCCATTGCACTTTCTATATATAACCACACCATACATTTGTCATGTATTTCATTTCCTATATATGTGACATTCACATATGTGTGGACATGGAATCTGCTGCATTAGCAACCTTCTAGACACAAGCATTTCTCCTCTTCCATTCACTTCATAATGCCAGCTGTATCCAGTTTGTGAAGGCAATCTATTACTGCCCATACAAAACCTGACAAATCTTATTAGCAAGAGTAATTGGATGAATTGGGACCAATCCTTGGCGAATCAGTGGTAATATATGCTGTATAACAAGGTATTTTGAGAAAATGGTAGGAGATATTCTGCTCTACTTCTTTACATTCACCAAGAACACTTATTCTGTAAGTATTCTGTTAGTCAATGCTTTAAAAAGCTCTAAATATAGTGGTACACGTATTAGTATCTACATTTGTAGAAATTGATGTGCATATATGGCGACAGATTGAGAATAGATTGCAACGAAAGAGTTAAAATGTACTTACTGATTCATTTTAGAACTTAATTGCATCAAGGACAAAACGTAGTTAGCAACTTGACATATTGTAAAATTGAAACTATAGACTATGGGGATGGTATGGCGAATTAACATGAATATGATTTAGGAATTTGCGCCAGCCACCAAGGACAGTAACTATACATATTGTAGAGATGCACACAGATAACTTGAAATTGCATAAGATATGATTGTCTGACTATGTTCAACACCTATTTAAATCTCATTAGCACAGGTGATAATATACAATGAATGTGTGTTTCAACTAAAAATTATATTATAACCTTAAGGTACTGAGGTTGCATATTTCCAATGAGACCTCCTTCGCCATTATTCAATCCCTGCCTGGTTTTACAGACAGCCAGTTGTGCTGATGACATCCAAGCAATCATTGTATGAAAATTAACAATGCTTTTTATCAGTGTATAATTATGTTTTGTCACGGATATGTGGAAATACTTTGTTTGATTGTTCTTTAACCAAACTTGGGAACCAACACAAAAGTTGAACTGAAAGTTGAAGACATTATCACACCGCATGTTTTGGTGTTTGTCACATGCTACCTTGCATGTTTTTGCTCCTCTGCTGGTTGCCATGAGAGCTCCAAGTGGCACGTTTAGCTTGCTGGATACATCCAGGATTTAGTTGGTGCCCCATTTCACATTTTTAAAAAAAGTGTATGTAAACGAAAATGGTAGCAATGAAAAGTGTCTGGTTACAGTAAAGTAACAACAATACTTAATAGAACAACAGCAATGTAACAACAACATCAGCAGCAGTCAACAACAATAGAGCATCTTGTTCAGCATTTGTGTTGGGAGAGAATGGCAGTTGATAGTGCTGCCTCATTACAGAGTCTAATGTGAATGAGTTTTGGCAGACACGCGTGATGCTAATGGTTATTCGACAACAAGGGAGAAAATAAAAAGAAAAGTCAGCTGCAAAAAATTACTTCAAAAAGAGCTCGATAATAGAACACAACAGAGATTATTACAGCGATAGATATGCTGCCATGTGCACATTGGTGATGAAGCCAATAACAAGAAAATGGACAGCCGGTCCACAGCTACAGACAGTGTCAGACAGATACTATGATGTTATTGGGTGGTAGATGGAAGCAATCAAGTGTTATATATGATCGATTGGTGACAGGCTTCCTATCAGCAGAAAGCTTTGGTGCCGAGGCGGTAGAAACATGGCTGATGATTAATTCACACTCAGGTGATGGCCATAGCTGGGTCTATGAACTGCTTTACCTGCTTTACACCTGCTCTATGCCTTCAAAGCTCCACAACTCACTCAGAGCTCTGCTTCCATCATCACCAGTAACACAGTCACTCCATAAAAACAGATCAAAGTTTTGGCCCCTGCATCCTTTTCCTACTGCTACTTTCATATGGCTGAGCCAAATTTGCTTGCAGCTATGCGGATGATGCTGGGCAGATTGGGCACTGCAAAGGCTCTACTCACTGCTGCATTGTATATGTGACTCCATGGCGCTGGGTGTATGGCACTGGACCAAGCACATTGCCCCTTGAGCACAAGTTGCCAGGACATGAAGTCAGGCAGTGACACTGTCTCAAACCACGTGCTCATCACAGTGAGTTCCTGGCTCATCACCCTCAGATGCGAGTGTAAATCCATTCCTTTGCCAATTTCTTGAAAGGCTCACTATTCACATTTATGCCACAAATGCAAATTAGTGGAGGGTGAAAGCACAGTAAAGGCCTCAATTGCGTTTTGATCAGATAAAAGTAAATCTAGGGTCCTACAAACCAATTTCTGGCATAAAGAAGAAACAGTGCAGTATTTAAGCTTGATCAACAAGTAAATCTGAGAAATTTAGGCATTTTTCATGAGCATACAACTAGAACCATGCTCTGGGCAGACCTTAAAGTGGGTATAATCTGTCAATTTTAGCATGTAACCAGTGCCCTTTTTCTGAAGCACTGTCTATTGCAGCAATGCTGTAGCCTAATATTTAGTTCACATTCTGCCTGTGACATTATCTGTTTACTGTACCTCCCTGGCCTTCTGTAGGGACCATTGGCTGACTTTTCAATGTGATGATTATGGCAGCCATGACGTCCAAAGGAAAGTTCTGCTTGTAACCATATTTTTGCAAATTTACAGTCAGGGGTTCAAAGGCTGGCTGGAGGTATTTTTATGCAATAATTAACTGAATTTGGTGCTTTTGCCTAGATATGATATTGGTTTAATGAATTTCAGGAAAAAAATTCCAATGGCCACTGATGATTGTAAGATACAAGAAGCTTTAATGGCTAAAATCGATGTCCGTCCATTACGTCCACAACCCATTTTTTGGTAATTTAAATGAATTAAAGACCAGGTAACACGTCAACTGGCATGGAAATGCATGTCTGTCTCTCTCTACCTATGTATGCAACTGAAAAATTTAAAAACACAATGAATTTAACTAATACACTGGACACCAGGCTAAAAAGTGTAAATGTCCGTCCATTACGTCCACAAAAGTGTTCAGATTAGTCTGAGGACTGATGTTTGGAGGTCTGGTATGTCACAAATAAAGCAGGGATACCATGTTTAGTGACAAATTTCGATTATTTTAGTGAATGCTGACAAGGCTCAAAAGTTGAATTTGTCACAGTATATGCAAACTGTCCATATCACATCAGCGAAAACGGTCGAAAAGCCAATGGTCCATTTCAGCAGAAAAACCTAGATTTTCATGGAACTTTCATAATGTAGTACATAGCAGCCCAGCAAATACCTGTCTTGATTTATCAGACAAACATAATTCTGTATTCTATACATTAGTAGCTTCAAATTGATGTACTACACTTGCACTTCTGATGAAAATAATTCTTAGGTCATAGGGGCCAAATATTGAGGCGCTTACTGTGCTTTCACCCTGGAATGATTCGATTTTGCACAATATATTGCAGAGACGTTTGACAATTACATGCACCATAAACACACGATGTCTGGTGTGCCATTCCCGAATCATTCCTGAATCATGCAATGCAATTCACAATATTCCATTTGGAAATCAATCATCATAATCACATTGCTCAAATGAAATCACAATTTACAGCAAATTTATCAAACATTGTTATATTGTCTTCACATTAGGAAGTGGCAAAGCTGCCTAGAATGGGACTGCAAATAACTGCATATCAGGCACAGAGTGGGAGGCAATAACACTTGCAAGTCTCTTGGTAACAGATAGTGGTGATTGCTGGAGACTGTCGAGTGTTAGCAGCATTTGACTCTTTCTGGTCTCTGCAGAAGTCAGTGTATAGGACTGTGGGTAAATCTACAGGTTGATTGCAAAAAATGGTGTGCACAAATCATGATGCCACTGACTTGAGTGATGCCACTGAATGATGCAACTAAATGCCACAAAATGATGCCACTAACTGATGCCACTGAATGATGCAACTGAATGATGCCACTGACTGGTGCTACCAAATGGCACAATATGAAGCATACTATTTCATTCGAATAAATACAGTAACTGTGATTCTTATAACAATTTTGCATGACGTGTGTGATAATGGATATCTGAGTGATGAAACTAAATGACTCTGATTGATTCCCTGATTGATGCCACTGAGTGATTCCACAAGGTGATGCCACTAAATTCTGCCATTTGATGATGCCACATGCCAGTGAGTGAACGATGCCATTGAGTGAACGATGCCAGTGGGTCTTGCAGTCTGCTCACCTGCTTCAAGCCTGGCCCAGGTGGGAGGAGGGAGGCTGCATGTCTCCATCTCTGGCCGCATCACCCACAGCAGCATCAGCAGCAGCAGCAACATCAGAAAGGGCATCAATTATGATGATGAGGAACTCTGATGTCAAGCTGCTTTTGAGGCCAAGCACTCTCCAACTAAAGGTTTATGTAGAAAAGGCCCCAGTGCCTCGTAAAAGTGTCCTGGCCAAGACGTATTGGCCCTGTGCCTCCTTGCCTCCCTCCAGCAGCCCACCTCCAGAATGGTGACAGCAGTTGACGGTCTATTATGCAATCTGCTCCCTACTGTTGGGTCACACAACATTTACTTGACCCGACCCTCCACCCATCACTTACACACTGAGCAGTAGATCATCCGCTGTAATTACAAAGGGCTTCATTTGCCAAAGACCATATGGTCAAGGCCAAACACTGACTGATGGAAATGCAGAGACTGTTACAGTGAAAAATGTTTACTCATATTCTCTTTTCAGTTACCTGTACCATCTAAATCGACTGAAATTATCAGATATTTGGTTATAACTGAAACAAACCAAGTCATCCTAATCATGTTAATAAATTCCTCTCCAACACAGAGACCTGTAAAGCTTACATCTCTATCACAAGGCATAATATCTTCCAGTACAGAGCCTCAAACCAAAACAAGTTTTTTTTTCAAAGTAGAGAATTCCCTTTGCTGTTATCAGGCTTCGGTGCCTTGCTAGGATTTGTTCCAGCAACACATCTCATCCCTTCAAAGGCCAAAGGTGTTTGAAAGACAAAACTCCACGGCTGTTCAATCTGGCATCAGACGGATCCAATATGCGAAGTGTATAATCTTTCGTGTTCAAAGCGCAGACATCTATAGTACCATCCGCAAGGCAATGGACTGTAGACCCGGTTCGCCGTGGTGGCTTATTTGTTTTCCTGTAGCATTATGCACTTCTCCCATTGCTAGCTGTCCGGGCTTTGCTGTGGGCTTGAGTAATTTAAGAATCATTATTTAAATCCCCAAGCAGGCAAGCTGAGGGCATATTTTGTTGCCTTGTATATTGGGTTGGGAATTCAAAGCAGCTCATTCCGAGCGGCTGTTCCTAATGCGTTTCGTCGGATTACTCGAATAGCCCAAGAAGAAAACTTAAGAAGGGCTGGTTCTCCTCAAGAAGCCTTAAGCCTTCACACATAATGTCTCATTTGGCACATCTGTATGCTTTACACGATGATAGAATAATCATATATAACACGAGTCTCTTCTCTCAGCTTGGGTTGGCTTCCAGATATTCCCACAGAAAAAGCCTCCCCACCACAACAGCTGCAAGATGTGAAATGTCTTTTCATATATACAAGATAACTGTGGTGTCTCTTTTCTGCCAAATCTGCCTACATGTTTCTTGTATAATGGACCATGCTCTTGTGTTGCAAGATTTGCCACACCACATTGGATTCCTGTGTAAAATGAGTTTCATTGGAGCAAACGACATTGGATTCCAAATGTGTCCATCCCAAGGTAAAAATACATATCAATGCCACAGAAATAGACACAGATATTGAGAGACATTATAAACAACAGCTAGAATATTGATATTTCCATCTTTAAAAATATATATATTGTTTGTCACATTTTACATGGTAATTCCTCGTGATGCTATAAACATGGAACTTTGGATCCATGACCAATTTAAAGTTTGTACGATCATCCGAAAATGATGACATGAAAATGTGGAAATTGTATGCGGTGTCAGTGTTGTAGTCCAGAAATGTTCTTACTCCTAAAGGAAACCAAATACACATGTGTCAATTTACTGACATTTGCTGACAAAGTAGATCAATTTATAAAACAAACCCAAACTGGCATAATTGTAATTGGAATAAAAGGAGGTTGAAGAAAACATGCAGGATTTCGTGATTGTGTCAAACAGAAGATTCAGCTGGCATGGATGGTGTTGATGTCACGCCAGCTGAGTTTAGGGCTGGCCCACTACAAGTGACTGCCAATCTACTGACTGCACATCACTGACAGAATACAGCTGCCCAGCTCTGTCTACCTGTTGTGTGACCGACTAGATTGAACACTCCCAATTTACGATGGTTGAGTAGTAATTTAGAAGGAAGTTTACAGAGCACACAAGACCACGAGGGAGGCTAGATGCTTTGATAGGAGGGGATTTAGTGGGTCAACCAACTAGCACATTCGGTGCACTATGGATTGGTGCTATTGCTGGAGGCTTGCTTTTGCTTGGCTTTGCTTACCATAGCTTGCAATAGCTGCCCTGCAAGATGTAAACTCCTAATTTCAGTCTTCTTTCATCACTCAGAATAAAATCAATAGGATAAGAAGGAAGTGGCCAGGAAGATTAGAGGCCATTTTCCTGTGGCTTTTTGCACAAAGAAGGCTTTGCATCCCCTTGCCTCTGATGCCTTTGAAACATCTTTTCCACCACCAGCACCACCAGCAGCAGTGGCAGCGGCTTACGGCTCAGTCATGATGCATATCACCAACTTCTCCGGGGTGTCCGAGTGAAGAGTGACTCTGGTGACTCCAATCACTTTGATGCATCTTTGCATCGAGGTGCAAAAAAAGGATTTAAAGGCGAAAGCTCAACTGGTGTGAACGGTGCACTGCGAATCCAACACGTGTTGATTACCGCAGTAAGAGTTTTGATTTTGCTGAATCGGCTTTCACTTCATGCGAATATTATAGACAAAAAGTTGATTGTATGTTCTTGCAATTCCTTAGAAACTAAACAAATATACTGCAATAGTAGGCTTGTGTCAAATGTGACAAGTAAATCAAACTATTGTGTCTTCTATCTGGTTTAGAGCACTCCCAGAGCTCACAGAGCAGCATCAATGTCGCAGCATTTGTTGAACTTTTTGTCTCGCTTTCCGATGTCTTTGGAGCCCTATGAAGATGTTCTATGGCTCAGCTATGGCTCAGCTTTCAGTCTGGCACATTTTGAGGTATAAAGGCTCAGATGGAATGTCTTTTTAGTCCAGACACAACAGCGGTTTAGCCCCATGTGGTGGATCTGTGATCATCCCATCATGGCCCTACCCGGAGGAAGAGCCAGGTGGACGTTTAGGCGAATTGGAAGGCCATAAATGTCGCTTAGAGCTACGTGATTTATACTGGAAGACCAGACACATCCGCTACACTTGCTGTCCCTCAGTTTGAAGAATCTTTAGCAAAACTAGAAAGGAAAAGAGAAGCGGAAGTGCCAGGGCTACTCTCGTGTTTTGATGCGGCCATTCTGAGGCTTCCACGAGACTTTGCGAGACTTGAGAGGAATATCTTTCTTTGCGAATGACATAGGGCCATCGATCTAAGGTCAGAGGTCGAAGGTCAGGGCTCATGAATATGCAAATTGCATTTGGCCCCGACCAAGATAGTGATATGGATGGGCTGTGAGGCGGCTGTCTGCTCCGATGTGAGCAAGGCATGAATTTTGAATTTTGATTTTTCCTGAAGGATACTATGACAGGCCGAGCAGCATTTTGCTAATAGTGCCTGTTTCCAATCCCTTTAACTAGAACTTTTTCTCTATCTATTTCCTGCCCATTTAAAATCT